>OU898281.1:13687333-14069908 GCA_918026665.1 Diabrotica balteata | reverse complement strand
TGAAATACATCTCTGGCTTAATTATTCCATTTAATATACTTTGAACGTTGTAATATGCGAAATGAAACTTTTAAAAACCTGTTAAAAATCTCTATCAACAATCTAAACAAGGGAGCATATTATTAGGAAACTTCTATATTATCTAGAATATTATGTAACTATTATCTTTTTGAACTTTTTATATCAATCAATATTATCTTTTTGATTTGCCTCATTAACTCCATATTTAAAGTGACAATAGACTATGCAAATTTAAATAAATATCTAACGTAGATAATATTTTGGCTAAACTAAATAATATCTTGCTACTAATTACTCCGACATACGTTATTCTGTTTTAGCTCTATGAGTCAAAAAATCAATATAATCTAGCTCGTTTTCGGAAATTCATACATGGATCGAGATCAAGATTCTTGATGAGTTTCGACCACCGCTCTGGAGAAAGAGCGATGATTTTTAGCCTTCATCCTCTTGCTTGTAAAGTTTATATTAATTGGTCATTTCGAAAAGGCCACATCTCTATTAATTTTATAAAATGAGTAAATTTCGCTATTTTATTCAGAATATCCTTAAAGATTTATTACAGGCGTTTTTCTCTGTTTATTTCGGAAAGGCCACTTCTCAGAAGATGTGGCGTTTTCGAAACAAAATACGCGGGTCGAACATGTGATTTAGGGGTTACGGTCGCGGATCTTCCTAGTTTCCTAGACCAGTTGAGGATTATCTTTAGTGCTATTCGGTTCCACTGTGTACTGTTTCTACAAAAATAAGAAGCTCTGATAGTGAAACCAGTGTCATTATTGAAAATAAACAAAGGAAAAGAAAAAAAGGTATTATTAATCGGGCCCTGTATAAAATGAAGTTATTAAGAAGGCCAAAGTTAAGGGCCAAGTCCATATTAATCACGTAGGAAACAAGTTATGGCGCGACAAAATGGAATCGACTGTACTTGTCGCAAGAAGTGTTGTAAACATTTTTCGGAAATGGACAAGAATGCGTTATTTACGTCGTTACATGACTTTGATGACAAAAACTCACAAGACTCATACTTACAAAACATGGTCGACGTAACTCCCAATAAGAGAATGAGAAAATCACAGAATGCCATTAAACGTATTGAGAGACCCAATCATTTTTGTTTCATGTTTGTTTCAAAGGAGTATGTAAGCAAGTATGTAAGAAAGCTTTCTTAAGTTTATATGGTGTTGGCGAAAAGCATGTCAGATTATGCCACATACTAGTGAATGGATTCACTCCAAGAGATAAAAGAGGTAAATTTGTTAAATCTAGGCATAATTAAATACCAGGTGAATTGTGATTTCAAATACGTGAGCACATACAATCGTTTGATGTAAAGAAAGTCCATTATGCTGGTATATTAAAACAGTATTTAGCTGCTTTGTATGTCAAACAAAATGCATAAAATGTTTATTGAAATATTTCCGGAATCTTAAATAAAATACAGTTTTTATTTAAACTATTTTCATGAAAATTTTACATACTACTTTGGTCGTCCTTAAGTTGATGTATGTTCTGCTTGTGAAGAACTAGGCCAGAATTTTGAAAGTACCACTCTCAACGTCAGCGCAAAACGAATTGCTGTTGCAGAACTACTAGTTCACAAAAATTGAGCTAAGAAATTTTATAAAAAACTTTCTCTAGAAACGGACGAGATACTAGGAATCCCCATGGATTATATGAAAAATTTGTCGATACCTGACATACCTGTACAGAAATTGTTTTATTATCGGCAGTGATAGGTTTTTTAATTCAATATACACAACTTAAAAACAGATGAAGCTAAATTTTCTCCCTCTCACGAGGGCGAGCCCCACAAAGGTTTCAATGAAATGTGCCCCTTCCTGAAAAATTATTTTGAAAAAAGGTGCGATAGAGGTAGCAAAAAGACTCATTCGCAAGCAGTACCGAATTGTTCTTCCTGAAGAATATTACGAATTAATAAAGAAATCTTCAAGAAAATCTCTTTTTTCTATAGAACTGGTAAAAAATGAAACAATTTTGGAATTCAAAATTGTGGTCCATGCATTTTAAGAAAACCGTCCTCTCCATTGACCCCTATGGAAAAAAACCAAATGAGAAAACAGCTTTTCAAATTTCTCAATATAATGAGTTCGAATATGACAACAAAAATCCGGGAATTGTTAAAGTACGTCCATTTATCGATGGGTTCATTATGTTTCATGAATTTTCCTAAGGAAACCCATCTGGAGTCTGTCCTAGTTTGCCAACAGAGTCTGCTGTTTCACTAAAGTGCTTTGGGAATCGTCTTCGGAGTGAAGTCTTCTCTAACGAAATGTTTACTCAGGTTATAATAAAAACGCAAAATAGTCTCATACGTTACCATTAGCTTGATATTACCAAAACTACGTGTCTAAAGCCCCTTTAGCATACCTCCATGGTTATTTTTTCTTTGTTATTGTATTCTATTCGTTTAACCTTCTCACATGACACCTTATTGGTCACTATCCAACTAGCCGTTCTACCCCCACCACAAAATGAGCAGAAACGAACCTTTGATTTTAGTGGAGGCGTCCATCCTTATTCTTATCGGCGCATCCACCAAATCACAGGTTTTGCGGCTCTTGTAGTTCATTTACTTCCATAAACAGGAGTCTTGTCCACTCCGGTTCCAATTGAAGGAATTCCTCCTCTACTCTGGGAGATCTATCTACTGAAACGTAGAACGTTTTTACACACGATAAAGCTGGCAGTCTACATTCTAACATAAAGCTGTATTTTAATTGCTCGTCTTGTCTTCTTTACTAATTTTTGTATATTGTCAAACCATTAGTAATTTTTCTAGACAATTTTTGTTTCTCCATATTTTACTACTAATAGTTTAATAAACAAAGCAAATACTTTTTTATTAATAACCCTCCGAAAGTCGCGGCTGATCTGAGAGATACATTTAAAAGATTTTTATAAATATTTTGAAAGAAGTGTGGTATCTGTCTAGCTTTACATTTATACTAGGAGTGGAGAAACACACAACATCGGCTTTTAGGTAAGTTCTAGCGGTTAAGAAGTGAACCTTTGTCGTAACCAAACAACAGTTGTATCTGACAGATACCGCGACCTCGCAGATCAAACCTATCAAACCTAAGGTATATAAGTTGGATGATCCAAAGGATATTTAAGAGCTTCAGAGTATGTTTCTCGATTCTGACGCTGAAAATGAAAGAAATGAGTATGAAGACGAAAGTAGCGTGGACGAAATCGATTATGTCGAAGAACTATCAGAAAATTGATACAGCGGAAGGTTGAAAAGACATTTATAGTAAAGAGAGGAAAGAGAACGTATATAAAAATGGGTGTATTTTTACAGAAAAGACAAAGTAACAAAGTGGGAAAAAAAGCCAGTTGACGGAAATAAAATTAAGCGACAGAAACAAAATATTCTGTGTCAATTTCTTCTAGTAAGAAATACTGCAAAAAATGCTAAAACTGAATATGAATGCCGGAGCTGTTTCGTGTTAGAAGAACTTTTAGATTTAATTTTACATTATACAAATAAATGTATAGACTTTATTTCAAGTAGATATTCCAGAGAAAATGATGCTAAACAAACCGACAAAATAGAACTATAATCATTTTTGGGCTTTTGTATTTAGCTGCCTTACACCAATATTTTCACTATTTGTAGAAAATTGAAAAAACGGATACTCTATGGGACAAAACGTAACTATAGATGAGATGTTGGCAAGCTTCCAGGGCAGATGCGGATTTAGGCAATATATCCCATCAAAACCTAACAAATATGGGATTAAAATTTTTTCCATGGTTGATTCTAAGCTATTTTACACAGGCAATATGGAAATTTATGCAGGACTGCAGCCTGAAGGTCCATTTCGTGTCAGCAATAAACCAGTAGAAGTAGTCAAGAGATTATCTGAACCTATCTATAATTCAGGACGAAATATCACTGCTGATAATTGGTTCACCGATGTAACTTTCGTCAGTGATTTGAAAAAGAACAGACCACAGAACCACCTGAATTAGTGAGTATGGCAAACAGACCAATATAATATAACTTTTTTGCTTTTAGTGAAGATTGTACTGTTGTATCGCATGTACCGAAGAAAGGAAAAACGTAATTTTAGTATCTAGTATGCACTTCCATGACGTAGTAAATTCAGATACGCACAAGCCAGCGATAATCAATTATTACAATCAGACGAAATCAGGGGTTGACACTGTAGACCAAATGGTTGGTTCGTGTAATGTAGCCAGAAACAGCAGAAGGTGGCCTATGGTGACATTTCGTCGGCTTAGTGACACAAAAATGTAACTACATTTTTTCACGTTTTGACATATTTACACCATTGACCTTACCTTAGTGAGTTCTATTGACCGACAAAAAATTGTATCTCTCCGAGCACTCAAAACCCCAATAAGGAGTTTTCGTAACTACATTTTTTAACAATCTTTTAGTGTTACAGAAATGTAAGTGCTGTTACATTTCTGTGATACTACGTTTTCGTACTATAAATAAGCTGATATTGAGTTACCTTTTTGTGGCATAAATTTTATTTAGTATCTGTGGATTTGATAATTTGTTTATTATATTTAGCAGGGTGGTCTGTTGTATTTGCAGTTTTGTTACAGCTGTGAAACACGTGAATCAGTTGATAATTTGTTTATTATATTTATCAGGGTGGTCCGTTGCCTTTCCAGTTCTGTTGCTAATGCTAAAGCAATATTTTACAAAAGACGACTGGCCGTATATAATCTTACTGTTTACGATGTCAGGACCAGAAATGCTACTAATTATATGTGGCATGAAGGAGTGGCTGGCAGAGGTTCGAATGAAGTGTCCTCTTGTCTCTATAAATATCTACAGGACAATTGCGATGGTAAAGAGTTTGTTTTAATGAGTGACACGTGTGGTGGCCAAAACCGCAACGTAAATGTATCTGCTATGTTGCTTTACGCTGTTCAGACATTAGATATTCCAAAAATTGACCATTGCTTTTTTGAACCTGGCCATTCGATGATGGAGTGTGACTCGGTCCATGGTCATATTGAGAAAGCATCAAAAAATGTGAACATATTTGATCCCACTGGGTGGTACACCATTGTAAGAACGGCGTCAAAGAAATCAAAATACACTGTACACGAGATTGGACAGGAAGAAATTTATGATTTCAAAGCTTTTGCCACAATTTTAATAAAAAACAAAAAAGTGGACATCGATAGTAAGTAGTAGCATAAATTGGCTAAAATTAACATGGCTGCAGTACAGAAAAGACAATAATAAACATATATTTTTTAAATATAATAAGGAAAATGAAAATTTCGGGTCTTTTGAGGTTACCCGAAAAGAAACTAGGAAATTTTCCATGCCAAATTTAACAACGGCATATGAAGGAGCAAGGCCAATAAAAGAGGAAAAATATAAGGATTTAGAAGAGCTGTGTAATAAAGGCATTATTCCTTCCCAGTACCATCTCTTCTTTAAGTCGTTGCTCACCAACAATATGGACAATCAATCAGATTAACATGATTAAAATTATTGTTTGATAAGGCTTTTAAAGTTTATGTTTAATTAAAAAAAATATTTTATGACTTTAAATAATGTTATAAACATCTCGATGGGAATAACCACAATCTATTTATTAAAAAAAATTTATTGACGTTTCGACTTCTAAATTCAGAAATCATTGTCTAAACATTTTATAAAGTTTCTTTTTTTAATAAATAATATTGTGGTTATTTCCATCAAGACTTTTAAATAGTATTTAATGCCACAAGAAAATATCGTCAGAACAATAAAAAGTTATAAAATGAATTACGATTATTAGTTTTATTATTATTATTAATAAATTGGGTAACCCTCAGTAGTGAAATTAGATTATAATGCTCTAACAACAAAGAATTATTACAAGTAGGTACCATTTCATTTTAGAAAAGCTTAGTCTTAATCCTATTATAAAATTATTTTTATTTAAATGGCGTGGTTAAGTTTTCGGACCAGGTAGAGAATAATAAATTTTAATCTATTGTACTTTTAATTATTATACCTGCCACTCAGTATGTTTATCTCTCGAAACTTATCCCTATTACTCCAATACAAATGACTGTAATAGGATTAAGATTAAGCTTTTCTAAAATTAAATGGTACCTACGTAAGTCTCAATAGACTTTTCAGTTAGTGACACAAAAATGTATCTCCGCTACTTTATTTAATTGTTGATATTTTGAGAACACAATTTAGCCATTGTTGTGTATGATTGTATTACCGTAATGACAACATTTATAACATTAATAATTCGGAACAAAAAAGTTGAGGATAAACTACAAGTCATTACAAAATGCAAATCATTTTTTTAAAACCCTTAAATAAGCTCTCCTGAAAAGTAGTCATTTTTGAGATACATTTTTGTGTCACTAAGCCGACGATTTAACGTAGTCTTGAACGTTTCAAGTCAGTTATTGTCAAAGCAAATAAAACGGCGATCAGATATTACTACAGGTATTCACAGATCATTATAGCTTCAGTTTTAGAAACATAAGGGGAAAGATCAACCAGTGAGGCAGATCCACGTGTTGCTAAAACGGTCAATTAAAAATAGGTATTCTTTTTACTATGCAACAAATAAGATGCATTTGTCCAAATACTATTGTACATGTTGTACTACATTCTTATGTCTTGAGCATAGCAATATTGTTTGCAAACAGTTGTTATAACCGTTTTACTAATCCTTTCGCTAATGAATCTGATAAGTTTAGCTAAATCTAATTAGGTGTTTGGGGTAATTTTACCTTAGATTAGTAACAATAATAATAGTTATTAAATGTTTTTATTTTGTTATATTCTTAATTCTGCTTTTATTTTAGTTTCTCTAGACATTAAATTAATTTAAATCTGCTTATTTTTTGATTAGTTATGTTCAAAATAAACGTTTCTTCCGATCTCAATCAGTTTTTTTTTCAATTTTATTGAAATACCAAACTTAAACGAATGTATCTCTAAGATACACCGCGACCTCTAAAGTACACTTATTAAAGGTGTATCATTTATAATACGCATTTTAATATTTTCTTATTCAAAAATACCACATAAAATACAAAAGTTTATAGGTTTGGTTTAGAAATATACAAAGTTGCGTTTGCCTTGTTCAATATCCTCTACAAAATTATTAGTCTCTATATAAGACCTAATTAACAATACAAATAAAGCACATTGTTACTAATTTATATACCACTATATTTCGGTACATAAACAAACACAACATGTTCAAGAAATGCCTTAAGCAGCATTTACAATTAACCGATAAGCAACATAAATTGATTTTGTATCGAGAAGTCCACGCGGTCTGATGCATCTCAAGTAATCAAACTTCCAGTTGAATGTTAGATTAAAGTTTAATTTGAGACTTGAGTCTGATTTCACATCAAATACGGTTTGTTGTAAGGAAACCAGGTCGGTTGGGTAATTCAGATCTCGGTTTGGTTTCTGTTAGAGAGGAAAACGTAAACTATACGTTTCATACGAGTATATCACATGTGAATTATGCGAAAGCAGTTAGGCAGAATAATTAATCATAGCGGACGAATAGCCTATCTGCGGTTTACAGTAAGTGCTAATGAGTAGTATATTATACGTAAGATATAGTTAATATAAAAAAAATTGTAGTCATCACAATTGAAATATTAACGTCTAATATATATATATATTATATATATATATATATATATATATATATATATATATATATATATATTATATATATATATAATCAATTAAGATGTTAATATTTCAACTGTGATGAGATTTTTGACGTATAGGAATACAATTTTTTCTTTTTATATTAAAACCTTTTAACTGCCAACGTTCCCATTTTGGGAACACCTATTAAAACATTTTTTTAGGATTGTTTATGCAATTATTTTTGTAAATCGCACTACATAATGTTTTGTAAAGGTAAGTGGCTTACTATTTTTCAAAAAAATGTACTTAGATTTGGGTTCATTTTCTTAAAAAAAAAAGTAAAAAGCACAAAAATTCAATTTTTTGATTCGTTTTACGGTTCTTGTTATCAAGTCCGCAAAAATTATTCTATTGCTAATATTTTTCAAAGAAAGGTAGCCAATTGACTACTTTAGTAAATAGTTTATACTGCGATTGAATTCTTTCATTACTTTTTGAAAAAAATTGTCGGAATTAGCCATGTCCCAAAATGGGAACGTTGGCATCATTGAGTACCTAATATACCCTAATAAATTATAATGCCGTTTCTGTTAGCTCGTAAATTTTCAAGGGCAATAACGATTAGTGCAATCGCCTTTCAAGTGCATAATAGGAATTTAGAAATAACAGTCGATCAGAGCTGTTCAAGAAGAACACGTGTGTACTTGTTTTTTTTTTCTGTCTGTATTGTTTCCGCTGAGAAGGTTAGAATGGATACAAAATCATTTTATGGGTAAGTTTACAAAAATAATTTTTCAATTAGGGTCTAATTCTTCAGTTTTTCTTAAGTTTTTCTTCATCTTGGAAGTAAGTTCATAACTAAAAATAAAAATCTATTGGTTCAGTTTCTTTTGATACACATATTTTCATATTGTTTACTAAGAGCACCGAAGGCTTTTTAGAAAAAAAAATCAAATATTATGTAAAGTAAGACAGTCTTATTTTACATGTACCGTTCTATTGAACCATGTTTCTTAGATATTTTATTGTTTTAGGAAATCCATACGCCGACACAGACTATTACGGGATGCTTTGGAAGATGTGGAAACCTCAATATCTTCTAACATTGATGTTGTAATACTTCCTCCCACTTCAGGAGACCGAGATATTGATAGTGACGAGGACACTCTTGATGACCAGATTTTGGACGTGGTTGACATGCCAATAGAAGTTCCTGGAGAGGTAGAAATACATGATGGTGATGCCGAATCAGATGAAGAAGAAGAATCAGTTATAAGTCAAGCATCACAAAAATGGAGAAAATCTGAAAAAGTGGCAATCCAGCAAGAAGCCCAAGATCCACCTAAAGTAGGAGCTGAGCATATGGGTAAAACGGAGTTTGAAATATTCTCTTTGTTTTTTACTCCAGAAATTATTAGTTTTATTCGTAATCAAAGCGAAACTTACGCTCGCAGGGATCAAAATTTTCATAATTTTATAGTTTCTGATGAAGATATTCGTCAGTTTATTGGCTTGCTCCTGATTAGCGGATATCATCATCTACCCGGCGAAAATGACTACTGGTCAACGGCTGATGACATGCAGGCTCCAATCTTTGCAAAAACAATGAGCCGTGAAAAATTCAGGATAATAAAAAGATATCTTCACGTTTGTGACAACTCTAATTTAGCTCACTCAAAAGTAGCTAAAGTTTTACCACTTTTCGAAAAATTAAAAATTAATATTCAGCAGTTTGGAGTTTTTCATAAACATGTAAGCATTGATGAATCAATGGTTCCCTATTATGGCCATCACTCAGCTAAAATGTTTATAAAAAATAAACCAATTAGATTCGGATTCAAAATATGGATGCTCTGTGAAAATGATGGATATCCATATAACTTTGATATTTACTGCGGAAAATCGGGAAATGCTCAAACTCCCTTAGGAACTCGAGTTGTAAATAATATGTTGGAAATTCTGCAAAATAAGAACAGCCATGTTGTATATTTCGATAATTTTTTCACCAGCTACTCCCTTCTGAAATCTTTATCAGAAAACGGTATACGGGCTTGTGGTACAGTTCGAGAAAATAGGATCAACAAATGGAGACCTGCCCGGAAAAACGTTGCAAACGACAAAATGAAACTTTTTAGATAATCACAAAAAACGATTTTGATAATATTATTTACCAAATTTTGTGAATTTAAGTGTTGCTTATGTATATTACTAGTAAGGTAAAAACTTTGAATATAAATAACACAGAACAAAAGACTAATGAGCGCAAAAAACCAAAAAGAAATTTTTTGTAGAAGAAAAACGTTGCATGTGTACCTAGTGTTAACGCACATGCAACGTTTTTCCGTTGATTGTGCTTATAAACGATATTCCTTGCAACATTTTTAACATAGAAAAATACGAGCATTATTAAAATGTCCCAAAATTACAGTAAATGAAAATACGAAAAACTGAAAAGTAAAAAAAAATTATTCTCAATAAAACTTACATACTAGATAAACAAAATCATATTAAGTTGCATGTGCAGGTAATTCACAATAAAATGATCTATACTGTTCTGCTAAACATTCAGTCATTTTCAGCAAGTCTGCTTTTTTCTTATCAGATATAGTTAAAGGTTCTCTGTACAGTGGAGGCAAGGTTTCTGGTTCAATTAGATTGTAAACTGTATTTCGGACTGCAGCTCGTCCTCTTGGTATCTTTAGTAAAGGTGATGTCCGCCATGGTTGCAGGATATTGTGCGTTTGTCTTATCCGCAGAACAGTCGGTTCGTTTGCTGTGACCTGTATCCAACGTGCTTCTGTTATTTTAATACTATCTTTCTTAATTTGACTCTCAACTGAGGTCAAGTCAACAAAGTCCTCCTGTTTCATTTCAACTACTTGAAAAGGTTTTCTTGATCTTGCTGATTTGATTAGCTCAAGTACATCTTGAGTGGAATATAGCTGACTACTTTTTTTCATCTTTTCGATGAGTGCAAAATCCCTATCACAGGGTAAAAAGCTGTGCCCGGATACCAAAAATTTTTGATTTACTTCAGTAAAGAACTTTGCTGACATTAGATAGTGACACAATGATATCATCTTCCAATTATTATTTTGGCCGACACATCGGTCAGACCATAGTATAAGTTTTCGTTCTGCTCCAACCTCTAGTCTCTTAAAATTCTCAAGAATATACCTTAAAATACAAGAAGAAATTTCAGCACTGCCCCTCTTGGCTACAGTTTCATGCCAACAACACATAGTAGCTTCAGAGGTTCCCATATTGTGGATAGCAAAATTGTAATTTGCGTACTGACGCTGGTAATAAACATCGGAATGTGATAAGTTAGGTATAAAAATGACTTGTTGCAAATCCACACATAAAACTATCACATTTGAATTTACCTTAGCTGCTTCTTCATCAGCTTTCAAAGATGAATATGCACTTTCTGCTTTTCGGTGATGTAGCTCGGATTCAGTTTGAAGCTTCTTTCGTTCTTCTTCGTTCTCTGCAGCACTCAGTTTTATAAAATTTTTATCACACACTTTGCAAGTATCGGAGCGAGGAACTCCAAAACGTAAATTAAAATCTTCTTTGAATATTTCTCTGTAAGTATGGAATTTTACTTCAATTTCTGGATGCAATATTTTAAACAGCTCAAACATTTTGTTAGTGTTTAGGTCAGGATTAAGGCATTGTTTTTTGTTGGAGTTTCGAGAATAGTGGCTTTCTTGAGATGGAAAAGACGAAATATGTTGTCTGATTAGGTCTTTTACAGACTCTTTGGTTTTTGTTGGACGATTTACATGTTTTCCACGACAGTCAAGCAATAATGTTTTATTTGACTTGATTTTTTCAATTAAAATTTGAACTCTGCGTTTTGTTATAGAATAAGTTTCACAAAACATTTTTTGGCATACCTGTTGTCTTTTTCCAGTAATCAACAAAAAATATTTTACAGTACACTGACGTTTTGATGTGGCTTCATCTACCCTTCTTCTCTTTGGCTCCTCTACTTCCATACATAACCCCAAATGTTGTGACTGTTCATTGTATGTTTTTTTATAGAAATCATTAAATAAGTTCTGTCTCATTTCAAGGGTAATTAACTTACATCCGTTGAACGAACATGCACAAGATCTAGCCTAAAACAAAAATATGAATGTACAGATTGTTAACACATGTAACGTTTTTCCACTTACCACATTAGGAGGCAATTTTTCTGGAACAGGAACATTTTTATAATTTTTGTAAGATTGTCCACTGTTTTTTAAGCGCTTACGCTTTTCTTTCACCCAGTTTTCAAAATTTATTTGTCGTTTTTTACCTTTATTTAGATGATTTAAGACACGCGATGTAGACGATAACTCTCCACACTCCGCCATGTTTAATGCACAAGTAACGTTTTTCCTCTCGCGTCGTGTTTTGAAGTTCTGTAAGGAGGGTATTGAATTGAAATTAATGCTAATAGATGGTGTCACTAGTTCGCTTAACGCATAAAGAACGTTTTTCCACCAAAACATCACTTTATTAAAATTTGTCGCTTACAACGTTTTTCCGGGCAGGTCTTCAAATGTCCTTTAGTTTCATCGTCAACTATCAAAAAACAAGATCGAGGGACCTATGATTACAAATCGGATGGCGATATTATTTGTGTCAAATGGAATGACAATTCTCCTGTAATAGTCGCAAGTAATCATTTTGTAGTAACTCCTGTTTAAAATACCATCAGAAGAGTGAAGTCTGAGCATAAAAAAGATGTAACTCAACCAAATTTGATAAGACAATATAACATTGGAATGGGTGGTGTTGACCTTTTTGATCGTTTAGCTGCTTCTTATCGTCCCCGACTTAGATCAAAAAAATGGCGGTGTAACGTGTTTGCTCATGGATTGAATTTGGCGGTTGTAGCAGCTCTTGGATTTTTTCAACATGTGAATGCAGGAACAAACATAACACACCTTGAGATTCGCAGACACGTTGCTCTCGCACTTATAAAAGCAGGTTCAGGTCAAAGAAAAAGAAAAGGCGGTCCATCTGCCCGTGTTCTAAGCGACATAAAATTTGACGGGATAAATCACATTCCCGAAGGAACTAACCAAGGGCGTTGTATGGTGTGTTATAAAAATACTAGACTTCAGTGCAGTAAGTGTAAAAAGCGACTTCATAAAAATAAATGTTTCGACCAATTTCATACCCCTAATAAATAATTGTTTTATATTGTATCTTATTTTTACTTATTTTAGACATTTGTGCTAATAATAAACCATTTTTCAAACAGTTAAGTATTTTATTTTTTAAAAATACATAATACCTTACATGCTAACGTTCCCAAAATGGGAACAACATGATAAAGACAAAATACAACAGATCTATATATTTTTACTTCAAATTCTATTAAAGTAGGTCAAGATCAAAAGACCTTTTACATATTATCTGTTTATTCCAAATATTTCCTATAGCCGCCATTAAAAGGGTAACTATATCTTACGTATGTGTGTTTCAATGACAATTTGACCCCTACTAATATAATAAAAACCTGTAATAGATACAGGTATTAATATTTACCAAATACTAAAAGAAGAACCTGATTCTACCTATAAAAATTTTTATTACCAAAACCGACTCCAGATAACTCCAGCCATTAATAGTCCACCCCCGGAGATTAGTCCATTCATTTCTCCATCTACACCAGCCCATTACTTAGTAATAGGCTGCTTCAAAAGAAGATACACACCCTACAATAGATAGGTAGAGTCAAAACAAAACAAAACACGGATATAAATTGATTTCTGTAATGTAGTCACTGCGGTGACAGATAAGACACATTAAAATAAGAAGTTCACCTTTGTTGCAATCTTCTCTCTTTCTCTTCCTTGTGTTTTATGGTTTCTGTCACAAAAATTATTCTGTTTTCAATTGCTTTATTCATTAGTTCATGTGGCTCACCTAGAGGTGACCCCAGTCCCAGCTGCAGCAAGGTTTGGCCCACATTGTATGCAGTGCATACGAATACCACATAATGTGCGTCATCCATTACTTTATACTCGGAACAGATCGCCTTCGGTGTCCTTTATTCTGTATATATATATATATATAGTAACCTCTTGAATATTGAGGAAATCTGCAAGAAAAACTCTAATGAGTATCAATTGTTTTGCCGAACGTTTTCGCCAAAGAGAATTAATTTGGCTTCTTCAGGGCTGAAAGAGAATAAATTATAAGTAGCTACCATATATTATTTATTAAATAACATTATTGGTCTGAGCGTAATTAGAATTGTCGAGTATCAACATAGTGGTGTTTACTAGCTAAGTTTTATAACATCCTAACTCAACAGGCTATATTCGGCAATCCGAATAGAGAGAAGGGCTTAAAAAATAAATATTATAATCGTAAATATTTTTATAAAACCGTTCTTTTAATGCAGTACATCTAAGGCTCTTGTTATATTACTCTATACTTAAATTGAACGTGAATATTATTAAATTAATAAATTAAAATAAAACAAAAACAAATTACCAAAAAACACTGTTGATTTCTTTTTCAGAAAATTAATAAATTAGTAGTCAAGAGAATAAATTTTCAGTTGTTTTTAACGGTGCTTCTTTTCACCAAAGCTGTATATTTTCCTTATTATCCTTAGAGTAAGCGAAAAAGAGAAAAACTCGCAGCTCACTACGGGCGCATCGAATACTTATTAACCTCGATTTCCTAATTTATTTTTTCGTAATTAATTGATAATGTTCGCGATGGCAGCCACAAATTACTTGAGAGATTCAAAATTAAATTAACGAGTATTAGATGAAAACAAATCTGTATTAAAATTTTAACGTCAGGCCATCAAACTTGCTCGGTTAAGCGTAGAAGCCCTTTAACATTCGTGTATATTAATCATTTGGCCCAAATGAGACTGTCACGAGAAATATCTTATTTTCCTATCCCTTGGTGTTGTAAACTTTCTCTAAAATATTAGTATTTGTGAACGTTTGTTGGGGACAGAATGCGATAACAAATTATCTTTAGATATAAATGTTTTACATTTATTTTCAAAGATAATGACGTCAAAAATGTTGTTGCTAAATATCCTATTGACTTTTATTTTTATTGTGCCCTCTTATCATTTTCGGCCTTAAAAGAAATGGTCTAATTCCAGCAAAGCAACTGCTTATATTCGATAAATGCCCTTTTCTTGTTCGTTGACTTTTATAGTAACGGTTATTGAATTTTAAAAACCATTCTGCATTTATTTTTATGGAACCTGAGTTTACTTGTCGTTTTTAATATTTTAAATCCTAAATCCTTAGCGAATTGTGCTTCTAGTATTCACACAGAGTAAATCCGAATAAAATGAAAAAAGGCAGCAAATATTTGATTTCACGCAAACAAATCCTATGTATCTGTTGATACGTATTTTGACCTAATAGGTCTCATCAGAACAGCTATTCATAGGAGTTCTCAACGTGAAAAATCAATATTTTCTGCCTTTTAAGAAGCAACAATAACATGGCTTCAATACGGACGCGCTAGCGACATCTAATTACAAAATCCGTAAAATAGTTTCGAAACACAAATCAGATTTCTGCTTAAAATCTGAGCCTTCTAAAAATTACAAGGCAAACAGACGTTGATAAAAGATGTTAAAAGGGACATGAGGAATCTAAAATTTGCATTCCACGACATGTCTTTTAAAGCAAAGCAGAAATCCTTAGCGAATTGAGCTCCTAGTATTCACACAGAGTAAATCCGAATAAAATTAAAAAAGGCAGCAAATATTTGATTTCACGCAAACAAAACCTATGTATCTGTTGATACGTATTTTGACCTAATAGGTCTCATCAGAACAGCTATTCATAGGAGTTCACAACGTGAAAAATCAATATTATCTGCCTTTTAAGAAGCAACAATAACATAATATCGAGATGACATAATTTTACCTTAGGGAAAGTTGAAGCCATGTGGCTTAAATCTGGATAACTATGGTGTAAGTTTACTGGATTTAGTACGAGACAAAAACCAAATCATGGTATATAATTGTAGTAGATATGGTATTATGATTTATTTGGTAGGAAAATGGAGATCTGACTTTTTCTGGGCTCCTAAAAAACATTTGTTTTATTTTTCTTTATTGTGATAATTCACAACTTTTTATTTAAATAATAAAAGTTAATTTTATAACAATTCAATAGCCGGTATACTGGTTGTTTTTCTTTATGCATATAGTTTCCCATAGATACATTATCCTTCTTTACTCTTGGTCCAAATAACGTTTATATCCAATAAAAATGGAAATTCAGTGGAAGCCCTCTACAAGTCTGTACAATTAAAGCTACAAGCTGGGAAAATAAGATTTTGTCTTTTATCGAAAAGAGGTAGAGGATAGTTCCCACATAATGTTTAAATAACTATGAAGTGGAAAAAAAGATCCTAAAAGTAAAAATTGACATTTAAAAGAAACTTAATCGATTGGAAACAATATAATGGAAACATTACGGAACTGCAGCGTGCTAAGTAGGTATTCGAAAAGTGTAGAATCAAAAAATTTGACAGTTGCCTTACTTAGCCTCGATCTTGTAGGCAAATATTAATATTTTGAGTGAAAATTCTCAGGGTTTCAGAATGGTTTTGATATCATGACAAATAATTAAGATTTTTAAGTTTATTATCACATTCTTATCAGTGAATAACCTAGCGACTTATTAAGTAATATCGTAATATAATTGTTAATATTTATTATCTTAACATAATTATCCTTGTTTTAATATAAAAATTTAAAATATTTAATCACTTTTATTTATATTTTATCTTGTTTCTGGCCTACATTAAATAAAAGTTTTCAATTTCTTGCAATATAAAGGGCTTTAAATTTGGCTACAAAATTTGTTTTGTCCTTTAATGCTTTTTGGACCCTATTTACTCTCGTCGTTTAAATAAAGACTTGAAATTAACAATCTTAAGAAAAACGAGAAGATAAATATTAAGGAACTTCTATTAATTAAAATAAAGCTTTCTTTATTATAGCGGGTCCATTGCATAAACTAATTAATGAACAAGGCAATATGGTGCATGGTATTTATTTATGAGACTACTTAAGTCAATTAATTTTCAACAGTTGCAGTTTAGTAATATACACGCAATGTCGATGAAAAGTATATTGAGATACCAAGGACAATATAATTATTTTTAGACCATAACATAAAATTATCTACTCAAAATTTTAAAATTTAATACTAAAACGATAGCATCTTATGTGCTAAACAGGTCCCTTCGGATACGTGGACGAAAATGTCTATTAATCAATAAAAAACATAATATAATTCCCTTAAAACTAAGTTCTAAAAATAGAGGTTTCTAGTTTTTGCATTTCTCAGAGTAATTTGCTATTCTTGAGTATTTTGATATGATATCAAGATCTCCTGGGTAGACCGAATAACAAATATTGAGGTTCTATGTCGGATGGACAAAACATTTAAAATTATATCCACAGTAAAACAGTGCAAGCTGGAATATCTTGGACATATAATGCGAAACGACCATAGATATAACCTGCTGCAGCTTATATTACAGGGAGAGGTCTACGGAAAGAGAGGACCAGGAAGAAGAAGAATGTCTTCGCTCCAGAACTTATGGAAGTGGTTTTCCTTGATCGCTTCAGGACTATTTCGAGCTGCGGTCAATAAAGTTAGAATTGCCATGCTAGTAGCCAACGTCCGTAACGGATAGGCACCACAAGAAGAAGAGATGATATGAGATCAGTAAAATCCTACCAGAGTTCTAAGAGAGTAATAGAGTAAGAGAGTATTTTCAAAATTGAGGTGTGTCTAAAAGCTGGTTTTATACCGTTATCAACTGAATTTAAAAATATTTACATAAATTACGTATAAATAGAAAGTTTACTATTTATAAATACAGTTTAAAAAGTACTTAAAAAATTACATGGACAAGTCAGTTCCACTATCACTGTCGTTATCTAGATCTATAATAATTGTTTCTTTGAGCAACCTATCTGTATTTATATAAGATCCTTCCAACTTTGATCTTTCCATTTTTTCTTCCTGAGGTATGAGCGGGAACACAAAGTGAATTAACCCGTAACCGGTGACGTGGAGTCTGAGAGACTCTTGCGAAATTAAAAACCGGTTTAAAATATTGAAGCGGACGACTCTGGATGGCCTGCGGCTAAGTACCTTTCTAAAAATAGTTCATAAACCAAGCGTTTTTGTTTGATTAGTTTACGTTTAGCCGTTTGCGAGAACAGACGTTATTGGAGTCAGCGAGACTCAACGTCACCGTTAGTTACTTTTTATCGAGTGTTTTATATTTCTTCGTATAAACTATAATGGATCATCTACCAAGTACGTCACGATCGGTTAGTGTTACAGATCCGAAATTTGAAGAGAAAGTGTTAAATTGGTTCAATGATTTGGACTCTGAATATAGTGATATTGATGATATTGACAGTGATGCTGTAATAGAAAGCAGTCATGAGTCGGCATCTGAGCAGTCTGATAGTGAATCTGATCCAGAAGACAATATTCCAGAAACTTTAAACCAAGACTCGTCCAGTGATGATGAAAATAATATATTGGCGTCAAGATCTTCAAACTACTTTTATGGTAAAAACAGATTTAAGTGGTCAGCTAGTGCACCAAAAAATATTCGTACTCAAAAGCATAATATTATTGTACATTTACCGGGGCTGCAAGGAAAGGCTCGGTCTCTTGGTCTTTCGGCACCTCCAAAGGAAATTTGGAACTGTTTATTTACAAATCAAATGTTAAATGTTGTAGTCGAATGGACAAATGTAAAATTGGCGAGTGTTAGGGTCAAATACAAAAATGAAAAGAGGCCGGAATTAAAAAATGTCGACCAGGTCGAAATGGAAGCATTTTTAGGCTTACTAATTTACACCTCAGTATTTAAGTCCAATGATGAAGACATAGAATGTCTATTTGCTACAGATGGAACGGGCAGAGAAATTTTTCGGTCCGTAATGAGTGCCAAGAGATTTGCAGTTTTATTGACTTGTTTACGTTTTGATGACCCTTCCACGAGAGAACAACGAAAAGCGGTAAATCCACTAGCACCAATTCAAGAACTATTTGAATCTTTTATTCAAAACTGTCAAACGGAGTTTTCTGTTGGTGAATATGTATGCATTGATGAAATGTTAGTTGGTTTCCGGGGTAGATCACGCTTTAGAATGTATATTCCAAACAAACCACGAAAATATGGACTTAAAATTATGATATTAACAGATGCAAGAAACAACTATGTGTACAATGCGTATGTATATACAGGCCAAGATTCCGACGGAATGGGCCTTTCAGTAACTGAGAAAAAGCTTGCTAAACCTACTCAATCTGTGTTACGGCTTTCTAAGCCATTATTTGGCAGTAATCGTAATGTGACAGCTGACAATTGGTTCACGTCTATAGAACTAGTTCAGTTGTTGAAATCTAATGGCCTAACATATGTGGGAACTATGAAAAAGGTTAAAAGACATATTCCTCCTGAGTTTCTTCCTCAAAGGCATAGAGAGATTGGTTCAGTTAGATACGGTTTTACAAAAGACATTACCCTTCTTTCGTATGTTCCTAAAAAAAAACAAAGCCGTCATACTATTATCCTCCATGCATCATAGTATAGCCATAGATGAAAAAACACAAAAACCAGAAATAATTAGTCTGTATAATATGACGAAAGGCGGCGTTGATGCTTTGGATGAAAAATGTACGGTTTACAGTTCGTCCAGAAGAACGCAACGTTGGCCAATGGCTATATTTTACAAAATACTAGATATGAGTACAGTTAACGCTTTCGTTATGTATCAGTGTTATAGAGAATCCAAACCCTTAGACAGGAAAGATTTTATGAAGGTACTGGCTAAAAGCTTAATTGAAGCACACATGAAACAACGAATGTATAACATCAGAATCCCGACAGAAATAAGAGAAAACATAAAGCGAATACTGTGCGTGGTTGAACCTCCTTCTATTCAAGAAGATCGGTTAGCAGTTCGAAAGTATTGCTACATTTGCCCATCAAAACTTCATAGGAAGACATCTTATTTATGCGTCTGTTGTAAAAAATCAATTTGCTTGATTTGTTCTCATAAAATATGCAGAAACTGTAACGTTCAAAAAGAATAAAAAAAAATAATCCCATTTTTTTGTCCTTATTTACCCCCTGCACGTTCCGTTACGTTTAGATAACTGATGATAATTTTTATTACCATAGAAAATTCAATATTTATTATACCTAATATTAAAACCACTTGTACATACCAAATTTAGAAATATTAAAAAAAAAATAAGTTTTCCGACGTAACACCGTACTTTATTTATTTGCAACTTTTGACAAAAATGTTAATAATAAGAATAGTCAGTAACAGAAAGAACTAAAAAGGCAATAGGATATTGCAAAAATGCCTAAAGAACAGATTATTATAAACAATGTGATAAAATAATTATTTAAATTTGAATGAGACCAGCATATTTATGATGAGTCCCGGAGACTCCACGTCACCGGTTATGTTCCTAAAATCGGTCGTCACCGGTTACGGGTTAATACTCATACGCTTATGAAACGCACCTGGCGGATCATAAGGGCTTTCACATTTTACTCTTTTTCATCTTGTCTTGAGTGAAATGTCTTTAATCTTTTCTATCAGCCTCTCTTGGCTAGTTCTTGTTTTTTTCGACCCCTAATGGCGATTAGGATTTCGAAGGCAGGTGGGTCACTATATTTCCTTCTACGAAAACTCGCTAACACGCTTAGCCATCACGGTATTTCAAGGCCAAATTTCCCCTTATAATGGATACGTCAAGTGTACGGCCCTCAGTCCCAGGCGGTTCCAATTTTCCTGACCAAGGTAGCAGTCAGAACAGTGTTGGAGCAGAGGGTGCTACGAATCACCGAAAGAGATCAGGCCACCACAACAAATGACAAATGCGTATATGTGACTACAATGTACAAACTTTATCAACAGAAGCATCAATGATAGAACTGGAGAATGAACTACAACACAAAAAATGGGATATAATCGGTATAAGTGAAGTTAGGCGACTAAAAGAAGATCAGATAATACTTAAGTCTGGAAGTATGTTCCATTTTAGAGGAAACGAAGATTCATCTGTTGGAGGAGTGGGTTTTTTAATCCATAAAAAATGGATATCAAACATAATCACAATAAAAACTACCTATATATACCAGAGTCATTTATCTTATTTTTAAATTAAACCCAGGAGACAAACTTAAAATTATACAGGCTTACGCACCAACTACGAGCCACCCGTATGAGGAAGTTGATCAATTTTATAAAGATATCAGAGCAGCTATACAAACTTCAAAAACACATTACACATTGATAATTGGAGATTTTAACGCCAAATTGGGATTCAAACAAGATGATGCAGAATCTGCTATGGGAAACTTTGGATTTGGTGAGAGAAATGAGAGAGGTAACAGGCTTCTTGACTTCTTACATCAGGAAAATCTCTTTGTGATGAACTCATTTTTCGGAAAGAAACCCCAACGTAAGTGGACATGGAAGAGTCCGAACCAAAGAACAAAAAATGAGATTGATTTCATAATATCAAATCGAAAAGATATTGTTCAGGATGTAACAGTATTGAATAAATTTTCAACAGGGAGTAACCATAGACTAATTAGAGCAAAAACCACTTTTAACACTGAAGTTGAAAGAACAAAAATGATCCTCAAAAAGAAAAATGAAAGGTGGATGTTCCCAGAAGATATAACACTTTACGAAAAAAATATTAAGACTAGTTTGGATACACAAGACTTAGAGAATATCAGCATCAAGAAATGAACAATAATATTACTCAAATTATTGAAAGAAGCTGAAAAGTACTGTCCTCGTCCTGAAAACAATAACAAAAATTAAGCCACAACACAAAACATCTTCTAGAGAAAAGAAGAAAACTTAGGGAAAATCAGGATCATAACCAAAATGAACTAAGAATTTTGAATAAGAAAATTAAAAAGGAAGTTAGAAAAGATCTGAGACGATACAATACGATGGAAATAACTAGAGTAATAGAAGAAAACAAAAGCCTGAAAGTACTCAGATAGAGCATGTTCATTGGAAGAAAAAACGTCCAGAAATTAAGAAATGAACAGGGGCAAATTATCGAGGATAGAGTTCAAATTATGAACACGATAGAGAGTTTTTATAGACAACTATACAAAGAACAGCAATGTAACCGGAGTGGATCATTACCAAAGATAATCAATCAGGCATCTAAAATTTTACCGGACGTAACACTCAATAAAGTTCGAAGGTCAGTGCATGAAATAAAAACACAATAAGTCCCCCGGAGGCGATGAAATAGTTTCAGATGACTTAAAAGTGGCTGGAAAAAGATTATGGCAGGTCCTTGCCAAACTATTCAATAGATGTTTGCAGGAAGCAATAACACCAACCCAGTGGTATAACGCCGAAATTATCATACTTCATAAAAAAGGGATGCTACCGACCTCGGGAATTACAGGCCCATAAGCCTACTTTTACATCTTTATAAACTATTTACAAAAATAATTACGAAACGACTAGAAAATAAATTGGAATTTTATCAGCCCATAGAACAGGCAGGTTTTAGAAAAGGCTATGGAACAAACGATCACCTACTGGTAAAAAAAATTTTTATAGAAAAATGCACTGAATATAATAAACCACTAGTTTTATTATCAGCAAGCTGAACCATATTTTTAAATCGTCTGATATACCAATATCCCTTAAAAGAAAAACCTTTCATGACAAATAAAAATAGGCCCTCTAGATTCAAGATCATTTTGTAATTATTGAACTACCTACCAACAAATTTGGTAATATTTTTTACAAAATATATTATTGTCGAATAAAACAACGTGATAAAAATCTGAACAATTTTCCGGTATTTTCAGACTAACATTTTGTCACATCCCTTCCTTTCTGAGCTTTAATTCACGTTGACATTTTTCACGAGATTGCGTAAGGGAGCACATAAATTTATGAAGTAAATGCGTTAAAACGGTGCGTGAGACACGTTGGGCTTAATTTAAAATCACACACTGGAAAATACTAAATAAACAGAGGCATTACGGTGATTCCCAGCAACGATTCAAATGATGGATGCTTTATTCTCATGGATGCAAAAGAATTAATAGTGAAATATGACATGAATGTACTTCGTAGATAATGTCAAAGAAGATAAAAAATATAATTATGAACGAGAAAAAGCAGCATAAAATTCGATCTCCAATTATCTGTTTATTTAGATTTGTTCTATTTTGTTGTGGAAACCTTTAATTTTAGCTTGTTTTCTATTATTATTACAATTTATTATAAAACTGCTCACAACGGGCGATTTGATATTGATTGATATTTTTCAATACAGCTGTCGAAGAGGGACGATCTTATAGTGAGCTTGAAAATACATCTAGTCCATACAAAATAAATCTATATTTAGTATATAGATATAGATTTCACATAAGTCTTCTCAAAAAAATCTCCAGTTGTGTTAATCTCAAATATACAGAAATAATGGCTGATACGAAACAATACAAATTCCGAGAGAAACGTAGGCTTATTAATGGAATAGGTTCGATATGGAAATTAATTACCGGAAACTTAGACTCGTCAGATGGTGAATATTTCAATGAATGTATAATTAAAATAACCCTCACGGAGTATAAAATCGAAAACCTATTGAAAAATCAAATATCGGTTACCACTTCTGTTATTAAGAACTGCAACGCTACAATCCGGAAATTACAAATAGATGAGGAAACATTCAACAATAATAATAAATTCGAGAGTCAATAATGGCTATCTCTGACCAATTAAAATTCTATCAATCTCAAATCGATATGCTAAACTTGTGTGAATTCAATCAATTCAATCATCACTTCGTTTGATTTAATTCAATCGCTTAGGGCATATATTACAATCATTACAAAAAAATAAGATTCTATTATCAATCATAGACTTCATTTCTAGCTCAGTATTTTGATATTACCGAATTACAAGACTACCAACTAGACACAAGAATTATGTTTCTCTTAAATATTCCTTTAACTGTGTTACAACACACCTTCATACTCGATAGACAGCAGTGCCATATGCGAAGCACAACTTCTAAAACGACAAGAACGCCTTCTCAGAACCAGAGTTCCGTACTATTTGCAAAAAATCACAACGTCCAAAAGATCAACATGAACTTGTGATTTATAACACTTTCTGACCCACTGCCTATTACCATCAAATGTGAGCCCAGAGACTTCAAATTGAACATCATCCACACCAACCATGTACTCAAACTACAACCCACGTGCGATGCCTTTATTGATAGTACAAGAGTACACTTTCAGAAATTGATTGTTTCACATGACAATGTTACTAACAAAAGTCACCTAGTCTAAATACCATTCAATTGCTGCAAAAACTTTCCAGATAAGATCAATCTTTCCGAATTAAAACCACTGAAGCTTACCAAGATCAATACTGAAGTCCTCAAGATAGCCATCACAAACTTAATCAGTATTCTAAGGGACTCGACAAACTAGTCAATAAACTATCTGCTCTTCCCACCAAGACACCCAGAGATAGCCTTCGCCAGGAATTAGAGCAGCAGACGGGCGCAACAGTTCATCATTTTTACAAGCCACTATAGCTTTAGGGTTTTTGGTCTAAAGTGCTTTATTTATTCTGTTCGTATATCATCTAGGTCAACCGCTTTATTATCATTCATTTGTAGGATCACATCTCTCAACTCCTCCAGACAAAAGGAGGTACCTAGAACGTCCTCTTCTTCGTCGATATTTCGTTGTACTCTCACTTTGTTCTTCCTTGTCGTCTTACCATTTGTCAGAAGACATTGGGCTATCTGATCGGGTGTGACTTCTGTCAGATTGGCTGACGGGATGGCGGGATTGTTGCAAAGATTCCGAATTAATTTCCAAGAGAATCTGCTGTTTTGTTTCATGTCTAGACTCGTGACCAGCTTGCACCACCTGTCTATTCTATTGGCGGATATCGCATGTAGCACTTCCTCACTGGCCTGTATTGTTGCTTCCGAAAAGGGATCGTCTTCATATAGCTGCTCGTATCTTTTAAGTATGGGTTTAGATCCTTCATTTAGCTCCGCTATGTATTCGGTTAGGCAACCTCTAGAAATATATTTTTGTGATATTTGTTTTACGATTTGTACAAATTTATCGTATGAATCCGAGTATGGTTCTAGCTGGGAAACTTCTTAATCTAATGCTTCTCTCAAATTGAACCTTTTGTTGAAAGGAACAATTTTGTATCTGATTGCCGCGTTCAAAAAGCAAGTTATTGGTCTGTGCTGTGTTCTTGGGAGGGCGCTTCCAACAATTTTTGTCACCTGGTCTCCAATCCTGTCGCTGACAAATATATTGTCTGGGTTGTAACCTCTGCGCCATCTTCCGCTGTTTAAAGACGCGGGCTGTTTTGGATCATGAATAAGTTTGAGGTTTCTTTTCAGTCCATTTTCTAGTTCTTCGCCATTAAAGTCTGTTTCGTTATATCCCTACGCGATACTGTGACAGTTGAAGTCACCCAGTATATATTTTATTTGCTGTGATTGAAAGTTATCCGGTTCCTCAAAAACAAAGTCAGCGTTTGGCGGTTTGTAGATGGACGTTACAAGACTTTAGTTCCACTGTGAGGATCTCGATGTCATCTCGATATATGTTAAAGATGTGGAAACTATGTCGGTATCTGGTCTGACGAAGACTGCGCTACCATACTGGTCGTGTGGTCTCTCCAGTACAAGTCTCATACCTCGAATCTTTGTCTGCGGCTTGCAGTACCTCGATGGGTTTCTTGAACCAGTAGGACATCGACACCGTGTTCTCTGCACATATTAGACAGTAGATCTTCTTTATTTGATGATAGTGTTTCAATACTAATTAAAGTAGTCATGAGATCGTAATCTACGTGGATACTCGTTTCATGTTCCCCAAGGTTACTTATATAGACGATTCCAAGGGTATCAGGTTTCAACTTCCAACTACTAGAACCAATAAGGGTCCCTGTACATAGAGTATCAGCAGAGTCAGCGAGATCCGATGTTTTTACACGTTCCCACTGAGTCAGCAGTTACCAATTTTATAAAACAATTTGTTACTGTTTATTTTTGTTCTTTATAATTAAAATTGTAGCACGTTATATTGCCCATGGTATTTTCCAAATAAAATTATTTTTTTAAATATCAAAAAATTGTTTCGTGATATAAAATACGTATTTGGTTTCTTTTTTAGTTACTACACACTCTACACAGCCTAAACCCTGTCTTTATTTGGCATATGATTACCGACATTAGTTAATTCTGACTTCTTCTGCAACCACTTGCATTCACAAAAATGAGTTATTTAGTCAAATTTAGTCTAAAACCTGATTAATTAACTTTTGTTTTTCCATTTGTGTTTATTAGTACAATATAATTTACATTATCGATGTCAATCAGCGATTATAATATCCTATACCAACACTTAGTAAATTTGCGGCTAATAGCATATCGTACATAATTTATAGACACAATCCATTGTTCCATTGTATTCTGCAACAACTCTGGACCAATATAGGGTTAAGTGGGGCAATTAAGAACCATTATTTAAATATTTTGATTGTTGGTGCCTAAACGGCAATATATTTAAAAACGAAATATATATATATATATATATATATATATATATATATATGTGCAGAAATATAAATAGAATCTTTTTATATAGTCAATTTGCCAATAAAGTAATAACTTTTTTTAAAATATGAGATTTGTATGTCTCATTTTTCGTCCGTCATAAGGTAAAATTATTAGACAACTTCGGGGCTAAAGATATATTTAAAAGTTGTCAGTAAAATTGGTTTGGGAGAAAGTGAAACGGCATAGTACAAAAATGATACACAGGATATATTAGAAAATACTTTTTTTTATAAAACAAAGAAACTAAAAAAGGTAGATATAATAAATAAAACAGTATTCTAATAGAAATTAGCTTCAAAACAATCAAAATCTGACCTTTCGAAAACACAAAATAGAGGCTGGAAACAAAATCTGACCTTTCGAAAACACAAAATAGATCCCTTGATTTGAAGATTACCCGTGGCTTATTGAGCTCAAATCCCCTTCTTCTCGCCAAAACTCATGGAATTAAGCGAAAATCTGCCGGTTTTTTAAAACTCTACGAGAATAAACTTTCTTTGTTTAGAGCCTTAATTCCTCTCCTCATACCCTTTGTCAAGCTTGTACTTCTTTGTACCAGATTTTACTCGTAGCCAATCAGATCTCTCTTCTGCAATTTATTGGATTCGAAATTGGACTTTAAAGCGCCGGGTCTTCAAATTTTTGTGAAAACTTATTTAAATTAAAACGCGATTAAGGCAGTTAATATGTTGTTAGATGAATTGGCAAATACGCTGGGTTACACAACTTCAGGTCGATGTAACGTGTTAGTCAGGGGCGTATCAAATTAATTTTTTTATATATTTAAATATTCGATATTTATAGGAAAAAGAGCATGCTGCAACATTAAAAGTTTTACTTTCAATCGTCCATAAAAGGAATAAAAAATTAATGGTCAGCATTTATTTTCCTACCGCATATGAAAGGATTAAGGTTCATAATAAACGTCTCATATTAAATCCCCGTTAAAAGTACTTTTAGTCAAAGTTTCTCATAAATTTAGGCGACAAGTTTTAATGTATTTACTAATATTTCTGCCTATCAGATGGCCTGATACACACATTTAGAATGTTGAAGTAAATTTGTGTTTTTAATTTTTTAGGTTGCAATAAAAACGTTGATATAAAGTTTAATTATTTGCTACAAAATACCAACTTAGTAATTGCTAAATAAGAAAAGGCTATTTTTTATATATGTTCAGGGATTCCACAGTATTCACTACCTTCCCTCGCTCAACCGTTTTCATCTCTCTCTCTGTTGTTCCATTCTCCATAGTTTAGGCCTCTCTTACTCATGATGACGTCGTCTACTTCGTTTCTCTAGGATCTTCGTTGTCTTCTTCTTTTCCTCCTTCATCTGCTGTCGCTAGTTCTTCTTACCACTTGTCCATACCACTTTAGTATTTTTGATTCTATATATATATATATATATATATATATATATTATATATATATATGTGTGTCAAAAGAAAAGGCAAAAAAGTATTTTTGAAGTGTGTATGTTTTTAATAATTCCTATCTGAGCGCTTTACAAAGCCATCATCGGAGCTATGCTACAATAAAATGTTCTTATAAGTACTGATTGGTGAAGATTTTAATTTTTTTACTTAGGTCAATTTATAAATACCACTACAATGGAGAGATCTCATTTGCTTATATGTTAAAATATTGATTTTTTATTTAATTACTTAGTTGTTAAAATTCTTAAAAAAACATATAAAAAACCGACACTGGACTTCACAGACACATTGAAAAATTTTTTGTCATGGTACGGGTGTAAGAACCCGACCATTGTTTGCTGTGAGGAGGTAGACAGAATAGAACTAATGAAATCAAATGTCGGTCCTTTTAAACGATTTTTCAAAAGTGACAGTTGTTTTTAAGATTGTTTGTGAGATTCTTTTAAATTCCTACAAAATTATTTAATAGTTTGGAATGACTAATAGTCATCAAAGACTTTCTAAAAATTAAGTTTTTAAGTCTTTAAATCAAATCTTATGTGTTCATTCATACCATATCATTACCAACGAATAAACATATGTTTATTCGTTGGTGATTTTTTACTGGACGAAAATCTAGCTTACATGTTGGATATATAGAGATAATAATATTACCTGATATTTAGATAGATTTTATTAAATATAATTAAAATTAATAACAAAGTCTCCGTTCAAAGTTACTACGCAAAAATAACACCTTTTCTTTCAATAGGACGGTTTGCAGATAAATATCTAAAATCAAATTAAGAGGCGAGATCGAACGCAACGGAATACTCGAGCTGCAAAATCTCTTTACAAAATAAAAAACAAATAAATGGATAAAAAACTGACAGATATAACGACTATACTCCCTGTCGCCCAATTTATATCACTACAGTTTTCTGCGCTCTTTATTACTTTTTATTGCTACAATGGCGTTACAAGTGTACTGTACTAAGAATTTACTTTGTTCAATACGTGAGACCAGTTTGTCTTTTATTTAACAGTATTTTAAACATAATGAAATGTATCGTTTCTGACATGATGATCAATATCTCTTCTCCTCGATCTTTAAAAAGGAATTGCAGTTGTTGAAAATACAACTTACTAATGTACGTAATTTTATAGAAAAATAAAAATTTTCTTAAAAGCTAATATTTATTAAGTTTTAATTAATGAATAATAATATAATTAAAGAAGTTTATTAAGAATTTCTTAATTTATTTATATCGATAAAGAGTTGTGATCAAAAGAGCTCGGATTTATAGGCAACAGAAATTGAAAAAAGTTGTCTCTATAGGCAAAGATTATTAAAAAGTAACGTTCATCAATTTCAAGCTGATAACTATGATTGAATTTGGCATGCGCAATTGGACTTAAGATCTGACACGCTCTTGTAGTCACTTCCAATCAAGACCTGAAACTAGCAACACCTATAGCATAGTTAGACCGGTCTGGTTATAATTAGTCTAGGCTAGGATGCAACCAAAAGTCGACTGCGTTCCAGAAAATCTATAATACAAACTGCAGGATCAGTTGCAACCACAGATTTTAACATGATCATCAAATGGATGCATGAATGGTCAGGGGCTCAACAAAATACAGCCATACCTCGCATCACAGCCATACCACATCAGAACTCAATATGGTCGACGTAAGATACATTATACAAATGGAACAAGCTATGATCATCGTCATGCAGCTGCGGCGAGGTCCAATCTATCAAGCACATAATGGAGGAGTGCCACCAGTGAGTCTACGAAGGCAGCTCACAAGACTTCCTGTTTGCGACGATCGAGCCGATTAACTATATCAACAACCTCGACGTTTGCCTATCAACTGAGCATGATTTAAGTAATTTTATGTCGAATCAACTTTAACCTTTATTGAAATTTTTATTGTAATATTATAGATGTGTCGATATGCCATAGGCTAAATAAAAAATAATAGGTCGATTTTCACTCCTTTCAGTTTATCTATCCAAGGTGTATGCCATCTTTCTTCCGCTATCACTCTTGTCGATTATACAGTACCATTTCAATATTTTTTGTCATTATTTATTGTTGTCGCATGGTCAGACTAATTTCATTTAAGTTTATTAATTCGTTTGATATTTTAGTCCATACAATCCTAAATCTTAACATACCCTTGATATATTTTAATAAGTAAAATATGAATATTAATTTAGAACCCATACGGATTAAGTGAGACTTAATCCCGTATATGAAAATTTACCCAACCATCCCGTACACTCTTCGAATCAAATATCTATCGAAATTATTTCTATAACATTACATTTAAGAGTCTACCGCTTCTGTTTAAAATCTGTTTAGATCCTTTTGAAAAGAGCAAGGCCTTTCGACGAACTTCGGATTGCGTATACCAACCCTCTTACGTAATCCGGGTAAATCCATCAAAACGGAACGGCAAAAAATGTTTTTGTTGAGTGTCAGTTGGTCCACAACCTTCGAAATTATTTTGTTTGTAGTCTGACAGGTGTCTGTCAACAAGTATGTTCTTCGTCCCCTGTTATTTATTACCATCAAAATACAGTAATTTAAGAATGTTTGTAAAGATTAATCGACACAAAAAAAAATTATTGTTGCTGGTATATTGGCTAACAAATAGGGTAGACAACCCAGTGATTGGCATGTCACATTCCTGTTAAGGTATTAAATCATAGAATTATGTAATAAATATTTATCAGTAGCTGAACTTACAGCTGAGAATTAAGTTCCTAAAATGTTATGTGTATCCTGTATTACTAAATGGATGTGAAACCTGGATGATAAAGGATAACATGATGAACAAATTAGAAGCCTTTAAGATGTAGTTAGATCGTAGAATGCTCAGAATATCATGGATTCAACACATTTCAAACAGAGAAGTCTTGAATAGAGTAGGTCAAGGTGAAGGTGACTTATTAAAGATGATAAAAAAGAGCAAACTCGAATATCTGGGGCATATAATGAGAGGAAGCAGATACAGGATAATGCAGTTGATACTCAACGAGAAAGATCGACGAAAAAAGAAGAATTGGTAGGAAGAAATACTCATGGCTCCGAAACCTTCGTCAATGGACTGGCTTATCAGCAGATGAATTATTACATGCCGCGCAAGATCGAGAACGATATCGGCAAATCGTCATGGAAGCTACCCACGCCTAAAACTAGGGCACGGTACTCAAAGAAGAAGAATAGTTTAAACAAAATGTTCCGACCTTTTGAATCTTATTTTGAGTATCTCATGAAAATGATTATGCAAAAAAATTTCATGGGAATATTTTTCCGAACGAACCCGAGATTTTCACCCTCTCTAATAATGAAAACGCTAAATACGAATACGATTACAAAAGATCAAAAAATTATTATTCAATTTAAAAGCAAAAATTCAATTAAAAAAAAAATAATCCCAATATTTAGGCATACGATCCGCCTCCGATAACGCGATCAGTCGGCATATTTTGTGCAGATTATTTTACTGGAATTCTAGTGATGATTTGATCAAATATTGACAAACAGAGACAATAATTATTTACACACCACATCAATTACTTTAGAATTAATTCCAATGATTAGAAAATGTCGAGAAGATAAAGTTATATTTAAACATTTTAGACATTTCAAGTTAGTTTGGTACTTTAGAAAAATAATGCGGTTCGAAAATATTAGTGTAATATTATTACTGTATAATTATTTTTTAGTTTACGATGCAGGTGAAAAACTTTATTGCAGGTATGTTGTTAGTGTGCTTATTTTAATTAGATCTATGTAGGTATATAGTGTGTGTTTTATTTTTACAAATTTACATTTTATGTATACAGTGTGTAAAAGCCAAATGGAATAAATTCATTATTTAGGTTACTGTACATATTTATAAAAAATCCCGAAACACGTCAAATTTAAATTATAATATAAAATAGTTTCGAAACACAATATATATATATATATATATATATATATATATATATATTATATATATATATATATATTATATATATATATTAGTGGATTCTCTTGGGCTTAGGTTCATAAAAAAAATTTTGTTTGATACTAAGACATTTTTATATATATTTTTTCCGACGTTTCGGCAGGAAATCCATGCCTTTTTCAAGAATATATATTGACTAAAAAAAACATTCTATGACAGACATAATATGGTTTAAAAAATAAACTTTTGACTTACCAAGCATGTAAAGATTTGGTGTTAACAATTAGACGTCACAATTAAAATAATATTAAAACATAGGACATACCCACTAAGTCACTAAAAGTAAAATGTATTTTAAATCTAATGTGTTGTTTATTGCTGTTAGCTTATCGTTTAAACAATCAGTTATTTTAACATCATAGGCGTTCTGAGATTGACTTATGTATATTTAAATTAAGTTAAAATATATTTCGTTCAAATTTTTGACATCTTTTTTATCATTTATTGCGTTATTATTTTTTTTTATTTGTATAGACTCTAGAAGCTCGCTCTTCTTCCTGTTGGGTTCACTTTTTAGGATCTTGGTTTGCTCAAAATCAAATTTATGTTTTTTTTCGTTTTCATGTTTTGTGAGGGCGGTTGAGTTTTTTTTGTCATATTTGTGGGAACGTATTCTTGAATTAAGTAGTTGACTGGTTTGTCCAGTATAAACTCCATCACAATTCAAACAGGGAATTGCATATACAACATGTGATCTTTTTAATAGAGTGGTTTTTGTTTTCAGTCTTGTAAAATTCCTTTTCAAAAGATTGTGACCTTTATGAGCAACCGTAATATTATGTTTAGACAGAAGATTTGCTATTTGTTCTGATAATCCTTTTATATAGGGGAGAGACATATAGTTTTTCTTTACCGTGTTGGTTTTATTATTATTATTGTTATTGTAAAATTTATGCAGTAACGATTTAAAAGTTGACTTTTAAATCGTTACACAGTTACACAAAATTAACAATATAAAACACTATATTAATAGTCACAAATTACAAAAAAAAACAGAGAAAAAGTTATATGTGTCCTATCTGTTTACAATGGGGAATTGCTATAAAACTTTCAAAATTGTTGTTACTGCAATTAAGGTTAACCTTTGTTTTTAAACAAAACAAATGAATATCAAAAATAATAAAACGAGCTGTCATAAGTTAACATTAAATTTAAAAAAATACTGAACAAAATATGATCATGAAAAATGAGCACCAGTGCTTGGCATTTGCTGATGATCTAACGATCCTAGCAAAAACCGAGAAAGAATTAAGGAGAGTTGAGAATTAAGAAAATCATCGAAGAAGCACAGAAATTCGGATTGGAACTAAATGAAGACAAAACCAAATATATGATCATGCGAGGGGCAGAAGGGAAAAAAGAAGACTTTAGTGTGCGGTCAGTAAGCGGTAAAAGCTATAGTTTTAAAAGGGTGGACAAATTTGAATACCTGGGTGTAGTTTTCGATGAAAATGGAAAAGAGAAATGGGAGCTCGAAGCCAGAATAGCAAAAGGGAATAAAAAAATAGGTGGTTTAGTAATTCGACCCACAGTAACATATGCCGGCGAGACATGGACATTAAATAAGATGGAAGAGGATACTCTGGAAAGGTGGGAAAGGAAAATATTGAGACGTATATTCGGAGGACTCAAGACAGAAGATGGTTGAGAAAGAATAACCAACAATGAATTAATGGCTTTATACAAAGAACTTACCATTACCAAGTTCGTCAAGGCACAAAGAATCAGATGGTTGGGTCATGTGGAAAGAATGGCAGCAAACAGAATGCCAAAACTAGTAATAACCAGAAAATTAGTCGGCCCCAAAAGAAGAGGTAGACCCAGAACGAGGTGGATTAGTAAAGTGGAGAAAGACGTTACACACATGAAGGTGAGGGACTGGAAAATAAAAGCACAAAATAGAAGCAAATGGAGAAATATTGTACACCAGGTCCTTCAGAGTAGTTAAGAATGCTATATATACATATTTAAGTTAAAGTTTTGTCGAAAATAATTGTAATTAGTTAATATTTGGATTATGTTGTAAATAAAATGCCCTAGACCTTAACGGCCTCTTGTGCGTAAAAAAAAATAAAATAAATAAATAAATTTTGCTTTACCTTTAAAATATTTATTTTGTTGACAGAAGAGTTGACAGAAGAAAGTAATACTTTATCTTCCTAATTTATAAATACGTGTCTACTAAGGGTGCATTTATTATGAATAAATATTGCAATATTGCAAAATTCATGGGTAAATAAAAAAAGACAGGTAAGATTTAGTTTCAGTAAAGTGGTTCCACTTTTTGCTTTTAAGTATTTCATCCTATAAGGACTCCTCAGAGCGAATATGGTGAAGCTTCTATAAACGAATAGTGAAAGCTCTATAATGAAATTAAATCTGAACTCTCTTCTCTGTATTTTTATGTACTCACGGTAAGAAGATAAAGAAATTAGTTCATGAAAGGTTCTTGTCTAGATGACTTGATATGTTGTAGACTGCAAATTTAGATTTCCCTTGGCAGTCTATTTATCGTCGGTTTTGCTTTAAAAATTGTAGAAGATACAGATTTGGGCAATTATCTGAATTTTGGTTCCGAAATCTAAGGAATCTTCGAATTTTGACTGTTTGTCGATAGGTTATTATATTGTAGACAGTAAACTAATTATGTATCAGATATTTTTTGAATACCTTGATAATATATATACTAAAATATATAGTTTAAGGAAATTATTAACCATAAATACATATTTAGAAAGTAATTAAAATATTTTTTATTATTAATAAATGTATTACCAAAATAAGCATTAAGACAATACAATTTTTATTACAGATCTAAACCTTCCACTGACCTCCATGCTGTAGACCATGAGCGACGAGAACTTCAACTGCACCGAAGAACCATACGGTAATTTTACCACCATCTTCGGAACGACAGACGTCCCGGAATGGGAAGCCATTTCTACTATAGCCACCTTAAGCTTTTTGATATTACTAACAGTTATCGGAAATGTTCTTGTGATACTCAGTGTTTTCACCTACAAACCGTTAAGGATTGTTCAAAATTTTTTTATCATTTCGTTGGCTGTTGCTGATCTTACCGTAGCTGTTATTGTTCTTCCCTTCAACGTAGCCTATGCTGTAACCGGAAGATGGATTTTTGGTAAGTTTTACCACTTGGTAATAATATTAACCATCATAATCTTGTTTGATAAGCATATAGTCAATGACTGATCCAAGCTTTTAAGATAGGTAGGTAGGTAGGTACCTATTTGGGTAAGCAAGGATTTTGTAATGAGTGTGGACACAAAAAAAATCAACATGTCAAAGTAAACTTTTATTTTTTATTCTGACAAGATTCGTAAATATATACTTGATCTGTATCGCCAAAGAAGCTAGTTACGAAGATTATATGTTATATGAATGTTTTATACCTAGTTTGGATTTTCTAAGGGTGAAGTAATATTTGATAATGAATTATCAGATAGAATTGTAATTTTTCTTGTGGACTGTTTTGTATTATCATCAAATAATTTTCGTTTGGATAAATTTTTTTTTTCTCAAGTCTTTGAGATTTAGTGTGAACTAGAAATATTTTTGGAGATACTCTTAAATCCGCTTCTGGTGTAGGTGAATGCTAGAAAATGTTAATATTACTTTGGATATTTACTGGAATGAAATTCTGGTGTAAGAACTATCAGATATTTTTATTTTCGTTTGGTATTTGTTCATAATTTATTTTTCTGTCTTTAGAGTTTGCTGAGTTCTACGCTGAGTTTTTACGCCCCTTGTCTAATTCTTTTCCATTTTTTCTTTTTCTATATTTCTTTTATCTAATTTAGTTAACATATGGAAGCTTCTGGAATTTGCTTCTTGCCTTTTCGTGCTTAAGTATCTGGCTATACTAAGTAAGTCGCAATAGGTTTATTTGTAGTATTTAAAGGTATATTTTCAGAAATATTTATAATAATTGTTTAGGGTTTTCAACTTGATTTGTATAGTCTTCTATTCCTTGCATGTTAAAAATTTCTCGGGTGCTATGAAGGTTGCGTCCTCGATTGCAGGTATGCTTACGATTTCAGTATCATCTATTATTACAGGTATATCAATTATTTTGAAAATTACTTTACTTGTTTCTAACATTTTTGCTCTAAAAAATTGTTTTGTTCGTGGTTTGGAGAAATTTTTACTGACGACTTTTCTGCAAATGCTAAACAGATCTGTTTTAATCTTTACCAAGGAGTCAAGAAAGATAAAACCAAAGAAATTGTTAAAATAAAGAAAGGGTAGCAAGCACACATATATATGGAATTGTTCCTCTTTGGTAATTTTCGTGGCTTATTTTAAATAAATGGCCAGAATTAAAATCAGGCAGTTTTTATGCAAAATCCATTCCAATACATCTCCTCTTCATCGCATCATAAGCGAACGGTGCAAAGTTAAAGCACACACACACACACACACACACACTAAGTGATCAACCATGCCCCTAGGAACATGATTATACAATTGTAAAGTGGGATCTACATGTCCGAAGATCAAACTGGTCACACTTTGCGATTAAAGTAGTACGTATCTGACCCCTAGGCTTTTCCTTTAGTCCTCCTAATCCTATGACTTACGTGAGGATGCTTTTGATCTGAAAGTTACTTAAGGTGCCCTGGGTAATGAGACACCTTCTGTTTTTAATGACTGTGGTTAGGCCACCTAATTGTAGGGGTAGCACACATATCGGCTTTTCTCCCTATTTACTTTACTGACTCTACAGAAATTACTCTACCATGACTTCGGGACTTAAGTCCCAAAAAAAAAAAGAAAAAGCATGTATACCGAACAGAGAGGCGCCAGACTGAGCTAACGACTCTCTGTCCGGAAAAGAGTGTTTGCCTGGCCACTTAGCCATCGATTTGGAAAAGAAAGAAGATTTTGTTCTCCTCGCCGGCTGAGCATCCGAGTGGGGTCCAGCCACCGAGCTCATATATGCTGCACATGACCTCGGTGCTCAGATTTCGAGAATAGATCTTCACTTGATCTGCATGAGGGGCCTAATCCGCAGTTGCGGTATATAAGAAGCCTGACGGGGCTTCTTTTATACTTGAGAAGTTATGAGTTATGTTAAAAGTTCATCAATCGTTCTAATGCAAATTCAAAAATAATTTAGACAGAAAGTAGGATTTTTTCTCCTAACCTAAAAGTCAAAGCATGCTCATAAAATCGATGTCAAGTACTTTCGTGATCGTTTTAAAATCGTATAAAAGTAGCCTGAACGCTAAATGACGCTTACAAGAAAACTAAAAGCATTCGAAATGTGGGTGTACCGACGCATTCTTCGTATTTCCTGGACCGAACATGTCCCCAACATAGAAGTACTCCAAATAATCGGAAAGGAGAAAAAAATCGTTAATACAATTAAACAAAAAAGCTTGAATATCTAGGCCACATATTGAGACACGATAAGTACCGTTTGCTGCAATTGATTCATCAATCAGCCCTGAGCTATCCATTGTTGAACATAGGCCTCCTTTAGACTTTTTCATCTACTTTTGTTCTGCGCCTCTGCTATCCAATTGGTCACGATTCTTTTGAGGTCATCGGTCCATAGCGTTGGGGGTCTTCCTCGGCCTCGCTTGTCAGCCCGTGGTCTCTACTCAAGCAATTTTTTTGTCCAATGTTTTTGTCCTGCAATTGATTGTCCAGGGAAAAATAAACAGTAAGCGAAGGCCAGGCAGAAAAAGACACTCATGGCTCCAAAATCTACGGAAGTTGTTCGGCTCACATCGATCGAACTATTCAGAAGCGCCGCAAACAAGATCAGAATTGCCATGTTAATAGCCAACGTTCCCAACGGACAGGGCACTGAAAGAAGAAGAAGAAGATAAAATTGGCGTATTGGAAAAACTTTAGATAAGATGCCTTTAATTAAACCAAAAAATTAGAGTATATTTGACGATAATTTTTAAATTCAAAAAAAAAATATTTGTAGATGTACTTACCTTTATTTCATTGCTTCACCCTCACTTTTAGCTTTTTGCTAATAAGTTAAAAATTAATTTGTTTTTTTTTTATTTCAGGTATCTACATCTGCAAAATGTGGCTTACGTCCGACATTCTCTGCTGCACTGCCTCAATCCTAAATTTGTGCGCCATCGCCCTCGACCGATTCTGGGCCATCACCGACCCAATAAACTATGCCCAGAAACGAACTGTTAAACGTGTGTTAGTTATGATAGCGATAGTCTGGACGCTCTCTCTAATAATTAGTGTTCCTCCTCTAATCGGCTGGAACGATTGGCCGTCACCCGAGATATTCGCCGAAGAACAAGTGTGTGTGCTGACCAAGCGCCAAGGCTACGTAATATACTCATCTTCCGGATCTTTCTTCATACCTTTACTCATCATGACAATAGTGTACATTGAAATATTTATAGCGACGAAACGAAGATTAAGGGAGAGAGCTAAAGCTGCTAAAATTAACATATCGAAGACGGTAGGACGAAACGAAGAGAACAGAGACAGGGAAAGCGTTAGCAGCGAAACAAACCATAACGAACATCCAAACGAACAAACTAAATCAAACGACAAGTTGCTGAAGAAAAAATCCAAAGACAGTAGCAAGAACAATCTTAAACCAGTACTCGTGCATGAAGATTCATTGACTGATATCGGAGAAAACTCATCGGCGTCAAATAGAAAGAACTCAAATCTTAATACAGAAAAACCTGTTGCCAACAGCTCTTCGACTACCGTCACAATATCCAGCTCCAAGCCCAGTCCTAAAGTGGTACTAATAGACGGTGCAAAGAAGCCTGGTTTCGTTTCCCAGTTCATCGAAGAAAAACAGAAAATATCTTTGTCCAAAGAACGGCGAGCAGCTAGAACATTAGGTATTATAATGGGTGTCTTCGTGGTATGCTGGGTACCATTTTTCTTAATGTATGTGATTATACCCTTTTGTCCTGTATGTTGTCCTTCTAGGAGGTTTGTAAATTTTATAACGTGGTTAGGGTACATAAATTCTGTTCTAAATCCTATTATTTACACGATCTTTAATATGGACTTTAGAAGAGCGTTTAGAAAATTACTGGGACTTGGTGGGGGGAAAATTTAATGTTAAGATAATTTGTGATTACTGTAGCCAAAGAAGGTATCGGTTTGTTTTGTTACGTTTGATGATAGGTTTTATCGAGATGTTTTTGCTATAAATTTTATCTAGTTATTGACCAAAAGGGAGATGTAAATAATAAACATATTTCATATATTAAATATATATTTTTTTTATTTATGACATATTTGCTTTAAAAAAATAGTATAAAAGATAGTATTGTGTTAAAATCTTTAAACTAAACACTTTAAACTAAAAAACTAAACAGTTGCTTTAGAATATACGCAAAAAAAATAAACTCTTAAATACAATAGTTACGTAAGATACAATAGAGGATACAAGTTTAAATACACTAGATTATGGCTTTAAATGTTACAATAAATAATATAAACCTCGATCTAACTTCCAAACAGTAAACATATTAGCAATTGGCGATAATTGATATTAATATTAGCTTCTTAGTTTGGACAAAATAAGGAATTTTTTGATGCAATTGTAGAATTTTGTTCATATCTAAAATTTAAACGAAGGTGCAGTGTAAAACTGTTAATTCTTCTGAACTAAAAACTGTAAGTTTAATTTTCTTATTATATCTATAACAAATCAAGGGTAAATAACTATTTTGCCGATTTGTCGTGAGGCTAATTACCAGTCCTTTCGGTAATGATCCAATATAACCAGCAGGGTCGTATTCAGATTATTAAGCCCAAGCATACGAATGGATTCAGCAGCGGGAACTTCCACCATGGAAATTTTTGCCAATCTACTTGCGAACCAACAATTAAAATTATATTCTATCGCTCTTAATCAACCTACAAATAAATTTTCAAACAAAAAACAAGCAATTCTACTTCACTCACTCCCAAACTCTAGTATTCAAGTTTACCTTAGTGCAATAACCTCTAAAGTGGATCTCAGAAAAATACATTCTATTTCTAAAATTATAAATGATCATATTTGTATCTTCTTTACCAGTAAACAGATACTCGATGAGTTTCTAGCAAACGACAATAGAATTGTGGTAATCAATCAAGAACGTATGCAAGCCTGAAGACTAATAACTCCAAATAAACGATTGATTATTTCCAACGTACGTCCAAGTATTCCGCACAGCATTATAGAAGAACAACTGAAAAACTTAAGTTTACATCTAATAGCTCCAATTGACTTTCTCAGGATAAGGACTTTAATTCAAGCATTCAAGCATATCTTGATTTTCCGACGATACATTTTTATAGCGTCAACTAACTTACACTTACACTTACAAGACAAATTACCTGATTCTATGGTAATTAACCATGGGATTAACCAGGATATCAACTATCAAATTTTCTTTTCCATCGAAAAACAGTCTTGCTACTTATGCAAGCAGCAAGGGTATTTTGCATCCCAGTGTCCCAATAAAAATAATCAGACATCTTTAAACAACACCCAAAATATTGTTCATCTAAACTTTCCCAGGAAGTACACCAATCAGCTCCCCTTTCAACAATTTCTTCTACATAATCCTCTCCTACTCTACTGATACTGAAACTACAGTACAACAATCAGCTCCTTTATAGAAAAATTGCTCTACACAATCCTGGCTTACTAAGGCTGAAACGTCTAGAAAAATAATTACCTCTCAATCAATAAAGCATACTTCGATAAGCTGCCATCTACCCAATAAGACTTAAATGGATAACTTTGATCAAGATAAATCCTCATCCCAGCACCCTAAACGAAACCGATCTGAAATAATATCAGCTCTAATAAGAGATAACGAAAAGGCCTTTGCAAAATCGAAGCCACGAAACAAAAAACCAAAAACTCAACAACAAAACAACAGAAACCTAGTAAAAGATCTTACCAAATGCACCAGTCAATTCTTCAAAGAAAACTCCAACAATGGGTACTCAACACAGGAAAAACTTATTGACTTCTCTGAAAATGCGCATGGTTCTTCAGATTCTCTCAGTGTCGGCAGAACTTAGTCGGAGGACATTTTTCTCCATGAGCGTCTTGGTCTACCTCATTTTCTTTTAGTGGGCAAAGCCTATTTTCTTCATTTTTTGGCTATCTTTGTTCAGCCGTTCTCTAGAGGTGTCCATACCAGTTTAGTCTTTTGACAAGTTTTTATGTTGGAATGTTCTAAGTCTTTTTAATTATTATTAATGTTACAGCTTTTTTGAAAGTTTAAGAAGTCTACAATATTTAAATAAATAATCAAATTATTGTCAATACAATATTGAGTATTATGAAACATAAGTTTACCTTACTAAACACTATACTATCTAGGTATTATTTAAATATAATATTATTTGAATATATATAAGTGGTCCTTACTTATACACCTATTAATTACATCTCTTTTTGGTGAAGAAATTTTGTTGAACTATTTTAAAAGTATGTTAGTAAACTATTTTTTCGAGGATTTCAAGGAATATTAACATAAGAAACTTAAAAGCGCTTTTTAATATTTGCATTCTAGTATTAGTATTAGAAAATCATACCAAAGAATCTATTAATTTGAAAAAAGTATAAAATTGTTCCTTAAAATAAAGCTTTTAACAGTTTTATTGACCCTTTTATTAACTGTAAATTGTAAATATTTTTTTTCACTTCAAAATTAAAAATATAATCAAAACGATTTTAAAAGAATGCTAATACCTCATTCAAGTAATCATTAACAATACTATTGACGAGACATTAAGTAAATAAATAAAGCTTCTACTTAATTCTATTTTACTAGTTGGTGGTAGTCTCGAATAAACTCCATACGTCGCGTATAGCGTTACGCCGTACGTCGCCTTTGTACGTCGCGTTCATTATTTATTGTATAAATCGTATATACCCAACCTATGTCTTAACGCAAAATGTATGTATGGCGTTTATTTTAGACCAGCGCCCAAAGGTATGATTTCGACAACGACTCCAGACTGCAGACAGCTACTGCAGCCGACAGTTGCAGTTACCCCGCGGTAGATGTCATTACTTTGCAATATTATTTTTATGTATTAGACTGATTACGACATATCACTGAAACTGCTGTTCGGCAGAATGTCATGTGCTATGCCGTCCCGTCTGATGGCAGACGATGCACTTGAACAAACACAGTACCTCCGTTAGTGCCGTCAAAAAGTTGGACGACTTTTAAGCATTGACAAACGAAGAAGGTGATTATTTTATTAATCTAGCGTATAAATATGTTTTTCAAATATGCGAATTATAAACATTCACATCTTAAAAAAACATGTTTGGCCAAAGTTCGACAAAAAAGTGAATAAAATCTTTTGATCAATGTTTCATAAGAACCTTCTTTCGTCTAGTTAAGTACAATGGTTGTAGGCGTAGAATTTCTTCTAAAGTTTTTATGTAATACCCAACCTCAACTTTTTTATGCCATCACGTAACTGAAGTAGCTGCAGCTGACTACGAAATCAATACGACAGCAACTGTTGCCGAACGGCAACTGCAACTACCGTCTGCAGTTTGTTTCTGCTATCTGCAGACATTGTCTGAACTTAAGACTTAAAGGACTCGGTGCCCGTTTCAGAGACCGATATTCGAATAAAGCCATTCCCATGAAGAAAACTTTAAAAACCTAGAAAAAGCCGACAACTGTTATTGCGAAAATACAAAAGTGTTGACTTATATTTATTTTAAGTATGATTTTTATTAGATTCAATAAACAATAAAAACTAAAGTTACATGTAAGAGATACAAATTTTGTTTTTACAATATGGTCGAATATTTCTACTCTTCTTGCTACCAATGTTAATAACTACACATCATAGACACACATAGTTATTCATTATTAGTTTCAAACCACATATTTTCCCTATTAGAATATTCTCTAATCGAAGATGCCTTTGCAAATGTAAACGCTGCTGGAAATGTAGACGAATAATTCCCATATAATGTTTTCTAATAAAACGTCTTCGAAAAATTGAACTTTGATTATTATTTAATATTTATATGTATATTTTAATATTATATCTGTTTTTAAAGATTCACTAACAGACCTCATTACTCATTGCACCATTGATCTTTCGAAGGACTCCACTTTTATGGTTTAGCTTTTAGTCTAGTCTCCACTTTTTCTTTTGGTCTTCGGTTAGCTTTTATTAATGTTTGATACTATAATTTAAAAAGAAACTAGGAAAAACCAAACATTTGTCCTATGAGATTTTAGAGCCTATTGCAATTGCTCTTTTGGATTTAATTTCTTTATTATTTATATGTTTGTTTCTTCTTTAGTTGTCTTTGTTCTCGCTCTTTGTTTATAATATAGCTTGGTGGTTGTCCGTATGAATGTTAAAAAATTGTGTTTAAGTTCCTCATGTCTCACTTTGTCAAATGGTGTGTTGTAGTCAATAAATCGTTGACATTGACATTAACATCTACAGCATAGGCACAACTACTGATTTTCTTATCACCAGGCATTTTTTAAATCTAAATCGGGTATCTCCAATGTCTTCTTTGACATGGGCATATATCCTGTGGTATAATTTTTAGAAACAGTTTTAACTAATCGCTCATTAAATATATCGTGCGGTATTCATTGCAGTGTTTCGCTTTTGGTTTCTTTGGAAGGTTATAACTGTAGATATGAGCCACTCTTGTAGTATTATGCCAGTTCAATATAAGTTATTAAAAAAGTCTTGTAATGTGTCGCTGGTCCGGGAGCTTTTCCGTTTTTTTTATATTAATAAGTAAATTGAATTTCTTCTTTTGGTATATCTGGTATTGTTCCATTTTCTTAGAGATTCTTTTCATTTTCTCTACAATTGCCTTTAAAAAGGGTTTTAATATAGTTCACATCTAGACTTGAATAATTCCTTTGGGGCCGTTAGGATTCAATTATTCTTGTTTTACAAATTTTAAGGAATTTCTTGGGTTTTTGTTTTTTCTGTTAGTACATTTCGCTCTAAAAGCGTGATGTTTTTTTGTAGTTTTTCTATTTCTATGCACTTTTCTTTGCATTTGGAATTCTCTGTTAAATTTTATTTGAACTTTTTTTAAATTTTTTTATGATATTTGTAAGTTTTGTATGGTCTATAAGCAATAAGATATTTTCTCTGTCATCCAGTTCTTGTTTTACGGTTTGTTTAAACGGGTTTTTATGTGACAGACTAGAAATATTAGCAGAAGATAACAAGCTAGTGGTTCTGAACACATTTTATAAACTACCACCGAGGAAACTGTATACATGGAAGGCACCAGCAGATAAACCCCATAACGTAATTACGCCCACATACATAGACCTAACTACGACATGACAGCCCTGCAACATCCTGAAGTTAAAAAGCAAGTGGGGGAATATATTAACAACAACTAAAAGAAGAAAATAACATCCAACGAGAAATCAATTAATTCAGAGAAATAATTAAGACAACTAAACAAGATCTGCTAAAACCAAACAAAGAAACAAAGAAGAAATCTTGGATGACTCGAGAAATCCTTCATTTAATGGAACGCAGAAGTTTAATTAAAGGAAATAAAGATGAGTATAAAAAAATGCAGGCTGACATCAGAAGAAAAATAAGAGAAGCTAAAGAAAAAGAAGCTGTAGAGAAATGTAAAGAAATAGAAAGACTACAAGCCAAGCATGACAATTTTATTGTACACAAAAAGGTAAAAGAAATAACGGGTACTTTTAAAAAGCGAACACAAATAAAACTCATAGACACCAATGGAAAATTATTCATTGACACCCAAGAGATGAAACACAAATGGAGAATATATTTGGAGACACTTTTTCAAGATCAAAGAACAGATTATAGGCATCCATTTTCAGAGAGGATGACGGGCCCGGACATACTTAAATCCGAGGTAGAAGAATTAATACAACGGATGAAAAGCAGGAAAGCTGTAGGGCCTGATAATATCGAAGCTGAATTTTTAAAACTCTTGGAGGAAGAAGGAATAAATTGGATCACGGCTGTCTTTAATAAAATATACAATACAGGAATCATCCCTGATAAATGGCTAGAATCAGAATTCATAGCGATACCTAAAAAAACGGGGGGCTAAAAAGTGCTAAGAATATCGAACAATCAGCCTAATGAGCTACATATTGAAACTGGTTATTAGAGTCATCCATGAAAGAATTTATAAGAAGTGCGAGGAACAAATATCGGACAGACAGTTCGGCTTCATTAACGCAGTGGGTACCAGAGAGGCACTTTTCGGAGTACAGGTACTGATTCAAAGATGCAGGGACAGGAAAAAGGCATTTGACAGAGTTCAACATCAAAAGATGATAAAAATTTTAAAAGAAGCAGACCTGGATGACCAAGACCTAAAAATAATTACAGAACTATACTGGAATCAGACCGCATACATGAAAATTAACGGAGAAGAAACAGATCACATAAAAATACTACGAGGAGTTAGACAGGAATGTATCCTATCGCCGTTGATATTTAATATGTACTCAGAGAAAATTTTTAACGAGGCTCTTTACGGAATAGAGCTCCTTCTAAATGGTGAAAGAGTAAACAATGTTAAATATGCCAACGACACCATGGTGATTGCTGATAGTTTAGAGAGACTTCAGAGGCTAATGGACAGAATAAACGAGTACAGTCAACAGTACGGACTAAACATTAATACCCACAAAACGAAACAAATGATTACCAGCAAGGAGAATATAAACGGAGCTCATCTATACCTTAATGGTATCAACAGATAGAGCGAGTAAAACAGTATTGCTACCTGGGAACTATTATTAACGAACAGTAGAGCAATGTATAGGAAATAAAGTGCCGCATAGAAAAGACAAGAACGGTCTTTAACAAAATGAGGGCCATCTTTAAAAGTCACAACATATCCCTAGATATAAAAATGAGACATTTGAGCTGCTCTGAGAGTTTTCTCTGTGTTGTTGTATGGGGCGGAGGCATGGACGCTTACAGTCACCACTATTAAAAAACTTGAAGCATTTGAGATGTGGCTTTATAGAAGAATGCTGAGAATATCATGGACAGCAAGGATTACGAACAAGGAAATTCTAGGAAAAATGAAAAAGGAACCAGAGATTGGGTTTACGATCAAACGCATAAAATTGCAATATCTGGGACACGTTATGAGAAATCAGCACTGTTACTCCCTGCTGCAGTCTATATTGCAAGGTAAAGTCAAAGGTAAGCGAGGACCCGGTAGAAGGAGAATATCATGGCTGCGGAATTTAAGAACATGGTTTAAGAAAACCTCAACGGAGCTGTTTCGAGCCGCAGCGAGCAAGGTTATGATTACCAATATGATTTCCAACATCCGAAACGGATAGGAACCAGAAGAAGAAGGGTTTTTATGATGGTATATCTACGACTTTTCTGATAAAAATCCACGTTGTATTTATATTTACATTAACCATTTAAATAAATAAATAAATTCTTCGTTTTTTTGAAATTTTAATTCATTTGTGATTAGTTTTCTTTTATCGCGTTATTGTTTACATTCCTTATGTCTATTTGGTCAGAAATGTGCTTCTTTTTTAATAGTGGGGTTGGGATTTGTTGTTGTCAAAAATGTGGTGAGCTGTATTCACAATAATTGAACCTACTTCCATTTACGATTAATCTGGTGAATTTGGGAATTGGAGAAATATTTCAGTTGAAGAGTATACTTGCTTTTAAAGGAAAACACATATCGTTACTAAAACTGATAAAAGCTTTAATATTATTTAGGAAAGCATAGGCCGTTAATATTATAATTATCAATAAATGTACTGTGCTAATAAAAAACTACAAACGCCTACTTTTGCAAATATGTATGTAGTATGTCTATGATTGCCGTAAGTCAATTAAACCGGGTTAATTTTTTCTATGCACACCACATAAACAACACTGGTTCCCTCTAAAACATGGCGGAACGTCTGCGCGAACGAGATGTGCTTACTTAATTTTCCATGGAGAGTAGGCATTCTGATTTTAGCCACATATACACACAAAACAGCAGCTCTGAAGATCTCGGTCGATGTTTTTCTGAGCCCACGTCGCAGGCTCTTGTGGCAAGAATTTTGTCATCTTTCTACTGAACCGGGATATACTACTTATAAATTGTATAAAAGTTTTCTACAAATTTCTCTCTTTTTGGCGATCAGTAGATAAATTATATAGCTGATACCAACGCTGTACAGAAATATTAATTTTTCTGAAAGTTCCTATCCCTTTAACATAAAAGGTAAACACTACTAACTTGTACAAAAGTTTGCAAAATTGTTTATGTATATCGAAATAATTAATTACTCATCTAACATCGAGCTACGTAATAAGGGTTTTAAAAAATATTTACTAGGCTAAGATATCGAACAACAGTTATATAGCACAGTATATTTATTTCTTAGTTTATGGTATAAATAGCAAATGTTTTTAAATAATTTGGGTTGCTATTTACCAACATTATCGTAACTGCATTTACAATTCATTTTGTTAAAGTTTAATTATTATTTTTTACCAGTTTCAATTGAGAATGTTCCAGACTTTTTACTAATTAGTTTAAGATAACTAGATCCCAAACAATTTAAGTTAAGACGAAGCATCTAATTAAGACAAGCTTTACCGATGACATAGTTTTAATGGCGATTACCTGAAGATGACATAGTGTCGGTAGATAAATTAATTTTTAGATACAGTGGGTTTGATTTGATATTAGGTTTATATTTGTTTGAAGAAATTAATATTTCTACAAACATAGCTAAGTTGCATGACATGTGATAATTTTGATTTTACCAAAAGTAATTATTTACTAAATATTTTATAATTAATATACAGTGCATCCACAAAGTAACGAATAAATTTATGATAATCTAACTAAACCACAGTATTAGAAATTCCCGAAAGAGGTCGATTTTTGATTTTAATTTACTATTTTGTTAAATTACAATTTAATTTAATATACAGTGTGGACCACCTTTGTATGATGACGTCATCACCAATTTTTTAAATAAAAATACTATTTTTTCATCTTGGGGAACCCAAATCCGAAATAAGAAGGGTCTTATATGGTGTCTTACTACGCGGCACCAGTCCGGACTGAGGCAGTAGAGATAACGGCCTATAGGAGGCTCATGACACGAGTGGACAGAAGTCTGTTGCGAGTGGCATACGCCTACAGGACTGCGTCTGCGGTAGCCTCGTGGACCATTACTGGATGTGTTCCGTTGCATTTTTTGGCGTTGGAAAGAAAAGAGTTCTATGAGAGAAGAGGCCCAAACTTTACTGTGGCAGAGAGAAGACACCGAAGGGAAAGGTCAATTGAAAGATGTTAAGAAGAATGAAACAACACGGAGGATGTGGCATAGTGGACGAAAATTTTGATCCCGAACATAAGAGATTGGGTGGACTGTGGTAACAGGCGACTGAACTATTTCCTGACGCAGGGGCTCATAGGACACGGGTGTTTTAGGGCCTACCTCTTTGGGAACGGAAAGGCTGACACAGATGAATGTCCCTACTGTGGATACTCGAACACATATTATGTTAAATTGCAGCAGATGGATAGCGACAAAGAACAGAATGGAGAGAGAGAGATAGGTGTAAATTTTGTTACAGTGAGAGGAATGATTAAGAGAATGATTGAAAATAAGTCAGGTTGGACTAACACACACAGCTACATCCTTGCAGTGATCAAGAAAAAGGAAGAGGAAGAACACGTCCATCTGAGTTCGCGATTTGTCTCCATACCCAATCATCATGAGTATTTCAATTCTTTGCTTTACACTCAAATTCATTCCTACTTCAAATTAATTCTCAGCAATAACACAGCACATTCACGAATTAATACAATTATTGTACTGCTAAATTGTTATTGAACGTTACTATAAATAATTACATTTTACTAAAAACTAGTAGTAGGATACTTTTTTGCAATTAATTATAAATAATTTATTTTATAAGCGCATATCTTTAAAATGATATCCATTAGGCCCCGAGTATTATACTTTTTTGGAATCAGCTCATTTTTCACCTTAATGTATATCACCTTCTACCGGGTGGTGAATCGTCAAACAGGCCATAGGAAACTCAATGGGAAATTTCAAATTGTTGAATTGCTGCTTCCATAATTATTTTACACCAAAAGTCATGGGAAACTATTTGTAGAGGACTCAAGTTAAAAACAAATTTTAAAACCGTTCTACTAATCTGATATACTTCAAAATTTTGTAAAAATATAATACATTTTTCAGGCCACCCCTAAAAGTTAGGCCACACGTAATGCAAGAATATATATATTGGGACGTGTGTGTTTTATCATATTGATGTCAGATGCTTGACAATTTGAATTGTCAATTTTTTTATTTTATGATTAAATTATAAACAATGTTTACTAAATACTACTACTACTACTGAACAACAAATATTACTTTGTGAACAATAAATTATATTGTGTTTACAAATCGATCAATATAATAAAATGTACTCAGTTGACGAAAAATCGCATAATGTTGTATTCAGGCAATAGCGCGGACCTTTTCCTGCCACTACCGGATCTTTATTTAACGTAAGATATTCTAATACACTAAAATTTAATTCCATGTTAAGTTAACTTATAGAACAATTCAATGAATCCCAATATACTGTTACTGTGATCTTTATTCCTAAAAATAATTCATGATAATTTCGAAACATAAAACCATAACAAATGTTATCATAAAACAAAAATAAAACATTTTTTGTAACAATAAAACACTGAAAACTTTGTTTTCAAACTTTTAATTAATTTTAACTTTTTTAACTTTTAATTTTAACTTTTATCACTACAGCTGTTTCGGCTGATAGCCTTTCTCAAGTGATCTATTTTTGGCATGCGTTTGTCTCAAGTTGGTCATTCAGAATTATATCTGTGTTTTTTTTTTTATAATGAGAGAACTTTAGAATATTTAGGTGTAGAATGTGAAGTAGCGTTAAACAAAACTGTTAACAATGTCGAAAAAAGTATAATTGCCAAATCTATTACAGATGTGTGTAGTGAAACTAAGAATTCATGTTACAAAGAGAATACAACAGCAATTTCCATTAAAAATAAATCAATAGAAAACAACATTGTGTTTACAAAAGCAGACAAAGGTATCACTACTATTGCTATAGATAAAATAGAATATAATAACAAAACAATAGAATTCTTAAATAATCAAAATATTGAAACTTTACACAAAGATCCGACAGAAAAATATCAAAAACAAATTAAGCTAGCGTTAGAAAATTCAAAAGCAATACTAAATCCAATAGAACAGAAATACCTCAATATCATGAACCCACAGCCTCCTAAATTATACTCTTTCATTAAACTACACAAACCGGATCACCCAATAAGACCTGTAGTTTCTTTTTATACAGCTCCGTCATATAAACTTTCCAAAAAACTGTTAGAGATTATTTTAGAACACACTAAATTTTCACCTAAATTCACCATAAAAAATACAATAGAACTAGTTAATAAAATACAACATTTTCAATTACCTAACAACTCCAGATTAATTTCATTTGACGTAAAAAATCTTTTTCCTAGTATCCCTCCTACAGAAACTTTTATTCTAGTAAAAAACCTTTTAGACCAAAATAGTACAAATCCAGTAATTACATCTGAAATATTACATCTTCTTGAAGTTTGCATAAACCAGGACTACTTTGAATTTAATAATAAAATATATACAAATAACAGTGCAGGACTTATAATGGGTAATCCTCTAAGCCCATTGCTATCAGATATTTTTATGGATCATCTAGAGACAAAGATTTCAAAACCTCCCGTATTCAAACAGTTTTTGTATTGGTGATACGTAGACGACTTACTGGTATGTTTCACAGGAACTAACAGGCAACTCGACCAATTTTCATCATATATTAATTCACTTCATAGTCATATTGAATTTACAATAGAAACAGAACAAAATCAATGCATACATTTTTTAGATTTAAAAATTAGCAGACTTCAAAACAAACATGACTTCTCTATATTTCACAAACCTACCCATACTGACACGACTATACACAATTCATTATCCCATCCAACACAACATAAACTGGCAGCTTATCATAGTATGTTACATAGATTAACAGAAATTCCGATGTCAAAAGACAACTTTGAGACAGAATTAAATATAATTAAGCAAATAGCAGTTAACAACGGATACAACGAACAAACAATTAATAAAATGTTAAATCAAAAACTACACAAGAAAGCCCTGAAAATAGTATTTCCACCACCAGAGAAAAAACCCAGTACCTTCTGCTCGATTACATATACAGGCAAAATAACAACAAAAATTGCCAAACATATAAAAAAGAAAGGAATAACACCAGCTTTCCGAACAAATAACAACCTAGGTAAATATATTAAAAATAACAAGAGCCAAAATAAAAAACACTTAAATAGTGGTGTGTATAAAATTCAATGTGGCGACTGCCCAAAAACTTACATCGGTCAAACTGGTAGAAACTTTGAGAAACGAATAGCAGAACATAAAAGGGCTTTCAAGAATAGAAAAAACAGATTCGACATACACACTTCACCTTCTAGATCATAATCATTCTTTTAATGACAAATTTAAAATTCTTCACGTTCAAAATAAAGGCCTTAAGCTATCTTTGTTAAAATCTATGGAAATCAATAAATTAAAAAACACAGATATAATTCTGAATGACCAACTTGAGACAAACAGTTCTCCCCTCCTCAACCTATTTCATTAGAGACTATAAATTGTAAACGCATGCCAAAAATAGATCACTTGAGAAAGGCTATCAGCCGAAACAGCTGTAGTGATAATAGTTAAAATAAATTTTGTGGAAGTTTTGAAAACAAAGTTTTCAGTGTTTTATTGTTACATAAAATAAATTTCCATCAAGTAACGGTCGAATCCATAAATTATTTAAAACATTTTTATTATTGTTCTTTTCTCCTTAACTGAGTTCATTTTTTAATCAACTTAATTTTTCTTTTAAATAATATATCAAATTTTGGCCATTTAAATCATAGATAAATATAATTCGCTCCGTGGGTCTCCCCTCTATTTACAGTCACGTGACACGCTGTCAGATTTGTGAGGACGTTTCAGCATTGAGTCTTATGGGATTATTTTGTTAAACTTAAATATTTTATTTTGTGGTGTTAACATCCGGATACAATTTTTAGAATTAATTAGTTATTCATTTATAGTGACCATTTATAGTTTAACAAAAAATATTTTTTGTCGTTAATAAAGATTTATTAACATAATCTGCGAAGTGAGGTTATATATACATGATCAAACAATGATCAACATCCATGGTACAATGAATATGTTCATTGTACCATTCACAAAAGCGTCCTGATAAAATTTCAAACAATCGCCACCATGAGCAGGTCAGTCGATTTTGCTTTGACACTTTCTTAACCCTCGGAGCGAATATAGTTAATTTAAATATTGCCAAAAATTAGAAACGTCAATATGACAAAACGCAACACGTAATACACATTCTTTTCACGGCGTCTGGCCTGACTTTTAGGGGTGGCCTGAAAAATGTATTATATTTAGCAAAATTTTTTAATACGTTTAAGGCGTAGAACAATTTTAACAGTTGTTTTCGATACATATTTGAGTCCTCTACAAATAGTTTCCCATAACTTTTGGTCTAAAATAATTAGGGAAGCAGGAATTCAAGAATTTAGAATTTCCCATTGAGTTTCCTATGGCCCGTTTGACGATTCACCACCCTGTAAAATGAAATTTTGTTGTAGAATGTAGAACATTAAACTTAAAAATCGAAGTGTCGAATTTATTCCATACTTTACGAACACACTGTAGAACATAGTTTCCAAGAAGCATGTCACATTGTCAAAAAGTATAGTTTTCGTCATTATTGTAGAGCAGGTGGACACAATGTATTAATTACTTTTACAGTAATGAATTATATCATTTTTACTCCAATTTAATTACCTTTTTGTTAAATATTTATGTTCTGGCAGTTATCAAAATACATTTGTTAACCAACTACTATATATATACCAATTATAATAACTCCATTAAATATCAATTAGCAACACCAAATATTTAATTAACCTCATAATTTGCTATTTAGACTATTTTCTCTCTCTGTCTATGAATAGACCAAAGTTTATTGCCATTATGTAAGCTTTTAGAAAATCCGTCGTCAACTATTACAAAAAATTCCCGTATTTTTTGTTAAGACTGATTTTTACTGTACATATAAGCGTATTTTAACTAACTGTAGTTGTCTGTGTAGAACTTTAGTGTGAAAAGTTGTACAGAATAGGTAGAATAAGCACAAAACCTTTGAAAAAATCTTCAAAAGCTGATACGTGGTGCTTTAGTTACATAATATTTTTAATCACTCTGTGGAAGGTATCTTAAATATGTTAATTATGTTGGTTTCTTTTTGTAATTATAAAATAATTTATTTATAAGTCAGATTCAATAGGCACTTTTATTTTTAACCGTTTATGTAAAATTTCAATAAGGTGTGCTTTAAAAAACCGTCAATAACTTACAGTGGTGTTAATAAGTCCTGCATCATTTAAGCACCTTATAGTTTTTGGGGTTTAACACAAGTTTTTTGTATATTTTCCCTAATTTATTTTTAATTTCTGCTTGTAATTAGAATTATCGGTATATTTACTAAGGTTTTTTTTAATTACTAGCTCAAAATTCTATAGAAAAGATTAAAATAATCTGATTGAAGGGATTTGCCATAACCCGAGAAACAGGTCTTGTCTCCGCCGTGTATGTTAATATAGACTATTTGCTGCCTTAGTGAAAGCGCCCACCAAAGTGGCTTGGCACGTAGCAAGTGGCAAGTAGCACGCGTCTAGCATGTTTCTTAAAATGTAACCAATAAAAACGAATGATTCAGCGTACACCAAATTGACAGTGACGTCATTCATTCTAATCATTTGTTTTCATTGGTTACATTTTAAGAAATATGCTAGACGCGTGCTACTTGCTACGTGATACTTCATCACACATACTAACATCCCCCTAACTAGTTATATTTATTCCCGGATATCTAAACCTTACTACGTGCTTTATTATTTTTCCACAATTTCTGTTTTTTATCAGCCGTTTCCCCAAGGAGGAAAAAACTGTTTGTCTTAGTCATTTAGAATTACGTCTGTTTTTTTTTTAATTTTTTAGTTTCCATAGATTCCAATAAAGAAAGCTGAAGGCCTTTATTTTGGATGTGAAGAATTTGAAATTCGTCATAAAAGAATGACGAATGATCTAGCAGGTGAAGTGCTTATGTAGAATCTGTTTTTTGATTATTGAAAGCCCTTTTATGTTGTGCTATTCGTTTGTTAAAAGTTCTACCAGTTTGACCGATGTAAGTTTTGAGCCAGCCGCCACATTAAGATTGTATACACCTCTGTGTAAGTGCTTTTTATTTTGGCTCTTGTTGGTATTCCTTCCTTTTTTATGAGTTTGGCTATTTTTGTTAATATCTGGCCTGTATATGTAATCGAGCAGAAGGTACTGGGTGTTTCTCTAGTGGTAGAAATACTAATTTCAGAACTTTCTTATGTAGTTTTTTTTATTTTATTTTTATTTTGTATTTAAAATTTTAATAATTGTTTGTTTTTATTGATATTTAATTCTCTCTCAAAAATAGTAGTCTGTAAATTTTTGTTGTGTGGGATGGGATGATAAATTATGTATAGTTGTGTCAGTATGAGTAGGTTTATAAAATACGGAGAACTCATATTTGTTTTTAAGTCTGACAATGTTTAAATCTTAAAAGTTATGGATTGATTTTGTTCTGTTTCTATTGTGAATTCAATATGATCATGGAGTGAATTAATATACGATGAAAATTGGTCTAGTGTTCGGTTGGCAATGTGTATGGTCATATATGTGTAGTGATAACAAAATGTCGATATAAGAAATCGCACAACTGCCTTAAAATACAGATATTTTGGGCACTTAATCACAAGAGAGAACGAAATATAGAGCAAATAGGTTGCTTAATGTACACTGAGAACAAGCAAGAAAAGCAAGCTGTCAAATAGAGTCAAAATTTACTATAGTGAAATATAGTGAAACTGCTATTAAAAAATAATAAAATTAAATGGAATACGATGGCCATACAATATAACAGTCAAAGCCATATAGATAAATAGGCGGTTTATAGAATTTAAACTAAAATGTTAGAGAAAACAGCAGGAAAAACTTTATATTGTTCCTGCAGAATGTCAAAACTGCAAAAGCTTGTATATATTTCACAAAAAGCTTGCAAATGAGACAGTATTATCGTTATACCATACTTTAACACTAATACAAACATCTACGAGAACGCTACATCAAGTATACGACTACACGAAGACACAGAAAAATTCAGCTTAGGTCGAGAAGTTAGACAAGGAGACAATATTTTACTAAAATTATTTACGGCAGCCTAAGAGTCAATATTTAAGAACAATCAATGGCAAGATATGGGCATCAATATAGATGGGGAAAGATTAAATCATCTAAGGTTTGCAGATAATGCTGTATTAATCGCAGATAACTTAAAGGATACAGTTTATATGATACATTCGCTTAAAAGTCAACATTTACAAATATCTGGGACACGAGATCAAAAAACGCAGAGACAATCAAACATATGAAATACAGAGGCGAATAGGCCTGACATGGGCAACACTTGGCAAATTAAGCCATAGTCTAAAAAGTTCAATTCCCATGTGTCTCAAGCGAAAGTTTTATAACCAATGTATTTTGCCTGTAAAAATTTATGGAACAGAGACTTTAACACTCACGCAAAAATCTACGAATGAACTCAGAGTTACACAACGAGTCATGGAACGTGCAATGCTAAACGTGAGCCTTCGGGACCACATAACAAACCAACAAATCATGCAAAGATCAGGAGTTCAAGACGTCATCGAAAGAACCACGACGCTTAAGTAGAACTGAGCAGGGTACTTAGCCAGAAAACAAAATGGACGGTGGACAAGACGTATAATGAAATGGAGGCCCAGAAACTAAAAAAGAAGTCGAGGACGACCACCGACTAGATGGACCGATGATATAAAATGTGTAGCGGGAAACTGGCTACAAGCGGCCCAGTGTACAGAACACTGGAAAGAACTGAGGGAGGTATATGTCCAGCAGTGGACGCGATTAGGTGATTGATGATACTTCAAGAATTGTGACAGATGAATATTTTAATTCTATATAAAAATAAGCTTCTTAAATATTGTTTGATAATTGATTGTAAAAAAACGTTTTATACTGTTATTCTTTGCAGATTTTTCTTATAATATATTTCTACCAGTTAAAATATCTAAACTGATATTACAAAGTTAGCATAATGTTTAAAAGTTAAACTTGTTAGTTAAAAGTAAGAAAACTTTCTAGATAAATACGGATTTAAAGGGTGGGAAACTTTAAGAAGCGCTTGTTAAAAAAACCTCACACGAGAGTGCAAAGCTACACAAATTCAGTTTAGAAAATGGGAAATTTATTAAAATTGCCGCAATTTATGTCAGCCAGCCAAATAAGTTTTAATTAAAGACAAAGAAGTCATCGTGAAATTTACAGGAAATTGCATAGCTAGATGAGATAGTGGTGAAATGTGCGAGAATGCATGAAGCAAAAAATCAGCTTTTATCCACGTTGGAGATGCTTAATTAAAAGTGTTTATATTCTGGCATAAAATTAAGTTGTCTTAAAAGCAGAACTACATTAAGCTTCGCGTATTTATTTATTACATATTTATTTTTGAATGTAGTTTTTTAATTTGTAAATTGTTTTGTAAATGAATTTTTATTATGTAAAAGAATCAATTATTTACACTACATGAGTTATGTTTGTTGTAAATGAAATTAAAGTTTTAAATTATTGTCAAAAAATATTTCTTATGGTAACTAAATTACAATATTTAATTTTTTTTATATTTATTTGAGAATAATTTCATCGTTCGGTGTGGTATCCTATAAAACAATTAACACACAAAGCAGCGTTGCATTTTTGGCACATTTTTCGTCCAGATGTTGTATATCCATCACCATCACATCGCCTTCTACTGCTTGGTGTAACGAAATGGTCGATGTTATTAAAACAAAAATCTGGCAAGTTCTGTCTATGTAGACTAGTTCTTCCTGTATATAAGGAAGGACTTCTATATATTGCGAGAACTTGGGACAATTCTCTCCTAAACGATGATAAAGATATATATTTTTTTTATATAAATGCCATGAATTATGGACGGCAACATCCAACAACCATGATACAATTGGTCAGTACCATTTTTTACTGCGAATTGCTACTTGGTAAGTTGAAACACCTTATTCCATTGATATTCCTCCCACCCCTATTTTTATTGTATCCAGCAACACAGCGAGGCTGATTTACTTGAATGTGTCATTTTTTTGATCAGAAAATATTTTTGCCGTGCCTAATGCTAAACCACCACCTCTCGTAGATGCCATTGTAATAAGAGAGTTATTTTTCCATCGCACCAGTAACACATCGCTGTTTTTTTCTATTGCATGTTGTTAATCGCCACGATTTCTTTTAGAAAACTCATTCTTTTTGTTCCAAGGTACCGCTATTTAAAATTCTGTTTTCTCTTCGCTATTGTTTCATTTGTACCGTACTCCAAAAATCGTATGTATCTAAATAAATTAATATTGTTCCGAAGAAATTTTCTTGTGGCATTGTAAATTAATTACTATTAAACTGGGAATAAGCCACAATTAAAGATAAAAATACGTTTATTGACGTTTCAATTTCCACTTCGGAAATCGTTCTCAAAATACAAACAGTAAATTAAACGAATTTTGTTTTTATTTTAAAAAAACAAACTTTGTTTAATTTACTGTTTGTATTTTGAGAACGATTTCCGAAGTGGAAATTGAAACGTCAATAAACGTATTTTTATCTTTAATTGTGGCTTATTCCCAGTTTAATAGTAATTAAATAAATTAAGTCCTGAGAATAGTATCTCCAGGTGTTTGTTGCAGTAAAAATTTGCCTGATTCATCCATTTAAGCATTCGCACCAAAGGGGATGAACACTTGCCAAAAAGTTGGTCATTTGAACGTGGATTTCCTTGGTATAGGTCAAAGTTAACCAGATATTGAGTAGAGTATTTAACAACCACATTTTATAAAAAAAAGCGGATTGGTTTATCTCGTATAAATTGTTAACATTAATGGCGACCATAATACTTTATCGTAGACTCATCATATGATAGATTTTTTGGTGGAACAAAATTTTCAAGACATTTCATTTTTATTTTGTCAATTAATGGCCAAATTTTTCATGCTTTGTCACTAACATTAGACTTTGTATTATCTGTAAATTTTAAAACCTTTAGATTTGCAGAAATCTATTTCATCTCATTAAATTAGAAACTAAAATGTTTTTTACATTATCATGGGTATGCCAATACATTCTCTTCGATTGTAACGGATTGTACCCTGATAGCAGGAGAAAAGCTATAAAACAATGTATTTCTCCAGATGTAACACATGGGTCAGTTTGGTTTACAAATTGTGCATATCGTTGGGTTTCTTCTGCTAAGTAGTTTACTGTCTCATCATGAAAAAATTTACTGAAGATGTCAAGACATGATAGATTGTAGATGTTATAAAACTTTAAGCTGCCTTTCACATTCACAAAAAGTCAACAAGAAAATCAGCTATTGTAGGTTACAAAGGTTTAAAATGTTAACTCTCAAATTTTCATCGAAGCAAACGATAGTCACAAAATGAACAGTGCCATTTAGAAAACATTGAGCCCGTTTTTTAAATGCTGATCTGTTTATTACGACTTTTACCTGTGTAAATGTACTGTATCAGATCTAATGACAATGTATATATAGTAAATTAATTATGACAATTGTGTACATATTTCATTAAAAGCTACTGTAAGAAACCTAGACGCAAATAAATTTTTGTCATCGACTGTTTGTTTTATTTTATTAATTGTATTCACAGATGTTTAAGCAGAGCAGAGATAAACCGTAGAATTTTTGCGGCTAACAGATGCTATTTTTTACTTAATAGCCTACTTAAATCCACAATTATGTTGAGTAATACAAAAATGAAACTCTACAAAACAATAATACCACCAGTCCTAACATATGGTTCAGATATCTTTTTTTTAATGAGGTGGAAAGGTTCAAAACCAACTAGGGAAGGTGTCCCTAGCACTGTTGGATTCAACCAGAAGGCAGGACCACACAGGAACGGCACAGAGTTTACACGAAATCCAGGTCCCCATCGTGCGCCCCGGTCAGGTCGCCTACCATTTAAAACCACCCCTTCTTCGACTCTGAATATCCCCGGACGAGCTCATTAGAGAACGAAACGTGGGAACATCCCGAACAGTCTGAAACGGTAATCTTGTAGAAGGTCATAGGGCTTGTCCTATGATGTATACCTCACAACGGCATACACCTAGGGAAGGGTCTGATTCCATTTTTGAAGAAAAATGGGAAAGGGGGTTCAGAAAACTGATTTTAATATAGAATGAAGAATAAGAGGGAGATGAAACAAAAAGTCTACATCCTTAGTGTCTCTGGTTACTTGTCGTATTGGAAGCTGGTTCCTAGTGGAACAAGATTAGGACAGAATAGTTTTCTACTGTAGTTTTTGCACTAAAGGAGTTCTTCTCGCTGAGTCCTAAAAATTGGGAGAAAGTATATTAAAAGTTGTATGGACTAGATATGCGTAAGTAATTGTTTACTATTTTAGTCTTCTTCTTCTTCTTTAAGTTCCATCTTCTATCGAAGGTTGGAAATCATCATGGCTATGCGGACTCTGTTGACTGCCGCTCTTAAAAGTTCTGCACTACTGCATTCAACCATTCCCTCAAGTTCTTAAGCCAGGATATTCTTCGTCTTCCCACATTTCGCTTTCCTCGGATTTTGCCCTGCATAATAAGTTGTAATAATGCGTATTTTTGCCCTCTCATCACATGTCCCAAGTACTCAAGTTTTCGTCTTTTAATAGTTAATATTATTTCCGCCTCATTTCCTATCCTTCTAGTTACTTCCATGTTTGACATTCTTTGAGTCCATGATATTCGTAGGATTCTTCTGTAACACCAAAATTCAAAGGCGGCCAACTTATTCAGATGAACTTGTTTTATTGTCCAAGCTTCTAGACCATAAAGAAGAGTAGAGAACACGTAACATCGAAGCATTCTCAGGCGTAGTTCTAACCTTATATCCCGACAACAAAGAAACTTTTTAAGTTTAATAAATGATGTACGTGCTATTTCAATACGTGTCTTAATTTCTTTGGTTTGGTCTACATCTGATGTTATCCATGTTGCTAAGTATTTATAGTTATTAACACTCTCAATTGCAGTATCTTCAATAGTCAATTGGATATTTGCATGTGCAGATTTAGTCATGATCATGCATTTAGTTTTCTTTAAATTTATCTTCAGTCCGTACTCATGACAGCGTTCATTAAGGCGTTGCATTACGTTCTGTAAATCATTGTTGTTATCCGTAATTATTACTGTATCGTCTGCAAAACGTAAGTTATTCAAAACTTCTCCATTGATAGATATACCTTCTATTGAGTCTGAGAGCGCTTCTTGAAATACCGTTTCACTGTAGACATTGAAAAGTAGTGGGGACAGCACGCAACCCTGGCGGACTCCTCTCTGTATTTTGATATTTTCGGCGTACTGGCTGTCAACTCTTACCTTGGCAGTTTGATTCCAGTATAAATTAGATATAATTTTCAGATCACGACTGTCAATATTTTTGCTTTTTAATATATATACAAGCTTTTTATGTTGAACTTTATCAAATGCCTTTTCAAAGTCTACAAAACATAAGTACATATCCTGAATCATGTCCATGCATCTCTGAGCCAGCACATTCAAGCCGAACAAAGCATCTCTTGTACTCATAGCATTTCTAAAGCCAAATTGTGTGTCAGTTATTTCATATTCAAGAGTTTTAACAATTCTGCTGTGAATTATTTTCAAAAATGTTTTAAGTGTGTGACTCATTAAAGCTATTGTTCTGTGGTCTGAGCAAGTTGTTGAACTTGGTTTTTTTGGGAATTGCTACAAAGGTTGATTGCAGCCATTGTCTGGGGATTGTGGCAGTCTGATATATCAGATTAAAGAGTATTTTAGTCTGTTTAATTATTATTATAATATATATATATATATATATATATATATATATATATATATATATATATAGTTCAGCTCAACAGGCCTCAAAGGCCCAAGGCTTGAACGGTTTTCTTCCATTTCTTTCTATCTTGTGCTAAGTTTTTCCAATCTTGTACCCGCAGCGACTTCAGTTCTTCTTTTGCTGACTCTAGCCATTTTCTTCGGGTTTGGCCTCTTTTTCTTTTTGTGCCAGCCTCCGTGTTTATTATTTCATTGGAACTCTTCCTTCCTTCATTAGCGAGTCTTGTTATTTTTGGTTGCCCATATATTTGCATTATTTCTTCATTCGTAAATTCTGAAAACATAACCTAAAAAATATAAATAGTTTTTGAAATAGTATAGTTAAAGTTAAAGCTTAAAGTAAGCCGTAATCTTTTGTATGGATAATTAAACTATGTTTTGTGCAGCTATTTACTTTTAAGAACACTACGTATTCTAACTTACATGGAAAAGTAGATGAAAAAAACACAATAATCGCGTGTTAATTGTCAACAAGACAAACAAACGGGAACCAGTGCTGCCAACCAAACAAAACATTATTTTCCTTTTAGCCTAAAGTGTAGCAACATAAAAAAAATAATGGTTGCCAATATTTATCCATAGTTATGTACGAAATAAATTACATAATATAAATAAAGTTTTGTTTATATTCACCCCACTGTTTCTATTCACCCCGTTTTACGATACTATTCAAATGGGAATAAGCCAAAATAAATGTTAAAGTCCGTTTATTTACCTTTCAATTTTCACTTCGGAAATCGTTCTTCAAATTCAAACATAAGTAAATTAAACAAATTTTGTTTTTTTGTTAAATTTAATTAGTAAACTAAATTTTATTTTTATTTTTTTGACACATGTCGGTCTTTGATCTGAAGCCACTCATTTATAGATGCTACGCTTTTGTTGCCCTTTGTATTTTAAATATTATTAAACTTTTGTATCAACTTATTTTTTTGTAAGCCAATAAATGTTTTTGTAAATTTTATACATTAGTGTTTGTTTTTAATTTAACTATATTAAAAACTCCTCTCATCAAAATTCTTCCTATGTTTCATTCTTTAAATTAACTTGATTACAGGGTTTGAAAATTAAACTTTGATTATGAATGCATTCCAATTTTAATAACTTTAAATAACATGCTTGCGTAACAGAAATGCCTCAGCTGAAATCTCATTAGGCGTAATTGCGAATGCAACAAAAGGACTGACAGCGTCAAATTTGATAATAACCTTATTTTATTTATTTTAACAAAAGGGAGCGTTGTAAATTAAGGCTGCTGAAATCTTTAGAGCTGAAAATTGTATTTTCATAATTGTTAGAAACTTATTAATTTTAAATCTAAGAGGTTTTGCAAAACAGACAAACAAAAGAGAAATAGTTTTCAAATAAAATAAGGGACTTACGCATTCTAAATTTATGAGGGTTGTTACTATTGAAGTTTTTATAATTTAATTTCCACAAAAAAGGTTAAAAAAAGTATATCAATAATGGTGCATGATTTTTCGGGTTTATAGGTGGCACTGTGGAATTATTGTAGTGTCTGGGCGTTCGTGACAATGAGACCTCGAAAGCTTTGAAGAAGACATAAAAAAAGATATCGGAAGCTTGGTACCATAATAATCCATAATAATAATAATAAATAATAATTTTTAGAACAACTTTTGATCCTGAAGGCAACACCGCGACTTTTGATTTATCCACTGATGCTCCACAATATGTGTCAAAATTGTAGCAATAACCGATTAAACTACAAAACACCCGCCCTTGTACCCAAATCTTACTGGCTTTCTCCTTCTAAACTGTTTAGATGAGTGATGCCCAAAATACTTTATCAACGCTTCATCCAATAATGAAGTCTTTGTGAAAGATGCCAAATTGTTGAAATTTTTTATTTAGTTTGTTCATGAGAGGCCTTACTTTATACATTCCGTCCCTTGTATTCATTTGCCAAATGTAGTTATTTTATAATTTTTAAGTAACGGTTCCTTAAAATTGCATTAGTTACGAGGGGAACCTGAAGATACTCATTTAAACATTATTAGTTGCGCTCTCGTAGCAATCTGTGGTATCCAGTAAGAGTAAAATAGCTATAAATATCTTTATCCCTTCCTGCGTAAGATGAAATTGATAATTATTATTTGAGTGGCATATAAATTTGTCTGCTGTGTAATATCTTTTTTCTTCTTAAAATTCCCCATCCCTAAGGACATTGGCGATCATCATGGCCCATTTGACTCTATCTGCAGCCGTTTTGAAAAGTTCTATTGACGTTTTCCCATTCCATTGTCTCAATTTTGTTTTTATTACAGAGGCGATAAAGAAATGTAACTTTGTCATGTGGTGTTATCGAAGAATGTAAAAAATATCTTGGACACAAACCCAAACAAAAAGAGAAATCATACGATTTCTAGCTGGCGAAATCGAATTCAAATCTCAGCCACTGTGCTTTCTAAAACTTGCAAAGCAAACAGCTTGATAAATAAATCGGCGAGGGAATCTAAGATTGCATTCTAAATGCCGTTCATCATGGCCAAAATTCGCCAGGTAGAAATCGTATGATTTTTCTTTTTGTTCTTAGATGGCGTAGTTACGTCTGTACATAGTTATTTTTGATAACTATGGTGTACGACGGGAAAAGATTTTGTTTTGATAGTAGTGGCTATACCGTACTGAGGAGACCTAAAGAGGTCGAAATACGTATATGCGGCTTGTCGCTACTCTGTATCGAATCAAAATCTAATACCGTCAGTTTGTTTATTTCTTTACTTCGTTTGGAGTACCAGAAATTAAATTCACTACGAATTTTGGCCATGATGAACGGCATTTGGAATGCAATTTTAGATTTCCTTGCCGATTTATTCATCAAGCTGTTTGCTTTGCAAGTATTAGAAAGCACGGTGACTGAGATTTGAATTCGATTTCGCCAGCTAGAAACCGTATGATTTCTGTCGCTGCTTTGTATTGAATTAAAATCTAATACCGTCATTTTGGTTACCATAAAGATTTGACTTAATAGCTAGTGGTTCGGTTGAATGCCGTTATTCCAATCAAACGACTATTTTTGAACCAGTTAACTGTTGCTACTAGCGGCGCGGTTGTCAAGAAACTAACTATGCCAATGATATAGCGGCTTTTCAATCAGTCATGTCTTTGAACATTTTAATTGCATCAAAATTCGAAAAATAACTTTATAGTTATATGATTCAATGGCGTTGAGGTCGATTTATACATATACTGGCCGTGCTCGTTCCGTGCTATGACAGTGCTCGGCAAAAAAAAACCATAATGTACTCTTATGAGTATATTTATACATTGGCGTTTTCCGTACGGGGCTCGTCCGTGCCCGGCCTGAAATGAATCCCAAACGATATTTTCGTTTTCAGCACTGGCAATGCACGGAAATGACACGGGCCGCACGGGCTTGTACAAACACGATTTTATTGTTTTTTTAAAGCGAGTGCTGGTAAACAGACTGCAGGAGCTGTTGTGTAGTTAGTATGTTTAGTACTTTTATGTATTAAAGAAAAAGAAAAAGAAAAAGAAAAAGAAAAAGAAAAAGAAAAAGAAAAAGAAAAAGAAAAAAGAAAAAGAAAAAGAAAAAGAAAAAGAAAAAGAAAAAGAAAAAGAAAAAGAAAAAGAAAAAGAAAAAGAAAAAGAAAAAGAAAAAGAAAAAAGAAAAAGAAAAAGAAAAAGAAAAAGAAAAAGAAAAAGAAAAAGAAAAAGAAAAAGAAAAAGAAAAAGAAAAAGAAAAAGAAAAAGAAAAAGAAAAAGAAATAAAGAGTGCTGCGACATTTTAAAATATTCGTAAAATTTTGTTTCATCGATCAATAATTTTCTGTATATTCTGAATTCTCCTTCGGTTTGTCTTTTTTTCCACATAGGATACATTGATGGATTCTACCGTTACTTGATGGAAATTCATTTTATGTAACAATAAAACACTGAAAACTTTGTTTTCAAACTTCCACAAAATTTATTTTAAATATTATCACTACAGCTGTTTCGGCTGATTGTCTTTCTCAAGTGATCTATTTTGGCTTGGGTTTACAAATCTATAGTCTCTAATGTAATAGGTTGAGGAGGGGAGAACTGTTTGTCTCAAGTTGGTCATTCAGAATTATATCTGTGTTTTTTAATTTGTTGATTTCCATAGATTCTAACAAAGATAGCTTAAGGCCTATTTTGAATGTAAAGAATTTTAAATTTGTCATTAAAAGAATGATTATGATCTAGAAGGTGAAGTGCGTATGTCGAATCTGTTTTTCTATTCTTGAAAGCCCTTTTATGTTCTGCTATTCGTTTATCAAAGTTTCTACCAGTTTGACCGATGTAAGTTTTTGGGCAGTCGCCACATTGGAGTTTGTACACACCAATATTTAAGTGTTTTTTATTTTGGCTCTTGTTATTTTTAATATATTTGCCTTGGTTCTTATTTGTTCGGAAAGTGGGTGTTATTCCTTTCTTTTTTATGTGTTTGGCAATTTTTGTTGTTATTTTGCCTGTATATATGTAATCGAGCAGAAGGTACTGAGTTTTTTCTCTGGTGGTGGAAATACTAATTTCAGGGCTTTCTTGTGTAGTTTTTGATTTAACATTTTATTAATTGTTTGTTTGTTGTATCCGTTGTTTACTGCTATTTGTTTAATTATATTTAATTCTGTCTCAAAGTTGTATTTTGACATCCGAATTTCTGTTAATCTATGTAACATACTATGATAAGTTTATGTTGTGTTGGATGGGATGACGAATTGTGTATAGTCGTGTCAGTATGGGTAGGTTTATGAAATGTGGAGAAGTCATGTTTGTTTTGAAGTCTGCTAATTTTTAAATCTAAAAAATTTATGGATTGATTTTGTTCTGTTTCTATTGTAAATTCAATATGACTATAAAGTGAATTAATATATGATAAAAATTGGTCGAGTTGCCTGTTAGTTCCTGTGAAACATACCAGTACGTCGTCTACATATCTTCACCAATATAAAAACTGTTTGAATACGGGATGTTTTGAAATCTTTGTCTCTAAATGATCCATAAAAATATCTGATAACAATGGGCTTAGAGGATTACCCATTATAAGTCCCGCACTGTTATTTGTATATATTGTATTACTAAATTTAAAGTAGTCCTGGTTTATGCAAACTTCAAGAAGATGTAAAATTTCAGATATAGTTATTGGATTTGTACTATTTTGGTGTAAAAGGTTTTTTACTAGAATAAAAGTTTCTGTAGGAGGGATACTAGGAAAAAGATTTTTTACATCAAATGAAATTAATCTGGAGTTGTTAGGTAATTGAAAATGTTGTATTTTATTAACTAGTTCTATTGTTTTTTTTTATGGTAAATTTAGGTGAAAATTTCACAAATTTAAAATTCTTCACATTCAAAATAAAGGCCTTAAGCTATCTTTGTTAGAATCTATGGAAATCAACAAATTAAAAAACACAGATATAATTCTGAATGACCAACTTGAGACAAACAGTTCTCCCCTCCTCAACCTATTTCATTAGAGACTATAAATTTGTAAACATAAGCCAAAATAGATCACTTGAGAAAGGCAATCAGCTGAAACTGCTGTAGTGATAATATTTAAAATAAATTTTGTGAAAGTTTGAAAACAAAGTTTTCAGTGTTTTATTGTTACATAGGATACACACTATATCTTCTTTCTTTTTGCCTTTTCTGCTCATGCTCTTCTTTTTCATTAAGTAATAATGCCAACACGGTAAGCACGGTCAACTATCTTTTATTAAAAATATGTAATCACGTTTTCCTCTCTTATTCTGCCCGGTACGAACACTGCCACAACGCGGTTGTATGTGAATATAACATTAAAAATACCCATACTCGGCACTGACACGTGATTGTTTTTTTAATTGAACTGCATCAATTACTGACAAATAATCAGTGATACAGTTCGTAAGACTGGTGAACCGCGTAAAAGTCGCATCAATTAAACCGTCTCTAAGATCATACTCACTGAACCGCATTAGATTTCACATTATATCTGACATAAGAAAATACATACGTGGAGAGAGACTGATTACTTGGATGATACTTTTCTAACTCTGGTTGATCAACCAAAAAGTTATATTTAACTTAAGTTAACCAGATAAAATCGTTCATTAGTTCAAAATTCAAGTAAATTTAAGATGTAGAAACCCGCCTTGAGCGTATCTACGCAGTAATTTAAACAAAACTTATCGTTACCAACATGTTAAAGTCCCTAACGTTTTGACGTATTTATTCAATGGAAAATAATATCTGACATTCTTCAGAACAAATGAAGATTCCCCATAAAGGAGTCTGTTTTGTTTTGTTTTATTCCTCCAGTTCGCAATCGAAATTGATAGAGCCCTTTTGTTCCAGAATTTATAATTTTCATTTCCTTTGCACAATAGAAATATTTTATTAAGTTAGTACAAACTTGGGAAGTCGACTCGTGAAAGTTTGGCAATTCTGGGAGTTTGGAGATACAGAACCAGTTGAGATACGTACTTTATATACGAAGGGTTATCAAACTTGTATTATTGCCAAAGGCAAATCAATGGGAAAATATCGACACGTTACCAGACGTTAAGGACGATAAGAAATATTTGTGTATCGCTAAAAAGTTCAGATATGTCGACGTGTCTGCAATTTACAAAAATGTTTATGTAGACCAGAGAAATTATCGAGTAAAAAGCATTTTTCATGACTTAACAATATACACCATATATAATACTTTAACAAAATATGCAAATTATAGACCGTCATTTTTTACTTATAAACAATGTAAGATCGCTGTTCACTGGTAAATTATATAAAAAAAACTGACACTTTTTTCTGGAAAAATACAAAAAACCCATTAAAATGGAAGTATCTAAAGGTACTTTTGGGACTTTTTGCTTATTTATTGCAAAAATAGCTGTAAAAGTTGAATTTTCAGAAATTGTAAGTAACTTTTCTAAAAATACACAAAAAAAATTTAATTTCGCGTGTTAATAAAGACAATATTACATTTAAAGGGTGTTTTTCTTAACCCTAGAACACTAACTTTAATTTCCACTCCGGTAGACACTAACCATTCGTGATATTTACGATTTTTTTTTTCAACTCCAAAAAAGAAAAACAAAAAATTAAGATGATATTTTAAATAATTTTTTAAAGGAACATTTTTATATCTAAATTGTACAAAAAAAATTTCAAAATTTATGCATCTACGTCACAGGTAACGCAACAACGAGCACGGCGTTCTGCGCAAAATGCTCGTTTGCAGTGATTGCAATGAAGTGACGTCATTCTTCTTTTTTTGGAGGGACAGATATAACATGTAGTACGTTTGTTAGAAGGTTGATTGTCCTCAGTAACTTCCAAAGGAATTTTAATTAAATCACTAATCAGAAGCTTCACCGAGCGTTGCAAAGTCGGCATCGCAAAACGCTTTTCAAGCCATAATCTTGTGAGTTCTTGATGGAGATTTTACATAAAAGCCTTTCTTGTTATTGGCTTCTGATTATTTCTTGATAAATAACGATTATATATAATCCAAGAGTTTATACACGCCATGTTGATCATACCATAGAATATACACAGCGGACATCTTCGAGTTTTTCGGGAGCAACTTCGATGGCCACACATTTGGTCAAAAGTGTCCACACCACCCTTTGTTTGGTTATAGTGCAATATTATTTCGGTTTTTTTAGTGGTTGGACAAACAACTGAGCCTTCGTGCATTGTTGACAATACTAGAACGGTTTTGTTCTTTTTGGATTTATAGGACACTACCGTCAAAGCAAAATTTTGAATTTCCGATTTCTCTGTTTTTAAGATTAATCATTTCAGGAGGTATCTTTCGTTTATTTTGCCGCAAAGTACCAATAATTGTAAGGTTGTAAGGAGGCTTCAAAAGAGTATCAGCAAGGTTCACTAAAGTGAACCAATTGTCCATTGTGACGTTTCGGTAACTTCCGTAAATAGTTTCAGTCAACTTTTTAACATAGTATTCTCCTAGAGATTCCCCATTTGTGTGCGTATGTTTACCGAGATAAGGGTCTGCGTTCAACATGTACTTGATACCCGAGTCGCAAGTAATCACAATTTTAATTCCGTACTTGGCTGGCTTATTCGGGATATACATCCTGAAAGGGCACCGGGCGGCCCCTAAAAGCTAATAACTGCTCATCAATAGTTATATAGCTGCCTGGTCGATAAGACTCTTTACAATTAAAAATAAATTCATCCCATATTTCTCGAATAGGGGCAAACCTATCTAAATTTCTTCTTTTAGTTCTTGTGGCTTTATTATCGAACCTAAAATTATGTAGCCAGATTATGTAGCCAGAACGGAGCCAGACATTTTGGAATCAAACATCTCTCTACTGTGAAGATGATTGTCTTTTTGTGCTCCAAAAAATATAAGTAGTCCAACAAGAGTATTTAATTTATCCCTTGTTACGAGAGAATTAGTATGTTTAGCAACTTTAAATTTTTAAGATTTTAGGCTGATTTGAGTATTGGTCTGCAACAGAATTTTTTCGTACATAGAAGCATTCATCAAACACTGAAATACATCTAATGGTGTATTAGCATCTTTTGCCTGTCCAGATGGCCCTTAAACAATATGCAAAATATTCCTTTTGGTGGTACGTTTCCGAAGATTAGATACAGTACACCAGCGATGACCATTTTTGCCTTTGAGACTTGTAGTTAAATTGGAAGTATGAGGATCAGATTCGTCCACAATGTCTTCGGTTTCTCGCTCTTCCACTTTTTGAAAACACACTTTTTGATTACCTTTTTTCGTTTTGATGAGGCTGAGTTATAATTTGTTGAAATGAATGTTTTGGTTGAATTTCGGTTTCCACAGAAGAAATCTCTTATTGAACTCTACATGAACTACTAGGCATAGAAACAGAGGTAGAGCACTTTCTTTTTTTCGTTTTAGGACTGCTTTGATCAAAATCGCTGCTTTCGTCACCAGAAAATTCTGGCTCGTACTCAGATTCAGACGGGCTGAAATTTTGTACTCTGTCTTCACTTTCTGAATAACTAGAAGTTTCTTCATTTGATTGTAGACTCTCATCATCAAATTCACCCATCAATATTTTTTCGGCTTTCAATTCCAATTCTAATTGGGTTAAGGGCCTTTTGTCTTCAAATTTTCTAGCCATTTTTTAATTAAATTGTCTGTAAATGACAAAAGAAAATAATACTACCAAAATAAAAAAACTTACGTTAACACCAACATTTCGTAAAATTTACGAAGCAACTGAGATCTTGCGGGTAACGACTGCACAAAAAAAGATAACTACACCGTGAATGTACTAGGCAGACTGAATAACGAAGCTACTCATATACCTATGCTTCCAAAATTCATGCAACTTTGCCAATTCTAAAGAAAACAATCGGCGTTCGTATATTTTACGAATGGTTATTGTTGTAGGGTTAAAGGAATAGGAATGCAAGTTGGAAACACTTTTGTTTAACTGTTGGCCATTTTAACAGCCGTCAAGTGATTTATGTTAAGGTTGGTATGGCATTGCAGCATGAATAAACTTGACGCCTAAACAACGCTTCCAAATTGTATAAATTTATTCTAAAAATTGTGGATCTGTTTAATCGAATTTGAAAACCAGCGTATGGCCCTTATAGCCCGATGAATGGCCAGCTAAAATCGTACGAGATTCACCACCCTCCTCTGCACTTACTAACTTTACCACACCAAATCGAAGGTAAATAGTAATTATACGAAAAGTTTAAAATAGTACATATATAGAATTCCAAAACTGGTCATCCTTAAAACATATTGTTACAATAATAATGACTTATATCTGTACTGTAAAAACCTTTTTTCATTCTCATATTTTCTAGATTGTCTGACCCACGGGTCCTCTATTATACGAACTCTCCAGAAGAGGGTTGGATAAAAAAACCTGTCTGCTTTCGATGTGATTCCTTTCTACTCAAGAAGGTCATCGATCCTTCGTCGGGATTCTGGAACTAGGGGCTATTTTGTATATATATGGAAGATTTTTATTTAAATAGACCATCATCATCATCATCATTCAATTTTCGCTTATCCACTACTGGACATAGATCTCCCTCATAATTTTCCATCGATTTCGATCTTGTGCCTCTTGCATCCAATTCCTGTGACAACGTTTTAGGTTGTGTCAGTAGTTCAATGTTTTAAGAAGCAACAATAAAATGGCTTCAATACGGACGCGATAGCGACATCAATCGCGTCCGTATTGAAGCCATTTTATTGTTGCTTCTTAAAAGACAGAAAATATTGATTCAGACATTTTCAATCACATTTACCTTTATAAAAAAATTTCCTTCAATCTGGTCTAAATCAACCATTATTCCCATATAAAACCTTTCAAATCAAAAACTGACCCACTTTCCTATAGACCAATTTCTCTTACAAATAATACATGCAAACTACTAGAAAAAATTTTAAATAACAGATTAATATGGTTTCTTGAAAAAAACCAATTATTAAGCCATATCCAAAGCGGTTTCTGAAAAGGCAGATCAACTCATGATGCCTTAGTAGCTATTGACAATATTATATGTGAGTCCTTTAGAAATAACCAGAAAGTAATTGCCATATTTTTTTATAGAAATAAAGCGTTTGATACTGCATGGAGATACAACATTTTACAAACCATGTCCAATTGGGGTATTCAGGGAAATTTTCTTGCATTTGTAAAACATTTCATAAATAATAGGATATTCTAAGTACGTGTAAATGGAATTACCTTAAAAACAGAATGTCTTGAAAACGGTATTCCACAGGGCTCAACCTTAAGCCCCACTTTATTTTTAATAGCAATTAATAATATCGCTCAAGAGATAAAGCTACCTTTGAAAGCAGATCTGTATGCAGATGACTTAGTTGTATATACTAGTAGCTGCAATATTACACTAGCCTCAAAAATTTTGCAATCATTTCTGCATAAACTAGAAGACTGGTCCCAAAAGACTGGTTTTACGTTCTCAGGTGATAAATCTCGTTTCATCGTATTCAATAAAAGAAAAACTGATTGCAAAACAACAATTACTCTAAATGGTATCAACCTAAAACAAGTGGAGAGCATTGACTTTCTTGGCCTTAGACTGGAGAGTCAGTTAACATGGGCAGAACATATTAAAAAGCTAGTAGTATCCTGCCAATCTAAAATAAATCTCCTTAAAATGCTATCAAACCGATCTTGGGGAGCGGACACCATAAAATTGCTGCATATATACCAATCATTAATCCGAAGTAAACTGGATTATGGTGCAATATGCTATTCAACTGCCATTTGCTATTCAACTGACATTATACAAAACACATGTTTAAGACTAATTCTGGGTGCATACCGAACTAGTCTTGTTTCAAGTTTTCAGGTTATCCTAGATGAATCTCCCCTATCAATACGAAGACAACACATTTTTTAAAATTATGTCGCGAGATTGTCTTCCAACCCTAATAACACAAACTATCCACTTCTTTATAAAATACATCCACCTACTCAGTGCCATCAACAAATTAAATATCGACCCCTTAAAGAACGTCTAACGAGATATGGTTTTGACATAGAGCAGCTGACACATTCTTACCCTACACAACGAACTATACCTCCCTGGACTATTAATTTTCCCACTATTGATCTATCCCCGACGGCCTATCCAAAGAGTACCACAAATCCCATAATTATTAACAAATTATATCAAGAACGGATATTAGAATACACTGGCCATAACAAGATTTTTACTGATGCGTCAAGTACTAAAAACGGACACGCAGCGGCCTTTATTCTAGGAAAGTCTGAATATGCAGTTCGCATCCCTCAATTCTGCAGCATTTTCACGGGAAAAGCAATCGCTATTTTAAAGGCTTTAGACATGTGTAAGAGTCATGCAAGCTCAGATTTTCTTATCATTTCTGACTCTTTATCTGTTCTTCAGAGCTTAAGGCAAATATATCCAGTACATGCTATCCTGCAACAAATACAATTAGCACTTTATCACCTACAAAACAGACACGTAAACGTTACATTTCTCTGGATACCATCACATACAGGTATCGCAGGAAATGAAAAGTAGATGAATTAGCAAAGAAAGCTGCTACTGACGAGCTAACTGAAATTATGACTACAATTCCATTCAGTGATATCCAGCTCAATATTAAACTAGCTGTGTAAAAAATTGGCAACAAATGTGGAATTCTAATAAGGCTAACCTTAAAAACGTGAAAACTAGAATTGGCACTAAACTACAATTTTCAGAAAACAGAAGGCAACAAGTGATTAAAAACCGACTAAGAATTGGACATACAGCGTTAACTCACCAGCATCTCATAACAAAAGAACTACCACCTGAATGTTCCTATTGTGAATGTCTAATAACTGTTCAACATGTATTGATTGAATGTCCTCTTTATTCCTACGAAAGAGCCATCAACAACGTACCAGAAGAAACAAAGAAACTTAAAGATATTTTAACGAGTAATAAATAACAACCGTAAAATCTGTAAAACCCGCTAATAACCTTTAATGGTTGATGCGGAAATTCTTAATAAAAAAAAAAAATTCTTTGCTGGAGTATTGTATAATATAACCATATTAAAATATATTTTGACCTGACAAATTTGCCCTAAATACACACTTACCGCACCCAACCTTTTATCATGAAATACAATATTGTAAAATAAAACGTTAATTTTAAATACAAAATATAATATTTATGCTCATTATATCAGAATATTTATCTTACTTACCACATTTTACATTTTAGTAGCTATTAGGCTTTAAAAATTTAAATTTAACTTGGATTAAATAACAGAATACTGATGGAAATGAAATAACGATAACCCTTTTACAAAATCAGTTTTGGATAATACGACTTACAATAATGTCTTCCATAATACGACCTCTGACTAATTTCTCCTACTAATTTCCTAAAAAATACATTAAAGACATTCTAAGAAGATTAATGATTGAATCCAGAAAATTCTTTTCAATCAGGATAAGAGATTAAATTTCCTTAAAAAGCCGAGCAATTAGTAATTAATTGCTTTTCAACTGTAAACTTGGCAATACCTTTAAAATGCAAGCTTCGTGTTTTTTGTCCGATCGAAGGAACTTCAATTATTTTTAAAGTATGAGTCAAGAACTTCATGAATATTCATTAGAAAACAAAATCTGTTCTTATAGCATTATTTTAATTTAAAAAATAAGCAAATAATAAAATTTTAAAACAAATTTACAAAATTTTAATATTTGTATACTTTTGTTTGCTTTTGAACATAATTACATAAAGTTTTCTCTAAAAAGCATGTCGAAAAACGAGTGGGTTGTATTAATCCTTTTTGCCTCACTTTGTTTAGCTTAACATAAAAATTATTTTGGTGCATCTTTGCAAACGTATGCGTCTAAATAATACCTGGCATTTTTTTTACTTGTTTAGGTAAATGTGGGTATAGTTGCAAACACAATCAATACGGCAAAGCCACGAAAAGCCTCAGGTCCACATGAAATATACGTAGAGATGATAAAGCTTATCAATGAAGAACATCTTCAGACGTTAACAATATTATTTAACAAAATATATACCACTGGAATCTTCCAGAAGACTGGCTTAGATCGACATTTATACCTATACCTACCCAAGAAAAATAAAGAAAATAGATGCTCACAGTTCAGATTAATTAGCCTGATGAGCCATTTTCTGAAAATTTTACTCGAAATTGTACATCATAGCCCAGGGAAATAAGCATTTTTTCGTGACACTCGTCCGGACAGGCGAACAACAGCTGTTTTAAGTAGTACGGACCTCTGTAACAAAAACCTATATGTTTCCTGCAGTGGATTTTTTGGATTTTAGAAGAGAGGAAACTTATAAGTTATATAAAAACCTTCAAAATGGCGTTTTCTAAATATTTCTATCCTTATTTTTTGCTTAGAAAGTTGCAAAATAAGTGAAAAATTTCGGTTTTTTTATAAATGTTAATAACTTTTTTTAAAATACACTTATAATATTTATATTTCATGGAATGATGTGTCTTGCAGGGTTTAAAATAGGGTTAAAATTTCAAAGTGATCGGTCCAATAGTTTAAAAGTTATTTTATTTGTTTATCCCAAAATAACATTTTTTGCAACAATATAAGTCAGAAATTTATACAATATTAGATATTCAAGGGGTAGTTTCTGGTAAAAGAAAACTTGTTTTATTATTTACATTAAAAAAAATAAGAAAATTAATTTTAAATATAGCAAAACAATTTTGCAAAAACATGTCGATTTTTTGCTTATAAACAATTAAAATAACTTTTTAACCATTAACTGTAAAAATATTATTTTTATATATTTAAAAAGCCTGAATGTCCTAAAATAATTTGGTACAAAGTTAGCCTCTTTTATTATTTAATTCATAGCACCTTTGTTTATAACACTTAAGAAATCTAATTAGCGCCATTTGAAAGAATATACTTTATAGTTTTAAAGAACTAAATTTTAAAAATATTGCCCTTTAATGGAATCGTCCACAAAGCTTCAAAATGTATGTAAAATCGGTCGACTTTGAAACTCTCGGGAGCTGAAGGGAGAGGGAAGGCGCTGTTAACTGTATCTCTGTTCCTTTTTTATGTATTTCAACGTTTCTTTTTGAACTTGTATGTACTTTTTGCGTACATTACGAATATCCATTATTTCAATAAATAAATTGTCAAATAAACCACCTAATTTTGTTTCAAAACAACTTTTTTAATTTTTTTTAATAGTATTTAAGTTAAGTTTGAATGTAAAACAGAAGTATTTGTCATTTCCTATATTTTGGGGACTAAGCCACAATTTAAGTTTATAATAAGTTTATTTTTGATGTTTCGATTTCTACTTCGGAAATCTTTCTCAGAATGCTGAATATTAATAAATTAATCAAATTTTTTTTTTTTTTTTTTTTTTTATTTATTTATGCCTCAACCTCATAGGGTCATTGGCGTTGTACAATTTAGAGTTTTACAGTTTATTTAGTACATTTATGGAATGTAAGTATGATGTCAAATTTTTCATATCAGTTCCGTCACTTAATATTGCCTGTAAGGTATCTTGTAATTTATATTGAAGTCTCTCCATGCGATATAAAGGACACTCCAGTAAAATATGGCGAACACTGAGCACAATATCACATATGTTGCACTTTGGTTTTAATTCACTCTCTAGCAGATGTTTATGGGTGATGGCGGTGTGGCCTATTCTCAGACGAGATAGGATGGTTTGATGTTTACGCTTATTTGGGGTTGATTTCCAAGGTAATATGGAATGTTTTACTTCTCGTAGTTTGGATGTTGATTGATTCCACTTGGTCTGCCAATCATTGATTATTAAGTTCTTGATTACAGGTTTTATATCTAGATGTGGAATGCTTCTGATTTCTACAGCTTCCGGACTCGAGATTGCTAGTTTTGCCAAGGAATCTACTTCTTCGTTACCAGCAATTCCAATATGGGAAGGAATCCATACAAAGTTGACATTTATGTTCATAGTTTGCAGTTGGCTTAATGCTGATTTAATAAGTAGTAGACTTGGATGACTAGGATATAAGTTATTTAGGGCAATTACAGAACTTAGGGAATCCGTAATAATGACAGGGTTTTTGATACTATTTTCTACCACAAAATTTATTGCCTTGAGAATAGCAGTTAATTCGGCTGTGTAAATGGATGTTAATTTAGGGAGTTTCATTAATATTTTTGTTTTATTAGACATAAATGCTGCTCCCACTCCATCTATAGTTTTAGAGGCATCGGTATATATAAGTGTATGGTTACTGTATGTCTTGAATTCTTGGAGGACATATTGATATAATGCTTTGGGATGGTTATCTGCTTTTTTATATATGGAGAGTTTGGTATTGATAGATGGGATGGGAACAGTCCAAGGGGGAACAGTGTTAATATCGGGTATACAATAGATATCTTGAAATTTGAATTCAAGTTCATTGAGGTATCTATTTACCCTTTCATAAAAAGGAAGGTCAAGCCTAGCATGAGTTTTAAAGATATTCCTAAAACGGTCTGAATTTACATAGTGATTAACAGGATTCATAGGATTTGCCTGTATTGATGCCGCATATGTTAGTGAAAGTTGTTTTCTTCGGAATTCCAGGGGGACTTCTCCAGCTTCACAGTGTAAACTTTCAGTAGGGCTAGTATAAAAAGCACCTAGTATAGTTCGCAAAGCACTATTTTGTATTCGATCGAGTTGTTTTATGATATATGGTTTTGCTGAATCATAAATAATACAAGCGTAAGTCGAGTTTGGACCTGATCAATGACTTGTACATAAGGGTCAGTGTTTTACTATCTGCTCCCCACGTGTTGTGTGCAACAGTTTTTTATAATGTTAAGTGCAGATTGACAAGTACTTTTTAGATCATGAATGTGGTGGTTCCAGGATAATCTGTTGTCAAATGTCATGCCTAGACATTTAATTTTCTCAACATATTTTATTTCTTTATTAAATAGTTTTAATTCTGGAGTGATATAACTTCTTTTTTTTGAAAAGAGCATAGCCTTTGATTTTGTTGTTGATAATTGAAGACCTGTAGAATTTGTCCATAATTCGAGATTCCATAGCACTTTCTGTAGATGGGTCTGAAGGGTTTTATCACTTATCCCCTTAACAAAAATGATTAAGTCATCTGCAAAGAGTCTAGCTTTTACTGGTAAGTCACAAGTGGAGATAATATTATTTATTGCAATAAGAAATAGGGAGACGCTTAAATTAGATCCTTGAGGAATTCCGTTTTTTTGAATTTTTGTATTAGATAAAGTACCGTTAACTCGTACATTAAAAGTTCGATGAGATAGGAAATTTTTTATGAATTGTGCTATATTACCTTTTATTCCCCATCGACTAAGTGTTTGAACAATACCATGTCGCCAAACTGTATCGTATGCTCTTGTTATGTCAAAAAATATTGCGATACATTTTTGTCCACATGCCATTGCTTCATGAATCTCAGACTCTAAACTAATAAGATTATCCAGTGTTGAACGACTTTTTCGGAATCCGCTTTGTTCCGGGGCAAGTAATTTATTATTTTCTAAAAACCACATTAATCTGTTGGATATGATTTTCTCGAGAACTTTACACATTACACAAGTTAGAGAAATAGGTCTATATGAATGTGACAGAGATTTTGGTTGATTTTGTTTATAAATAGGGATGACAATAGATGAACTCCAGATTTTTGGAAACTTGCTATATCTCCATATATTATTATAGATATTCAGCAAGTGTTTCTTTGCAGATGAAGGAAGTTTTTGAAGAAATATTGCAGGAATGTTATCAGGACCGGGAGAAGAGTTTTTTTGTATTATTGAGTGAGTATTCTAATTCATCCATGGTTATGGGATAATTTAAAGGAGAAAGGTCATCAGGCGGTATATCAATACCTTTGGATTCCTCTTTCTCTTTTTTGGTCAAAAAATCTGGAGGAAGAACATTATCACTTGAGAATCTTTCAAAACTATTAGCTAGAATATTAGCTATGTCTAGAGGGGAAGTGTATATTTTTTGTTTTTCTTCTAAGAAGTTAATGTGGTTTGGGGTATTTTTCCCGGATATCTTTCGTACCATTTGCCATACTTTATTAATTGGTGTAGATGAATTTAATTCTGAAACAAACTTTTTCCATGATTCACGTTTACTTCTTTTAATTATAAATCTAGCTCGTGCTTTTAGTCGTTTGAATTCTAATTTATTTTCAAGTGTATTATATTTCCTGAATCGATTTAATGCTGTTTTTGAAAGTTTAATAGCTTCTTGACATTCAGAATTCCACCAAGGGACTGACGAATTTAATTGTTTAGGATTCATTTTACCAACGGCTTTTTCGGCAGCATTCAATAATACATTGGAAAACTCTTGAATTTGACTATCAATATTATTATTTGATTGTAAAATTTCATGTAATGCATTCATTTCATTTAAAACTAGATTATAATACTCTTGCCAATTTGCATTTTTGATATTCCATTTTTCAACATTACAAGAGTATTGTATACTGTCAGGATTTGTTATTACAATCGGAAAATGGTCACTATCATTTAAATCAGAAAGTACATCCCAAGATAAGGTAGCTGATAATGCTGGATCACATATTGAAAGGTCTATGGCAGAGGATTTACCAGTAGAAATGTCAAAATGAGTATTTCGTCCATCGTTTAGTAGGTTTAACTGAAAATTGTCCAACATTATTTCGATTCTACGACCTAATGGAGTAATTATTTTTGATCCCCATATGTAATTATGTGCATTAAAATCTCCAACTATTAGACGAGGTGAAGGTATTTGTTTAATCAAGTCTGAGATTTCATTATTGCTTGGGTTTTGTGTAGGTGGAATGTATATATTACATATGTTCATTTTTACAGGCCCTTTGATAGTAATTGCGACCGCTTCCAGTTGTGTATTGATTTGAAGAATGTCTACATCGATGGATGAATGAGTGTAAATTGCTACGCCACCACTAGCATGGTCTACATTTTCTCTATTTTTATATGTGCATGTGTAGTGTTTTAAATTATGAACTTTAGTATTTTTAAAATGAGTTTCCTGTAAACAGAGTATGGATGGAGTAAGTTTTTTAATCATTTGTTGTAATATCTCAAGGCGAGTGTAATATCCTCGTAGGTTCCACTGGATAATTGAGAAAGCCATTATAATATATCTTTTACAATTTCGTTATCGGATTCGGTGTTAGTTTCTGATTGTATGGATTTAAGTATTTTGTTTCGTAGTCTAGTGCATCTATTTTTTGATTTCCTATTTGATAAATTCTCATGTAGTTGATTTAAAAGTTTCAATAGGTTTTCTAGATCATTTGTATACGTTTTTATTAAGCTTACTGGGTCAGGAGTACCATGAGCATTTTCCAGTATATCTACTAATGTTTCATAAGATATTGAATGGTTTACTGAAGTATCTTCATATATTCGTCTAGCTGAATTTTTTATATCGTCAGTTACTTTAATGGTTCCTATGTTTGTGATTGAAGACTTTGGCTTTTTTAATTTAGGGTCTGGAAAGGGGTTATTTACTGGAGTATCATTTGGTGGAGGGGTTATAATTTCAGAGCGATTTCGTTTGTTTGAGGGAGGATCGTGGGACATTTGTTGAAAATCAGTGCTTTCTTTAACATGAGTAGATGGTAAAATATGGATATCCGGTTTAGTCGATAGTATAGGAGCCGAGGAAGATATGTTTTGCGTTAGGGGAATGTATTCATTGTCTACTGGATCAGTTGAAGTAGTTGGAGCAGCATTTTGTGCTTGAGATGTTTGAGTTTCTTTAGTAGTTGGGCAATTTCCAGCCGAATGTCCCGCTTGCCTACAATTAGTACATAGATCCTTCTCCATTACAAGAAATATACGATATGATGTCATTTCGTAATTCACAATTATTGAGTCGGGTAATTGATGAGACTGGGGGAGAAATAAAAGTATGCCTTCTGAAACTGAAAATGTGTTTGTAATTAGGATTTGATGTACCAATTTTTAGAAAATTTATTGGAGTTACCAAAGTTAATCCCAAATTAGAAAGTGCATTTTCAATAATTGAATGTGGGATTGAAGGACAAACATTTGATATCAATAATCTTTCATTTGGTGACATTAATTTACGAGCCTGAATTTTTTGATGGTTTACAGTTATTATCCCTTTGTTAATTTGTAGAAAATTGTTAACTAAAGTTTCGCTTGTTAGATAAATGCAAATTCGACCATTTGACATTCTAGAGGAGAAGAGAATATTTTTTGGATGCATTAAATCACCAACTGCAAATAGATAGTCTTCCAACTTTGTATTTTCCAACGCAGGAAAAACTATTGCTTGTGTTTTGGATGGAAATTTAGGTACATTTTGATTTGTGACAGTTGCAAAGGATTGTTTCATATTTGTATTTGATGAACTTTGCTCCAGTTCTTGTTCAGGGGCCCCAAGAGGCGGAAAATTATCCATTTTTAATTATTATCATCGATAATTCTCAAAGACCTAGTCCGGTCCTGTCCCCTCGATATCAGAACTGATAAACGGTAGCAGTAAAAAGTTGTTGCTTTATAACCAAAATTGATTCTTGTTTACGTGGATTTAACTTAAATGTTAATTATTTAGATTAAATAAATATTTGTACTCACAGATTTTATACTTGTGGTGAGAAAAATCACTTAGATTCACTTTTTAAGTAAAACTGTAATTAGTTTGATGCTTTTTAACACCTAAAAACTGGATTTATGTGGAGCTTGTTTTAAACCTCGTTTGACTTCAGAGGTCGATCGATCAATCTAATCAAATTTGTTTTTGGTTACTTGGTAGAAAATTTTTCTGATAACTCTTTTGGGTGATTGATTAGTGTGAGGAAGCTCAGCAGATCTGTTATAGTAAAAATTACAAAAAAAATTATTGACAAAAATTGTAGACAGCTTTAAACTCCACATTTTAAAATTAGTTACAATCTTACAGGGTATCCTATAAGATGGTGGCAGACCAAACTTATGTTTTTTTTTTAATGGAACATCCGTATTTTATTTTAAATTTGAAATCTGCTTCACTTCTATATCACAATAATGTAAATTTTTATTATGTTATACCAAGTATTTAAAAAGTTATAACCAATATTACCTGAAAATCGTATCAAGTTTAACTCCCTGTATCATTAAAAAGGAGTATAGGACCATTGATCTATTGCAACCATAGTTTTTTAATAATTGTTTAAAATTATAAAACATATTCGTTTTCATAATATTCGTTAAATCAAATACAGGGTAACTCAAAATGCAGGTACATTATTTTCTTGGTGATTTTAAATAGAACACCCTGTATTTTATATCACTATCGAAAAGTACTAATACCGTACTTCAAAATTTTATAGAGTACTCCCTATACATAAAGTTATCAGTTTTCTAGAAAATTTTATTTTTCCATCAAAGTATTAATTATTGATCGATGGGCAAATCTGATAGTGGCTGGATGAATAAAGAGCCTAGGTATTTGCTACGTATTCTTCAAATACGTAGCAAATATCTTTCATCCTTGGCTAGAAACACAAAACATACAAACACCTGTTGTAATATTTATTGACGGTCATACTAGTCATTTAACACTACATACCAGAGAATTTTGCAGTAAAAATTGAATGATACTCATATAATTATAACCCAATTCAACTAATATTCTCCAGCCAGTTGACATAGAATTTTTAAGCCTATCATTATTATACTTTAAGATATATATATTTTCTAAAGTTAAAGATAAGAATAACATTAAGGTTGTTCCAACGTTGTCTACCAAATTCCATATCATAGCTGTAATTTAGTATATGTGGGACAAACCTCACGCAGTTTAAGTAATCGTTTAATTAGTCACCGGAGTGATAGCATATTATATTCTGAAAGATCTGCTCTAGCAGAGCATGTTAACAAAGAACATCATAAAATGAATTATGAATCGGTCAAAGTTTTAGCTATTGAGTCTAACTACACTAAAAGACTTTTCTTAGAAATGGCATAATTGAAGGGTCAAATTTTATTATAGGAAATTTCGACACCGCGGCGTAAAGCAGGTAGGTATGTAATTAGCGGCGATGGACATTTGCACCCAAGCAGGACAAGCGGGTTTTCCCAATATTTATGGTCACGGCGGGGGGCGTGGCACTTGTGTACTTGTGAATAAATTATTTCTGTTGTAATTTATTTCTTGTTTGACGTTGACTTGTGCACGTATACGGATATTTAAAAAATGAGTTTGATAAAAAGTTCATGTGGTCTAGATTTATTAGTGGTGGAGCATCATTCGTTCTCGAAACAGAAAGTGTTAAAAAGCGGCGAGATATTTTGGCGCTGCATCCAAAGAAACACTAAGTGTTCCGCAAAAGTGTTGAAGTAAAGATGGTAACCAATGCATGTAAAAGAAAAGCCCAAAAGGACATATCGGAAAAGCCTGTCAAAATTACAAGAACTGCCGTTGCTGAGTGTGATGCCAATTTGCTGACGGTTTCTGACATAGCTAGCATAAGAAAGAACATTTACAACTGTCGTCGTAAACTGTTACCAGGTCCGTTACCAAGAAGCATATCAGAAGTCCATAACGCGGTTAGTAATTATTCTCCTAAAACCTGACGCAATGAAAGTTTTTTTGTTTTTAAATCATCCTGAATTAAATGCAATTGTATTTTCATGCGAGACAAATATTCGTTTGTTGTGTAAACTAAAAACTTTGTATATGGATGGTACATTCTCATACAGTACCAAATATTTTCTACAATTATTTACTACATATGGCTTGAAAAATGGACATTAGTTCCTTAAGCATACTGTTTGTTAAAGGACAAATTGTCAATGACATACAAAAATTTATTTTCTTTATTAAGGTCTAAGATTTTTGAAACATTTCAATTATCATTAGAGCTAACTTAGTTTACATATACCAGAAAAAATCAAAGATACTACTGTTAAGGCTAAATTGGCATTTTTGGAGAAAATGATGGATAAACTACGATCCCAACAAATACGTAGGTTAGATTTTATAAAAGCTGTATCTTATCATTCCTATAATAGCAAATAAATCATTGTATACAAGTATAATTAGGTACTAGTTGTATTATATTTAGATATTATTACAGTTATAAAGAAATAAAATGCACATTACTTTTATTAAAATACATAAATTAATTAATTATGGTATTTTATTTATGTCGCAGCTATATTTATTTGGTGTCGAATATACCTGTAAGATAAAAACGGAATTGGGGCTGGTGTCAAAAATTGCCATTAAATTTTAGTCGCTATCTGCTTAGTGTCGAAATTTCCTACGCCCAAATCAGTTAAGCACTATTTACTCGTACCTATTATATTTGGATAACCATTCTCTATTCCAATGATGTCTCATCAACTTATTCATTGTAATTATTCAAATTTCATTCTTCTATCTTATAAAAAACTTCTTAGTTTACAATTTTGTTTCAAAACAAATTTCTAGTAAATTTTGATTTATATTCTATTAGTAGTAATACTTCATAAGAAAAAGAAACAATAATAAAAGAAGAAATGGTGTTATTTGCAATATCCAGAAATGACATTTGCTCTTAATAACAATTCACAGTTGGCCTTTAAAAATGTTTTTTAATTTTGTCTTTTTCTTATATGTCAGTTTAATTAGTCAATTAAAAAAAAATTTACACCATGTTTTTTTTAGTTTTTAACTCATTTTATGAGTGGTGCGTTATATCGTCACATGTTAGTATAACATCCAAGAAATACTAATCTTAATACCGTAAGTAAAAAAAACAACTTTTACATCTTTTAATAAAAAAATTTTTTTCGAGGATGTGTGTACTAACATTATTGTCATTACTCCTATTGTCATTACTCCGAGCTTTCGACATCTTCTTTGATGTCTTCTTCTGGGCTTCTGATGTCTTAGTATGATGAGGCCCAGACTACTACACTGATGAGTGGCCAATACATTACTGCCACTGGGAAGGGAGGTTGGCGCGACAATTTATGATAGTTGGATTTTAATTCGCGGGTGAAACAGACGATATTTTCTTTATGAGAGATCTCCATATCGAAGTTAGCCGTAGGCATTTATCTCTGTTAATAACCACCATAAGTATGGGTGTGTGTGAATGTTACTGAATGTGTGATATTGTTCTTCTCGTTCCCAATTTTCCTTTTGTTCCTATGATAATATCCTTGCCCTAGTTTACTTAAAACATATATTAGTACTTAATAACACTGTTTATTTTCAAATAATACTACACAGTAATTCGAGAACATTAATATTTCTTCTTAAAATAAAAGTCTAAATATAGGTCTGATAAATAATTTGAAAATAATTCTAAACGGCAAAGTAACAGTCCATTTTCCAAGTCGAAGGCCCGTTAGAATTGTTTTTATAACTAACATCACTGGAAGGTAGATTGGTAGTAGCGGCAAAAACAAAAGTTTTAGTATGTGATAAATTATATTTTGTGATAAACTTAGAGGTATAAGTGCGACACTAGTGATACCCATTTTATCTAAAAATAAAAATTATTATTAGTACATAATAAATACTAAATGGTATGATAAGTAAACTCCTTTGAAATAAAAAAAAATCATATATTAGCTAATAATAGTTTTACTTTTTATAAGATAATTAATTAAAATTATGCTTTTGAAAACCCAAAATAAACTGGCTAAAACCTTTTGAATCCACTAAGCAACTCTTGGTGGCTTTGGGCAATTTTTCTGGCCTCAGTCTAAATCTAACAAGCACGTCTAACGTACTTAAAAATCATACAGGTTTACGCTCCAACAAGTAGTTACAGCGATGAAGATATTGGACATTTCTACGAAGACATAACAACAGATATGGAAAAGAAGACACCAAAATTAACGATAATAATCGAGGACTTCAATGCCAAAATAGGAGACATCAATATAAAGAAGAAGACAAAGTAGGACACCATGGATACGGCAAAACAAATGATAAAGGACACACATTGATGAATTACTTGGAGGAGAAGCAACTTTATGCAATTAATACTTTGTTTAAGAAAAAACTCCAAAGAAAATTGACATGGTTAGTCCCAATGGTGAAACTAAAAACGAAATTGATTATATTCTGGACTGGTAGCGACAGTAGATTAGTCCAAGCCAAGCTGATCATTGATAGTGGATTTGAAACAAGAAAGAAAACGAAAAATGATTAGAAATTAGACATGGAAAAACTAAAACAAGAAAAACAGACGTACGAAGAGAGAATAAAGGAAATATTGCCGACCAAGAAAGATATAGAACACAAATATATCGATGAAAAAAACATGATATTTACTAGGTCTCTAATAAAAGTGGCTAAAGAAATAGCACAGACAACAACAAAAGAAGAAAGTTTCATATCCCAGGAAACAAAGATTTTTATGAACACAAGAACATTACTAGAACAAGAGGACAGAAATAAAATGGAAAACAAAGAAATAAACAAAACTATTAAAAAATATATCAAGGAGTGTAAATGGAGAGTACAGGAAGAAAAGATAGACAAAACAATTAAAAAAAATATACAGAAACATAAAGTGCTTAAAGGAGAACCGAGGAAACATACAAATTAATACCATAAAGAACAAAGAAGGAGTGGAGATTAACAATATAAAAGAAATTTTACAGATAATGCACGAATATTATACAAATCTCTATAAAACAGAACAAAAACCAACCCAAGAAATCCGTAATCAGTTGCAACTGAAAATAAAGTACGTTAACTCCAGAACCTACAACGAAAAATAAAGAAACAAACAAATGAAGAATAACAACTCTCCTGGGAAGATGGAATAACTATGGAAATACTAAAAAATGGGGGGAAATCTACAGTAAAAGTCCTATATGTACTAATGAATAAAATATTGAACACAAAATAAATACCCACCACATGGAACTAGGCAATAACACTATTAGGATTTAAGAAAAGCAATAGAACAGATCTGAAAAACTATGGACCCATAACGCTACTTAATGTAATGTACAAACTGTTAAGTAAACTACTAATATACAGATTAACAACTAAGTAGGATAATTACCAGTCAAGAGAGCAAGCCGGTTTTAGAAAAGGATTCGGTACAAGCAACCATCTGCTTACGATAAAAATATTAATTAAAAAGGCCAACGAATATCAAATCCCAATGTATATGGCATTTGTAGATTTTGAAAAAGCATTTGATAAGGTGGAACATTGGGCAGTAAAGAACTCTTTACAAAATGGGAGAATAGACTATATATTCTTCTTCTTCTGGTTCCTATCCGTTTCGGATGTTGGAAATCATATTGGCAATCATAACCTTGCTCGCTGCGGCTCGAAAGAGCTCCGTTGAATTTTTCTTAAACCATTTTCTTAAATTCCTTAGCCATGATATTCTCCTTCTACACTGTCCTCGCTTACCTTTGACTTTACCTTGCAATATAGACTGCAGCAGGGACTAACGGTGCTGATTTCTCATAACGTGTCCCAGTTATTGCAATTTTATGCATTTGATCGTAAACACAATCTCTGGTTCCTTCTTCATTTTCCCTAGAACTTCCTTGTTCGTGATCCTTGCTGTCCATGATATTCTCAGCATTCTTCTATAAAGCCACATCTCAAATGTTTCAAGTTTTTTAATAGTGGTGTCTGTAAGCGTCCATGCCTCCGCCCCGTACAACAACATAGAGAAAACATAGCATCTCAAATGTCTCATTTTTGAATCTAGGAATATGTCGTGACTTTTGAAGATGCGCTCATTTTGTTAAAGACCATTCTTGCCTTTCCTATGCGGTACTTTATTTCCTGTACATTGCTCCACTGTTCGTTTATTACAGTTCCTAGGTAGCAATACTGTTTTACTCGCTCTATCTGCGTCCCATTAATGTATAGATGAGCCCCGTTTACATTCTCCTTGCTGATAATCATTTGTTTCTTTTTGTGGGTATTAATGTTTGGTCCGTACTGTTGACTGTACTCGTTTATTCTGTCCATTAGCCTCTGAAGTCCCTCTAAACTATCTGCTATCACCATGGTGTCGTCGGCATATCCAACATTGTTTACTCTTTCACCATTTAGAAGGATGCCTTCATCTATTCCGTAAAGAGCCTCGTTAGAAATTTTCTCTGAGTACATATTAAATATCAATGGCTATATGATACATTCCTGTCTAACTCCACGTAGTATTTTTATGTGATCTGTGTCTTCTCTGTTAATTTTTATGTATGCGGTCTGATTCCAGTAGAGTTCTGAAATTATTCTGAGGTCTTTGTTATCCAGGTCTGCTTCTTTTAAAATGTTTTTACATCTTTTGATGTTGAACTCTGTCAAATACGTTTTCATAGTCGATCAAGCACGCGTATACGTCGCAGTTAACGTCCCTGCATCTTTGAATCAGTACCTGTACTCCGAAAAGTGCCTCTCTGGTACCCACTGCGTTAATGAAGCCGAACTGTCTGTCCGATATTTGTTCCTCGCATTTCTTATAAATTCTTCCATGCATGACTCTAAGAAACAGTTTCAACATGTGGCTCATTAGGCTGATTGTTCGATATTCTTTGCATTTTTTAGCCCCCTGTTTTTTGGGTATCTGTATGAATTCTGATTCTAGCCATTTATTAGGAATGATTCCTGTATTGTATATTTTATTAAAGACAGCCGTGATCCAATTTATTCCTTCTTCCTTCAAGAGTTTTAAAAATTCAGCTTCGATATTAGCAGACTTTACAGCTTTCCTGCTTTTCATCCGTTTTATTGCTTCTTCTTCTTCTTCTTCCAATGGCTCTACAGCCCAAATTGAGCCTTGGCCTCCTGTAACTTCTGCCTCCAACAAAGGCGATCCCGCGCCACTCGTCTCCAAGCCCTGACGTTCAGTAAGTTGTGCGCATCTGCTGTGACTTCGTTCTTCCATCTATTACGTGGTCTTCCCTTTGGTCTTCTGCCCTGCATTTTACCATCCAAGGCCTTTCTCGGCAATCTGTCGGCATCCATCCGTACCACATGACCAGCCCATCGAAGCCTTTGTACTCTAGCGAACTCTGCAATAAGTGCTTGCAGAAGAAGCAATATATTGCTTCTTCTACCTCGGATTTAATTATGTCCGGGCTCGTCATCCTCTCTGAAAATGGATGCCTACAATCCGTTCTTTGATCTTGAAAAAGTGTCTCCAAATATATTCTCCATTTGTCTTTCATCTCTTGGGTGTCAATTATTAATTTTCCATTGGTGTCTATGAGTTTTGTGTTCGCTTTTTAAAAGTACCCGTTAGTTCTTTTACCTTTTTCTGTACATTAAAATTGTCATGCTTGGCTTGTAGTCTTTCTATTTCGTTACATTTCTCCACAGATTCTTTTTCTTTAGCTTCTCTTATTTTTCTTTTGATGTAAGCCTGCATTTTTTTATACTTATCTTTATTTTCTTTAATTAACCTTCTGCGTTCCATTAAGTGAAGGATTTCTGGAGTCATCCAAGATTTTTGTTTTGTTTCTTTGTTTGGTTTTAGCAGATTTTGTTTAGTTTTCTTAATTATTTCTTCGAATTGACTGATTTCTCGTTGGATGTTATTTTCTTCTTTTATTTCTTTAACTTGATTGTTAATATATTCTCCCACTTGCTTTTTAACTTTCGAATGTTGCAGGGCTGTCATGTCGTAGTTAGGTCTAGACTTTTTCTTTATTGTCTTCAGTCTCACATCCATGACTCCCACTAAAGGTATGTGGTCAGATTCAATGTCCGCTGCTGGATATGTTTTTGCAGATTTTAAACTGTTTCTGAACCTTCTATTTACCAATATATAATCTATCTGGTTTCTAGTTACGTTATGGGGTCGTAATAGATTATACATATACGGACTTAATTTCCAATATATATGCTCAAACAACAACATCTAATAAAATAGTTGAACAATCGGAGCTTATTAAAATACGGCGAAGAGTCAGGCAGGGTGACACTTTATCACCCAAAATATTTTCAAGCTTTGGAAGACGCTATGAGTAAATTACAATGGGAAAAACGGGGTATTAGGATAATAAGCCAATACTTAAATCACTTAAGATATGCAGACGACATCGTATTGATAACAGGTAAAAGGGAAGAATTACAAAATAAAATAAACAAACCAAGAAAAATTAGCAAAAATATGTACTGAAGGAGATCAGGTAGAAAATTGTGTAAAGGGGTGTGTCGGAATTTACAGTGATCAATGTATATAAATAAAATGATCAAAAAGTTACCTATTCAAGGAAATACAAAATGTAATTACCTTTACCTTCAGAAAGCAATCTTCTAATGCAACTAAAAGCTATAACTAACCACACGGAAGGGTTTTTAAAGAGTACTTACATAATGTTAAACAATATTAGCAGACAATATTAAAATACGTTTAAAGAAACTGGCCTTAAAAATTGTTTACACTTAATGTATACCTTTCAGCATATCTTATCGGTGTTTTGCAGTCACTTATTAAAGCAATAGTCATTTTCTTATATTTTCGCGTAAGTATCTGTGACTAATGCTAATTGGCAAAAAACAAACAAGTTAATTAAAAACTACAAGTCACGTAAATATAAAGCGATCGATAAGGGAAAAGTTACGTGTCTATAACTTTTTAACAAGTACTATTTGATTATAGTTATTAAAAATAAGCTGACCTTCACTGAAGACTGCTACCTCGTGCGCAATAAAGCCTAAACAGAAACATACCTCTTAAATAGTGTCATTTCTTTGACTCGGCGGTATTGTTTTCTACTTCATAATGTGATGCATTAGCTACTGTTGGATGGGGAACATAAAAACCTTTCTCAATTGTACCCAGTTAGATTTTGAACTTTTAATGTTTCAGCCTTTTGCTTATTTAATCTTTCAGTGCACTCTTTTTAAAAAGTTGCATCAGTACACGCGGCGGACTGTGAGTCCGCATGTTGCAATTGCAAATATGAGACGAACTACTATTACAAACACATATTTATTAAGGGAAAAAGACAGCAAATATTTGATTTCACGCAAACAGCGCCTTTGTATCTGTTGATACGTATTTCGACCTAATAGGTTTCATCAGAACAGTTATTCAAAGGTGTTCTCAACGTTAAAGATCAATATTTTCTGTCTTTTTAGAAGCAACACTAAAATGGTTTTGATAGGGACGCAATAGCGACATTTGACAATCAGAAGTCAAAAAACAAACAGATAACTTTATTACCCTTATTAAAGTTCGATAAAATATGATTACACAACGCTAGTAGTGCATCTTGAACACTTATACCATCACGGAAACCAAATTGAGACTTTTCTATAATGTTGTGCCTTTTAATATACGAGAGAAGACGTATATGGAATGCCTTCTCATATATTTTTGAAAACACAGAAAAAAGTGATCGGCCTCGATAGTTATCAAATTTTGATTTGTCACCTTTTTTATGTATAGACACAACTAAAGCAATATTTAGAATTTGAGGAAAAATCCCTTCCTGAAATGAAAGGTTTATTAGAAATGTTAATTGTTTATATATGTTATGAGATACATGTGATAACATAGAATTCGGGATCTCATCCAGTCCAGCCGAGGATTTTTTGAGATATCTTTAATTATACTCTTTATTTCTTCATCACTAACAGAATAAAGGAAAAGGGAGTGTATAGGCGAAGAAAGATTCTTAGGATTATAGTCAGGTGAAGTTTGACTAATTAAATTTTTTACGAAATTCGAAAAATGTTGACTAAAAGATTCAACTATGTCGTGAGGGTCATCCACAGAAATTCCCAAATTATTTTTAAATTAAATTGGGTATTTAGATGAGTTTCGATTTTTCGGAAATCTGGATTGTGAAAAAATCCTTCGTTTCGCTTCTTTGTGGATGGTGTATTCTGTGCTAATAAAGCAGCCAAGTTGATGAAACTACAGAAAATAGTGGGAGATATGCGAGAAATTTCATATTTCAATCAAACTCGGACTGTCAGTCCGCGCGCGTGTAGTGGAAGGTTGAAACTAAACACATCCAATAAAGTGAAATATCTGTCATAATATTGGAGTTAAATTTTTTGTTTTCACTCCTTTTCTTAAGAATTTTGCTATCGTAATATTCCATTTTTATTTTCTGTTTCTACGGCATTAAAGACAACCAGTTTAAAAATTTAAGTAGAGACACAACATTAGCTTGATGTTAACTCTTCAGCAGTTTAAAAGTTTCTGTTATAACTGTCAAGGTTATGGAATTACAAGTTAAAAGCACTTTCCCTTTTTCCTCGTCGTGCCAAAAGTAACTTCAAAGGACGCAGAGAAACCTTGAGACAGATGATTAATGAAAATAAAGTAGTCTATTGTCTGGTATTTTATTAAAGTTTGCCAGTCCTGTCTTCGCTATTTGTAAACAAAAATTACAATTTTAAACATTGGACAATAAGAAAGAATTTAGTTTGGAAAAAATTTTAATAATTTACTGTTTACAAAAAGATAAAATATATATATTTTGCATAAAAATTAACTGCTCACACTAAGGATTATTATTTATAGATCATCATTATTATCATGGGGCTACAATTGCTTTTTTCTCCAATAACTTTGAGTGGACTCTGCTGAAATCGTCCGGAGCCAAATCTGTTAACTTTTCTGGCTATATAATGCTTATTGACAATCGCTGAATAGTTTATCCTTTAGCACTTTATCTCTTATCTCAGATGTACCTATCTACGAGATTTTCCAGCCTTTTCTTGGGAAAGTAGAAAGTCCTATTGGTCTGTATGATCCAATGCCTTACGAGGTTTAATATATTTATATACGCTTTAGTAGCGATATTTATAAAGTGAGCATTCCACGTAAGGTTTTTATATAGGATAACCCCAAGATACTTCATGTCTTCTGAGAATGATCTTCTTCTTACGGTGCCCATTCATTTCGGTTGTTGGCAATCAGCATAGCTATCCTAACTATTACTTGCAGCTATTTGAAATAATCTGGTTATAGACGTATTTGAACCGCTTCTTTAGATTTTGAAGCCAAGATATTCTTCTTCTCCCAGATCCTCTCCTTCCAAATACCTTGCCCTGAAGAATGAGTTTAAATAAGCTATATTTGTGTTCATTTCTCATAACGTGGTCAAGATATTCTAATTTATATTAATGTATAAACTACACAGCATCAGATTTTGATACTAAGTGGTAAATCGTTACTTCTGAAAAGAGACTTAATCTTTACATACGCTTATCTTGCTTTTTCTATGCATTGTCTTACTTCCATAGAGTGGTCTTATTGACTGTTTATGTTAGTACCAAGATATGTGTAGCTGTAGTGTCAATTGGCTGTTGGTTTACCAAAAGAGATGTATTTAATTTTTCGCGCTTACTAAATACTATGTACTTTGTTTTATTCGTATTGAGATCCAGACCATATTTTCTACTTATATCTGATATTTGCGACATGATTGTTTGGAAACCCTCTAATCTATTTGCAAAAACTACTACGTCGTCAGCATATCTAATGTTAAGGACGTGGTGGTCGTGTGTACTAAGGTACAAAAAATGCTTATTTAAAGCTTAAAATTTTTATTTCAAAGAAGATCTTTTCGGAATTTAATCATTTCATCATCAGTTTACTAAAAGAGATTAATAATACCAATATTAAAAAACAAGTAAGTTAAAATTTAAATATATAAAAAGAACACGTTGGTTTTTTACTACTTACATAAAAAGTTGTCAAAAAACATTGTATGGCCACATAAAAATATAGGAAGGAACTCTGTATTAAACAATCCTCATGGTGTTTATGAAGGTAAATGCAATAGACTGTTAATTTGTAGATTACTAAAAACTGAAAATGGCGGCATCTTACATGATCCCCTGTAGTTGGTGAGGTTTTATTGACTTACATTACCTCTGATCTGTGCTGGAGTCTAGGGCTAACTGATAGAAAGATGGTATGAAAAATCAGTTAGTACCCGTCAATGTCAAGTGGGATGATGTAGTTGGAGCAAAAGTCATTGTGCTTAAGTTTTTGAATAGGCCGTTTTTAGTGAAGAATTGTGTTTAGTGTGTAGTAGAATCAATAGCAATTTTTGGTATTTTAAAAAGGTGGGAGAATGTAAAACAATGAGTGACTGTGATGTAAAATAAATTTGGTATACCAGGGTAATGCAAAATTTAAGTTAGGTAGTTGAAATTAATAAATCATTTTATAGGCGATAAAAGGAATGTTGTTACCTAATTGTTTCCTTGTATGAAGTAAGTATAGATAAAAGTTGGTTTGAAATTTATGGAAGATGAATCGAGGAAAAAGAAATAAAAGAAAAAGAAAGAAAAGGAAATAGGAGATTAATGTAAAGATGTAAGCTGGGGATACTGAAACTGATTGTGATAAGAGACTGATGGATGTAAAGTGAGTATTTCTAAGAAAACCTGTGTGATTAGTTAGATAGTAGTTATTGGAGAGGATAGGAAATTGGATATTGGAAAAGGGGGATGTTAGTGTATTAATGGTGACATGAATAGAGTTAAGTATGGCGGATTATATAGGATGATATTGAGCTATGGGAAATAGAAAAAATGTAGAAGTAAGTAAGACTGGATGTGTGGTTAAAAGAAAGAAAGTTAGATCAGGAGAATAATTGTCGACGAAGTGGGACGAAGTCTCGGTTGATGCTGGTGTGACGATTAACACAATTGCTCAAAAAGGTCAAGTTTTTGTGTGATTGACCTTGATACCATCACACAATCAAGGTACCAGATGATATTTCTCTTCTTCATAACATCCCAGGTAGACATTATCTCAAAATTGACCTTTTTGGAGGATTTGAAAATAGTAAAGAAAAAGAAAAATAGTCCCAATTGTGTTCATCGTCACACCAGCATCAACAGAGACTTCGTCCCACTTTATCCACAATTATTCTCCTGATCTAACTTTTTTTCTTTTAACTACACATCCAGTCTTACTTACTTCTACATTTCTTTCTATTTCCCATAGCTCAATATCACCCTATATAATTCGCCATACTTAACTCTATTCTTGTCACCATTAATACACTAACATCCCCTTTTCCAATATCCAATTTCCTATCCTCTCTAATAACTACCATCTAACTAATCACAGGTTTTCTTAAAAATACTCACATTAAATCCATTAATCTCTTATCACAATCAGTTTCAGTATTCCCAGCTTACATCTTTACATTCATCTCCTATTTCCTTTTCTTTCTTTCTCTTTTATTTTTTTTCCTCGATTCATCTTCCATAAATTTCAAACCAACTTTTATCTATACTTACTTCATACAAGGAAACAATTAGGTAACAACATTCCTTTTATCGCCTGTAAAATGATTTATTAATTTCAACTACCTAACTTAAATTTTGCCTTACCCTGGTGTACCAAATTTATTTTACATCACAGTCACTCATTGTTTTGCATTCTCCCACCTTTTTAAAATACCAAAAATTACGATTGATTCTACTACACACTAAACACAATTCTTCACTAAAAACGGCCTATTCAAAAACTTAAGCACAATGACTTTTGCTCATACTACATCATTCCACTTGACATTGATGGGTACTAACTGATTTTTTATACCATCTTTCTATCAGTTAGCCCTAGACTCCAGCACAGATCAGAGGTAATGTAAGTCAATAAAACCTCACCAACTACAAGGGGTCATGTAAGATGCCCCCATTTTCAGTTTTTAGGAATCTACAAATTAACAGTCTATTGCATTTACCTTCATAAACACCATGAGGATTGTTTTTTAATACGGAGTTCTTCCTATGTTTTCATGTGGCCATACAATGTTTTTTGACAACTTTTTATGTAAGTAGTAAAAAGCCAACGTGTTTTTTTTATATATTTAAATTTTAACTTACTTGTTTTTTAATATTGGTATTTTTATTCTCTTTTTTAGTAAATTGATGATGGAATGATTAAATTCCGAAAAGATCTTCTTTGAAATAAAAATTTTAAGCTTTTAATAAGCATTTTTTATACCTTAATACACACGACGACCACGTGCTTTGTATTCAACATTTGTATTCAACAGGTATACTAGCCACTCCTGGATATCTCCACTTCATGGTTTGTTCCAGTTTCACTTTTTAATATCTAATGTTGTTTGGACGCACTTAGTTAACTAAGATGTCTTCCTGTTGTTGTCTCAAGAAGCTCGAAGATACGCTCCGATTACATGTTAAATAGCACTGGAGACAAAATGCAGCCTTGTCTTACTCCTTTATCTATAGAGGTAGTGAGAATGATAGTGTTGTTTTATTTACGATCGCAAGGTGAATTCTTAATTTTATTGTATTTTTGAATGGAACAAATGTGTTTTTTTAGATTTTATTGAGAGTCATCTTTTCGAACTTTATGCAGCTACTAGGTTTTAGGTACCTTGCACTCTATTAAAAATAATATCACTATAACTAGATCATCTTTGTCGCCCAAAGCAAAAAGCATCTTAAAGATTCTCAACCACTATCGACCCCAGGATGATTTCTCTGTAATTTAAAAATAGGACGTGTGGATTAATTTACTATTTATATAAATAAATAAAACATTCATGTGCTTAAAAAGTAATTTTATTAAATTTCTCTGCATACAATTGTATTTATATCTTATCATTAATTTTATATTTTTAGCTCCTACCATAAGAAAACTATCTGCAACATGCTTAACGAAAAAAAATCATTTGTAGAAAAAATATCATTTTTACATGCTATAAACTTTAATATTGTTTTGTGTTATATTAGAAATGTTTATATTTCATACAAACTAAAAATAATAAAATATTAGTTAATTTATTTAAAAAATATTTCATTGCCGTGAAATGCATGGAAAAAATTATGGTATGCGAATTATTCAAATAATAGAAATGTCAAGAATTAAGACCAATATAATCAAAGGTTAAATAATTAAAGATTTAAAAAATTTTTAGAAAAACCAAAAACAAAATCATATTGCCAAAGTGAACAAGCTCATTTTAATGACAGAATAAAACAGTATGAAGAATGACCCTAAAAACCATAAGCAGCATTAAAACATTAAGAAAAAATAACAATAATGTTAAAACGGATGAATATATTCGCTAATAATTTTGCTTTGTAGTCGTTACCTAAATAATATAAAAATATACCGTAAAACAACCCTTTTATGTTGGTTTCGCTTTAGGTTTAATGGGAGGAAATATTTTTTCCCAATCTTTCTTCACTTTAGCATTGTGGGCTTTCATGATAAGTATCCCAGGTACAGCGAATGCCATTTTAACAAGGGAGCCAGCGTAAAGTTGAAACAGTTCAGGCCATTCTTTATTTTTTAGCCTATTGATTTCTGGCGCTACGGAGAGTTCAGTCATTTGATTCTAAAAAGAACAAAAATAATCAATGTAAAAAAATGCAGATGTTTGAGATTCTTTGAAGAAATTACTGGGCCTAATTTTAAATTGTTTATATAATTATTTCTATTTTTTTTTTGGCGTACGAAAAACACGAAACAGTAAGTTTTAAATACTTCACTATCTAAGACACTGTATAAGTTCTAAACTATACCACATTTAAGATAAAAGTGTTACAAAAATTGTTTTAAATCAAATAAAAATGTACAAGAAGAATTTTTCAGTAAGTCTGTAAATTTTGAATACGAAAAGAAAAGATTAAATAAATAAGTAGTTTTATTGGTTTATCACAGCTGCGAAGAAGTTAAACAGACTATTTAAGGCGCAATAAAAAGAAAGGATTTATGAGATTTCATGGTCCCTGCGTGATTTAGTTGCCAGAGGTCCAAAAGAAGAGCAACACGCAATTTAAAGAGGTATTTTACCATAGTCAAATTTGCATTGCAGTTGTAATTAAAAATAATTGTCACAAATGAAGGTAGCAAGCTATGTCTACTTTCATATTAAGCCTTGAACATACATTAATATTTCTGTAGGGATCCTATTCTTTTAGTCTTATGCAAATAAAATGGACCAAATGATTGAAATTTAAAAAATTATGTATTCTAAAAGTTCTAAAAACTTTCAAATCTATATCTAAAAAGATATTCAGTAGACTAAAGTTGCTAGTTTCCGCAATATTGAGATAGAAACTAAAACTTTTGGGAAAGTCTTTTATCTATGAAACTGAACAAATGGAGTGCTGACACAACCAGACGTACTTATGATGGTAAAATTAAGAAAGCAAGCAAACACAAAACTTTCTTTCCAGAATACTGTGGTGAAAAAAGTTACGAAAAACGTAATGATCCTCAAGAAATGCTCGGAAAAATGAAATAGAGAATCTGAGAATGAAATAAAGCTAAAAAAGAAGTACTTATAAAATGTATCAATAAAGCTTCCAGTCCTGCTTAATATGAATAAAGTTGAGTCCTAGGTAGGTATTTTTGTTTGGTGTATTGGAAAGATAAGATTTAAATATGTCTAAAATAAACAATAGAAAGTGCTTGGAACACAATATGGAAACACACATGGTATTTATCGATCTTGAAAAGGCGTATGGTAGTGGCTTATTAGCCGAGCTGTGGTAGTTTCTAGAAGACAAGACAATTTCATCGATTTACATTATTGCTATGAGGAAGTTGTACGATGATATGACGAGTTTACTAAAAATTGGACAAAAAGTGTCAAAAGTAATAAATGTGAGGAAAAGACTTCGCCAAGGCTGGTGCATTGCACCTACACTTTTCACGATTTATTTTGACGGGGGTTTTGGATATTTGGAAAAGAAAATGTAAATCTATGAGTGTTAAAATTGGAGATCAAAAACTGTACAGCTTGAATTTTGAGGATAACCAAGTAATCCTCTTAACGTGCCCTATCAAGTCCCCTTGACGTTGGCGATTAACATAGCGAAACTGTCTCTATCCCGAGCTATTCTAAATAGTTGCTCAGCTTTCTTTATTCCTGTCCACTCCCTGATATTCTTCAACCAAGAGGCCTGCTTTCTACCAATTCCTCTGCGTCCTTCGATTTTATCCATCATAATAAGTTGAAGAATATTATATCGGTCTCCCCTTACTAAGTGTCCAAAATAGGCCATCTTTCTACATTTGATGTTATCAAGCAGCTCGCGAGCAGCATTTGCTCTCTCAAGGATTGCCACATTTGTCTATGGAAATTTTTAGTATATGTCTATGCAGCCACATTCAAAGGCCTTCAGACGATTAATATTGGATATTTTTAATGTCCATGCTTCGACACCGTATAAGAGGGCTTAACCAAGTAATACTTGCAGAATACCAAGATGATGTTCTTTACATGTTACGAAAAATATATGAAGATATACGAAGTGTAGTTTATTAATTAATCGATCAAAAACACAGTATGGAATAGTGAGAGGTAAAGGAATGCGCTTAGAGCTAAGGGGCACACAAATGAAAAATACTGATAGCTGTAAATGTCTTGGTGTAAGCCTTGCAAACAATGGTCGAAACACAAAAGAAATACCTGCTATAATTAGATAAGGTAATTCAGCTATACGTCAACTAAAGAGTATGCGATGTAATACCCACATCACTCGAAACACAAACATTAGCATATACAAAAGTTTTATGGCAAGTATTGCTACATATGGTTTACAGCTTTGGGTAATAAATAAAAAAGACGCTTTCAATATAACAACAATAAAAATAAGTTATTGGCGTAAATGTTGCCAAATTTCTAAAAGGGGTAATAAAAAATGTTACAGTAAATCTCTAACAACCGCAGTAAATGGGCAGACTAAGAAGATCGTGGAAACAAGAAGCAGATGGTGCAATGGAAGATAAGGGTCTACAAACAGATGACTCTACTGATCGCAAGCGTTGGAAGCATGGATAAAAGAAACGACGATAGCTGTAATATACTCGTTTAACCTTTTCTGTCACGGTGTCAATTGACGACACAAGAATTTGAACTTCGTTTAAGTAAATATTACATATAGTCACAATGTTGTCAATTGACAACATCAAAACCAGGCCCTATTTTAATAAAAAAATGATAATATTGGTACCAAAATACCCAAAAGACATTAAGAATACCATAACCGGGAATAATTTGGAATTATTAACAAAATTAATTTCATTACACTAAAAAAAAAGCGTGACCGAAAGGGTTAATATGAAGATAAGATTTAAGGTGAAATAAATCCAAATACAAAGACCAAAATTTTAAATCTGAAGGTGCCATTAGGTTATCTCGGCAAACAAAATAAATGTCTTAGTGGAAGATACCTATATAAGAGAAATTCACGTAAGATAAGAACAGTATTGAACCAAACCTTAGACAATCATTTTTATACAGGTGACTGAAGGGAAACGCATGAAGACGAAAGAATTTTTTTATGGGTAATAAAATGAATATGAAAAAGATTAAAATAATAAATTGTTGGTGGATGACTGCTAACTATTTTATTAAAAGACATTAAAATTAAAATCTTTTCTCGATCTGCACTACACAAGCTAAATTTTTTTTGTCTTCATAAAAAACTTGATAGTTGTTGTCTGACTAGAGCACTGGATTTCTTCACTGAATTTAATGAAAGGAGCCAAAAATAAGAAATGCCGTTAGCTTGAAATGTATCAAATCGAAAAATGTCAATGAATGTTCTAAACAAAAAAATATCCATGAAAATTTCAAAAACTAATTTATTGTAATATAGTCTTGTAGTTAGTAGTCCACGCATTATTTCATACAGGGGTTTAAAAATAACAACCAAAGCAAAATTATTAGCAGCAAAATACAATCTGTATTATTTTTTCTAAAGTTCGTTTTCTTTATAATAATTTTGAAAGCTTTTTTATAATTTTTTTTTTGTTTTTTTTTTAATATTTCGAAGCATTTTCTGTTCAATTATCAAGAATTTAAGAAACCATGATTCTTTGTTATATTTATATACGCTTATTAAGCTTCTAAGAAAATATAGCGTTTTAGAATGAAAACTTTTAATGGATTCAAATAGCTAACAAGTCTTATTATAGTAAAAATGGAAGCAACCAAATAAGGAACTATAAAAAAACTATGTTTTCTTAATAAATCAATTATTACATGTATCATTAAGATAGAACTAGATCACATACAAATAGTCATCAAAAAAAGTCTATAGAATATTTATTCGACGTCCAACTTGGTTTTTATAATAAGGTTGTTTACTATTAAAAAAGAACTTAAATAATAAGAAGAATGTTAAAAAATAATGACACAGACAATAGGATAGCTAATTAGACTGTCTGATAAAACTAAAATAATGCTAAAAAAAGAAGGGAAATGAAAGTAAGTAGCAACATATAGAGAATACAATACACAGAACTTTGTAAGACAATAATAAAAAGAATTAAGAAAGACATAAGAAAATAAAATGGAAGACTGCTAAAAAATGCAATTGAAAACAGGAAAAACTATAAGAAAACAAGAAAGGCAATAATCATTGGGAAGAAGCAAATCGTTGCTCTAACAAACGAAAAGATCAGAATTGCAGACAGAAATAAAATAATACAACTCGTGACTATATTCTACAGCAAACTATGCAAAGCCCCTGACAAACTTGAAGAAGTAATCAGTAGCCAAGAAGATGTACCAGAAGCTCTTCAGAAAGAAGTAGAAAAGACAGAAATAAAGTAATACAACTTGTGACTATATTCTACAACAGCAAACTATGCAAAGCCCCTGACACACTTGAAGAAGTAATTAGTAGCCAAGAAGAATACCAAAAGCTCTTCAGAAAGAAGTAGAAAAGACAATTACATAATAACAAAAATAAAAAGCGGTAAAGCAGCTGGAATAGACGGTATAAAAGTGGAACTGTTTATATACGCTAACAATAAAACCTAAAAAATCGTAGCAGGCATATTTACGAACTGAGCAAGATAGAGAAGAATACCAGACCACTGGAGCACAGCAAACGTAATACTCATTCATAAAAAAAGTATCAAGGAGGTTATCAAAAACTACAGATTAACAAACGCATTAGATGCTGCGCTGAGGGATCAAGATGGTTTTAGAAGTGAATTCAGTACCATGGATCATATTCAGTCAAGGCATTGACGAACTGTTAATACAAACTTTAGCAAATATATACAGACAAGTAAAAGCTAAGGTAAAATTTTTTAAAACCCTCCAGAAACCAGAGGCGTCCAAAAAGCAGACGCAATATCACCAAAGTGAAAATGAACTGGCGAAACAAAGGACTGTCCAATAATGGAGAATATCTAGGCCATCTAAGATTTGCAGACGACATCGTTCTAATAATCCTGTAGAACTACAAAACTTATAAGCGACCTAAATGCAGCTAGGAATAAAGTTGGCCTAAAAATAAACTTGATAAAAACAAAAACCATGTACAACGAGCTGGTGAATGTCCAGGATGTAATATTAAACAACACTGTACTTGAGACAGTAGACGAGTATGTATACTTATGATAATTAATACCTAAATATGGCTCCTTACGTCCAGAAATAAACAAAAGAATGAAACTGGCTTGAGCATCTTTTTGTAGAAATGCAGTTATATTCAAATTGAATCTGCCAATCCACCTAAAGAAAACATTCGATCAGTGTTTACTAACAATCATGACATCCGGTTGCAAAACTTGGACATCAAAGAAAAACATAATAATGAAACTCAGATGTCAATGAAGCGATGCATGCTAGGAATTACAAAGAGGGATCAAAAAAGACTATAATGGATCAAACAGAAAACCAAGGTAACTGAATCCATCGAATTAAATCTTTAAAATGGCAGTGGACAGGACATTTAGGAAGAAGAACTGATAATAGATGGTCCACTAGAATAACACTGTGGTATCCAAGAGTGGACAAGAAACCAAAAGGATGTCCAAATTTAAGATGGGACTATGACATAAAGAAATAAGCCGGTACAACATGGTACAGACAAGCGAATTTTAGACAAACGTAGGCAGAAATGAAAAATGACTATGTAGAAAAGGCTGTACCTACGATATTTGGCAGAATATGCTGAGAATGGTGATGATGATTTTTAAGCCTGGAAAATATTATTGCATACATTTTTTCTAAATAACTTTTTTGGACATTCTGTATAATAATGGAATTTTCGACCAATGTCTTAAAACTCACTTTGTAAATATACATACCTTATGGAATATTATATGTATATTATTTATATTACCCGATTATGTTTGGCAAAAATTTATAAATTAATTCATACAATAAATTTTTACCAAAAATATTTTGAGACAATAAAACAACAAACTTAAAAAATATGTCATAGTTATTTCCCAACGTCATTGATTATAGCATGACATGAAAGATTATATGCCTAACAAACCTCCAACACACTATTTTTTGAGCTGTACTAAAAATTTGCTAGTTTCTATATGGCTAGACATTGAAAAAGTCTAATATAATGATACTGACTAGCCACCACTCATTAATTTTTTCTTTGACAGTTGATGTATGGTTTGGGGTAGCACTTACAGCGCGAACAGATACTGTTCCCTATACGTTTCCCACAAAAAAATTGTTTCGAGCATAAATAGAACATAAACATATTTTATTACAGAGAACCTTTTTTTGTGATACGTTCCTGACAAGCGTGAAAACGATAAAATATTAACCATTTGATTTATTCTTTAATATTTAATCATGTTGCAGATATTTTTTGCGTAGATTCTAAAAACAGAATATTATTATTTAAACATTTGTTTGGTTATCAGAAATTTTTGCACAGTAGATATTTAAAATGTTTGATGTGCCAATTAATAACAGCGTATAATGTATGTTTTCATACTAAACCTAGTTTTTGTTTGACAATTTTGTGTGATTTTAAGTTAAATTGGAATAGGATATTAAAAATCAATTTAATAAAACAAACATAAGCTGTAAAGTGAATTAGAAAATAGCATTAACAAAATTTGGGAAGAAACATTCCGACCCTTTAAATAAAACGAATTGGTCTCATAACATCTCCTAATCTGGTCATAAATATTAAAAACATTTATGATAAACTATAAAGACTATTAAGGGCTTTAATGCATAGTTGTTTTGCAAAGTAAAAATACAGTTGTACGTATGTCATACTATGTAAGGGAAATGCACTGTCATGCTTCCTTTTCAAACTAGTTTTGGAGAAGATGGTTAGATATGCCTAAACAAACAACAGGGGAAATATTTTTAACACATCAATTATTGGTTTATGCAGATGACATAGAACTAATTTCTAGTGCAGTCAACCTGGAAGAAATGTGCAGTGATTTTTTAAATTCCTCTAAATAAAAAACCATAAAAAAATTCAAACCAAGAATAAACTACTGTAAAGATAAGGAAGGTAACTTACTTAGGCGACAAAGAGGATATCCTGTTACGATGGGCAAAGCACTTTCGAGAGTTGCTGGAAGGGGAACCTATTAATAATAAAGAGCTGAAATACCGAAATGAGGAACTCGTGGAACCCCCCTCGGTAGATTAATATTTATAGAAAAACTAAGGAACCATAAATCCCCAGTTAGCGATGGCATCCTAACAGATAGCAGAGTTATTTAAGCACGGTGGAGAGCAGCTCACCAAGGTGATGCGAGAAATTGTTTGTAAAATTTGGTCTGAGGAGCAAATACCTGAAGAATGGAGCTTAGGCTTAATTTGCCCGTTACACAAAAAAGGAAACCAACTGGATTGCTATAAATACCGCGAAATAACTCTGCTAAATACAGCATAGGAGAATATCAGGCAGTATTCATGCGTGGACGTTTACCAGATCTTTACTTTACGAGAGATCCTCAAAAAAGCGCAAGAGTTTAACATAGATATGTATCATATTTTTGTCGATTTTAAAGCGGCATATGACAGTGTCTTAAGATTAAGTCTTTACAGCGCTCTGAATGAGTTGGGAATTCCAAAAAAACGACAGTAAAAATTCAAAACGACTCTTCAACCCCATTTGAAATACATAGGGGGTTAAGGCCCCTATGCGCTGGCGTATCAGCTTTTTAATGTCGCGTTAGAAAAAGTTATATTTATTATAAAAGGTATATTTTAGGCCCAAACGGGCTAAGTTAAAAACACAAAACGTTTTCGGAAACCATGTTCCATCATCAGTGTCCTAGAAAATAGTTAACCACTTAATTAAAAAGAACATAGGTTAAAATTTTGACTAAGGTTAAAGAACAATGTGGTTAATACTTACTAGGAGTACATGAATGAAGCCACCAAGAGCCTAGCCATGTACTCCTAGTAAGTATTAACCACATTGTTCTTTAACCTTAGTCAAAATTTTAACCTATGTTCTTTTTAATTAAGTGGTTAACTATTTTCTAGGACACTGATGATGGAACATGGTTTCCGAAAACGTTTTGTCTTTTTAACTTAGCCCGTTTGGGCCTAAAATATACTTATTACAAAGGATTTTTAATTAAATTTTTAATACATGGTATACAGCCAACTACAGGAACGTAGATTCCTTGTAGAGAATATGAAGGCGTAGATATTACTTTGAACTGCAGAATATCTACAAGCATACGTTTGGTAGTAAAGATATTACCACTATATTTAAGCGAAACCGACCGCAGTGGGCAGGACATGTAGCCCGGACCCCTGATCGACCATGATAAAAAGAATTCTAACAGCGCAACCCGTGGGAATGAGAAGACGGGGTAGACCAAAGCTGAGGTGGATGGATGGGGTAACACAAGATGCGGAGAAGATCGGAGTCGGCAACTGGAAAATGCAAGCAAGGGACAAAACAGAATAGCGTTGAAAGCTTGAGAAGGTCGAGGCCCTCTAAGAGCTGTAGCACCAAGATAATGATGATGACGATATAAAAAACCAAAATCTCATCAACACCAAACAACAGGGCCAAAAACATCTGTCATTTACTAATAACTCAACTATAAAATAGTGTCATACTTCATAGTTAAAGTGAAATTGTCTATGCCATACTATGAAAATCATACATGCCACCATTTACAAGAAATGCAAAAAAATTGTCGGTGAAATTCAATTTGGATTCCGAATATTCATGGGTACAGCTGAAGCACTTCTCACCTTACTTCAGAGATGCTGCGATGTCAGTTGTGATGTATATATTTGTTTTCTTGACTACGCCAAGGCATTTGACCATTGTCAGCACCAGCAGGTAGTCGCCACTCTACAATGGTAGCACTGATGATCATCATAAATTTATACTGAAACCAGCGTGATCAACTGAAGGTCGAAGACCAGCGCTGACCGACCAATTGAAGATCATGCGAGGAGTAAGGCAGGGCTGTGTGCTTTCGCCAACTCATTTCAATATTTACTCTGAGGAAATTTTTACTGAAGCCCTCACAAACCTAGAGATAGAAATCTAAGTAAACGATATTGACACTGTATTACTAGCAACTAGCCCAAATCATCTACAAGCCTTACAAGCGTAACATACGGATTAGACATTAATATTAAGAAAACTAAATTTAAGATTGTTAGGCGTGCAAATTGAGATCCTGGGGAAATAATGGCAGGAAGCGAAGAGATCCAGATAGTCGACAGATTTACTTACCTCGGAACTACCCTTTACTCACAATGGGAGTACGCTTAAGAGATTAGGAACCATGGTCTATTGACTAGAATGGACCGTGCCATTCCAGAATTGGAATGGCACGGTCTACATTTATCAAGTTGAGATCCTTGCTATAGTACAGTGATCTCAGTTTGATAACCAAGATGCGGATAGTGAGGTGTTATATTCTTTCACTGTTACAATATGAAGCCTGGACACTAATGCAAGCCACAGAAAATAGGATTGAAGCCTTCGAGATGTGGATCTACAGAAGGATACTAAAAATATCGTATGTAGACCATGTCAATAACTTTGAGGTCCTACAGGGCATAACAAAAGAAAAAGAAGTGCTTAATTTAGTAAAACAACGTAAGCTTGAGTACCTCGGCCACGTGATGCGGAACGAGGACAACTGGTTATGCAGGGTAAAGTATTTAGAAGGAGAGGACCGGAACGCTGTTGCATCTCGTGGTTGACCTCCGCAGAGAAGTCAATAAAACCGTGATAGCCTGCCTTGATGATCGCCAACATCCGGACTGGATAAGGCACTAAAGAAGAAGAATAAAGTAGTGGATAAATTCATTCGTGGGTGCTATTTTGAGCTGAGTAAATACACGAAATGTCAGAAAAAAAAATTAAAAAATACAAATTCCTTAGAGAAACAAGTTAGAGTGTACAGACATCTATCTATTTTGACAAAAGCAGTTTACTATTTCCTATAAATTGTAAACCTGTAAACTCATTAAAACCCCTCTCTAGTCTATCAAATATAGATAAGTGTACCTTGCTGTTAGATATCAAGAAATGCAATAGAACTAGTAAAGCAGTACTTCAAAAATGATAAACTGACGAACATCTTTAGAAAAAAATATATCAAGCTAGAAGATAGACTTTATAAATAGTTTTATAATTTTCCGGAGATTACAAAAGTTTCGAACAAAAACTAAGCTATTTTTAAACAATAATTATCAAGGACATAGTTTATAAAATAATTCTTAGTGGAGGAACTGCTGATTTAAGCGCCTCCTTAACCAAGTTCACAATAATCTTAGCCACTTGAACTGACGGAACTGCTAATGCCTTTTGGTATTCTGATAGAAGATATAGGACAATAAGGTCGTTTAGTTCGTTTTTTGTTATTTCTTTAGTGACTGGTGGCGTTTTGTCCATCATTTTCTAAAAAAAATATTTAAATACAAAATCTCTTTTTATAATCTAAAAGTCCAAAATATTAAAAAGGTATTGTCTAAAGATACCACGATGTACTTTAAATTTAAAGTATTATTAGATTAAAATGGTACTAAAGAAGTGAAATTTAAAGATAGTTTAATGCGACAGAAGTTATCATTAAATTTAACAAAGAACAAAAAAGTAAAAAAAAAGAATAGTAGAAAATCATTTGTAGTATTGCACCATGGTTATTTTACAGTGTAAAATGGTATAAGAAGACTGAATATGAAGTAGAAGCTGTTAAACTAAAGTAATCCGGACCTTCTTCTCGAACCTCGAACTACATATTGAAATGTAAGAAATCTAATATCTACAAACATATACACCTATAGTCTAGGTGGGATCTGTTTTGGATAGAACATTTTCTATAGGAAGCTATTTTTTTGCTGGAATCCCTTCAGGATGTGCCCAATATCGATAATCACGATATGCGCCAGTCGCAAACCCTGTGCTAAATTTTTTATTTAACAAAATCTGAAAACAATTGATGAAAATTTCTCATTTTTTTGCTCCTATTTTCGTTTATAATTCGGAAAATATTGATCCTAGAGAAAAAATTATAAGAAGTTAAAAGTTACGTTATTCAATTTTACACAATATTTCGTTAGCTAGAAATCGAAAATTTAATGTTTATTGTTGAAAAAATAGCAATAATTGGAAAAAAATTACAAAAAAATGAAGTTAATCCTTTAAATGTTTTCAACGTTCTAAACTTGACATACAAGCTCCATATTCCGCCTAGAAAAACTTTTTAATATATTTAAAACGTTTGCTAAATTTTGTTAAGATCGGTCTGATAGGTTTTGCATAATAATGTTGCAATCCAGCCTACTGGAAAAAGATCGCAAATTTTCAAATTTATAGTAGACTCTAAATAAGGCCGTCAGATAGTTGCAAATTTTTTTACATATAAAGGAAGGCTCAAACTATCAAACGCTTATTATAAAATTCAAATCGGTTTACTAGAAATTTTTTTAAGGTTTTAAACATTTTTTATGCTTTTAAATAAATTGAATAACTTTACGAGCTTTAAACATATCAACTTCAAAATTTATACACTAAAAAACATTAAAAGACGCTTCTTTAAAAAAAAAGATACATTCGGCTTACTGGTTGCCGAGATATTGTAGGTCAAAGTTGGCATACATTTGCCGTTTAACCATAAGTGATAAAGTGCTCGTTTTTAAACAAATATCCTCGTCTTGTCAAGTACTTTTTATATGAAAAGTTTTACGTAATGCGCTTCATGGCAACATCCATAAAAAAGACAAATAAAAAGGTGGTGGTAGGAAGGTGGAATTCAAAATCTTAGTGCGCGCTAAAAATTGCATTATCTCGTCTTCTTGTTAACCAATTTTGCTCTTTTTTTTGAATCGATATGGTGGACGACAAGGATTTCAAATATCATATTTTCAAATACCATTTTTAATTAAAAATTGGGAAATGTGCAATAAACAAATGTATGTTAAACAAGTAATTGTTTTTTGTCTTCATGTATTTTTTTGAGCTTGCAATTTATATATTGAAGTAAATTGTCACTTTGAGTAAACAAATATGTAGTTATAAATTATTAATAAATAATTTGTTATCCATTTTAAGTAATATTCTAAATGCCCCACATCAACCTATGTTTGGCTATAAGTATTTTAGTAAGCAAAGTAAGTATGTATAGTATGGAAGTAAGCTTCCAGATAGTTTCTTTCCTTCTGGCTCCACTAGTAAAACTGTCGTTTACAAAATATTTCAGTGGTATTGCTAAATGCTTATAAGCATCTTGTAAAACTTTTTCTTCATGACAATAGTCGTTTTATTTAATTATGGCCTTTAAACTGGATTAATGGCAAATCCAAATATAGTTTTTTCTTTAAAGTTACAGGAAAACAAAATTAGATAAAAAATACAGTAATAGAAAGTTCCTGCCTCATGAAATATTTCTGAATAATTTTCCGACGATTAACGACAATTAGGACAGCAACTAGATGAAAAGAGTACTTATCTTAAATTAGATTAAGTTCTAAAAGCAAATTAAATTGATCTTCATGTACTCTTTCAAAACTCTAAAATATTTATGAATCTTCTTTCTTAAGATAGCTTCCATTGTAATGAAAGCTCAACTTCATTTCTTACCCTCATCGATTAGCCTTTTTTTGTTCGTACACACTACTTGTATAAAACAGATACACATAGTTTGATATAACATGTACGGAATCAAATAAAGCAATATACTATTTTTTTCTCATATTAAAATGCTATTTTTGGTCGCATTTTTTGCCAGTTGTTTGAATTTTTAGCATTTTTACGACTATGGAAAAGCTTCTGTATAGTCGCTCTGAGAAGTCTTGATAGGAAGTTCGTATCTCAAATCAAATCCTAACTGCCTTTTCGTATTATATTTAGTACATTCTGTATTACTGTACTGTGTGTAACTACTTACATACTATTCTGTACTAAGCTTAACTACAAATTTTTAAGCAAATCTGTGCACATCCATAAAATATGAAGATTGTACGAATTTGCATAGATTTGTTAAAACTAAGGTTAAACTATAATTTAAAAAATTAATTACGGATTAATTATAATAATTAAATTAATTATATTGAAGTACAGTATTCAATTAATTAAAAGTATCACTAAAATACTATCTGTTAGTATTAGTTAGTATTAGTTATTACTTTAGCCAGAATAAAGTGTGGTTTTAAAGGGTTGGCACAGTAATAAAATTAGTTTAAATATTTTGAAGTATAAAACAATTTTTATTCGACATATTCTTATGTTATTTCTATCTGTTTTAAGCATCTCTTTCAGCTCATAAAAATTTAGAAAACAAGGGGTAGTTTTCGCCTTAAAAAAATAATAAGCTCATATTAACATGTAGTAGAGTTTTAAGAGGAGGGTCTATTAAGCTTACTTACAAATTTTCATGCAAATCAATGCACATAAAAAATTCTAAGATTTAATACTATTTTTACCATCATCTCCTAGACTACTCTTTCTAATTTAAGATTTTAAGGAAAAACGGTACCTCTGCTTCAGAGGGTGAAATTCAATAATGAATATATTTAAAAGGTGTACCCCTAAAAATTAAAATTAACGATTTCAAACCTTTGGTGCTTTTGAAATCAATAATAACAAAAACATAGTTGTAAATTTTACGGTGGTCCACCCTATAATAACCATAAAGTGCTTTAAACCATTTAGGATAAAAATAAGGCTGTGTTTTTCATAGATCTTTAATAATATAATTTTAAAACACAAAATACATAACAAATAATGACTTCCATTAATCTTTACGGTTTAGTTTTTGGCTGGGACTATTTTTATCAGTTGTTTTAGTATTAGACTTTGAACGATAACGCCGGGAGTGACAAGAACTCTTGAGACAGTAGACTGAAGCCATATTTCGAGTAATTCAACTACGTTGTGGTGCGACAACCCTTCGTATTCTTGTTTTTCAACGGCACGTTCGTACACATCCTAAAATATTTTGTTTTTGTAATTTTGTGGTTTTACGTGCTTATATAAACTAATTAATAAAATAACTGTCGTAGATATTTGTATCTTTGTTAAGCAGTTATGTGAATCGTTGATCTCAGACACAACTACAATATTACTTTAGAATTTTTTACTTTTGCAGAACTTAATATATATGCGGTATGCAGTGCAACGTTTACTTTAATATTTGAATGCACCAGCAGGAAATACGTTTTCAAAATCACTATATTCTTAGGGTTTTTTATAAGATTGGTATTGAATATCCAAGTAGCTCTGCAATATTTGGCTTTACATTTCTATTTTGCTTTTTATTTTACATTTCTATTTATTCCTGTTTTAGTCTACTGATAAAAATGGTTTATTTATTCATTTTAAATTATTTTTTACAGCTCTTTCTCTTCTATTTTTTAAATTCGTACTTGCCTTTTCTTTCGTATTATTGCTGTATACAGGGTGGTTCTTAAGTAATTGTACAACAAGAAACAGTAGATTCTACACTTTAAAATATAACGATTTAAGCCAAATTGCTCTAATAAAATGATGATATTAAGAAAAGTACAGGCTGTTAAAGTGAAAATTTAAAATTTTATCCGTAAAATAGTTTTCCAAACCAATTCAGATTTCTGCTTTAATCAGAACCTTCTAAAAATTGCAAGGTAAACAGACGTTGATAAAATGTTAAAAGAGACATGGGGAATCTAAAATTTGCTTTCCACGACATGTCTCCTCAACTAAGCAGAAATCCTTAGTGAATTGGTTTCTTGTACTCCTACAGAGTAGATCCGAATAAAATGAAAAAGACAGTAAAGATAAGATTTCACGTACAAAGCGTCTATGTATCTGTTTATACGCATTTCGCCCTAATAGGTCTCATTAGAACAGCTATTCATAGACGTTCTTAACGTTAAAAATAAATCTTTTCTGTCTTTAAGAAGCAACATTAAAATGGCTTCGATATGGACGCAATAGCGACATCTGATAATAAATCCGTAAAATAGTTGTCGAAACCAATTCAGATTTCTGCTTTAATCTGAACCTTCTAAAAATTGCAATCAACGTTTGTTTATCTTGCAATTTTTAGAAGGTTCAGATTAAAGCAGAAATCTGAATTGGTTATGGTGTTAATAGCGTAGAACTATGGGTAATAGAAAAAGCTTTAGTCAACCACTGGATCGACTCCTTCGTCTTCTTCACGTGCCCTATCAAGTCCCCTTGACGTTGGCGATTAACATGGCGAAACTGCCTCTATCTCGAGCTATTCTAAAGAGTTGCTCAGCTTTCTTTATTCCTGTCCACTCTCTGATATTCTTCAACCAAGAGTCCTGCTTTCTACCAATTCCTCTGCGTCCTTCGATTTTACCCATCATAATAAGTTGAAGAATATTATATCGGTCTCCCCTTACTACTTGTCCAAAATAGGCCATCTTTCTACATTTAATATTATCAAGCAGCTCGCGAGCAGCATTTGCTCTCTCAAGGACTGCCACATTTGTCAGCATAGCCGTCCATGGGATTTTTAGTATAAGTCTGTGCAGCCACATTTCAAAGGCCTCCAGACGATTAATGGTGGATCTTTTTAATGTCCATGCGTCGACACCGTATAAGAGGACTGACCAAATGTAGCATTTAACCATACGCTTGCGAATTTGAAGTTTCAAGTTATCATTACAGAAGAATGACCTCATTTTTAAAAATGTCGTGCGGGCTATCTCGATTCTACATTTTATCTCTTGATCTGGATCTAGTTGTTCAGTAATATGGCAACCAAGATATTTAAAACTGGACACTCTTTGAATTATATGACCATCAACATATAATCGTGCATCTTGATATGCTAAACGGCTAAACACCATGTGTTTTGTTTTTTGTTTATGTTTAGGCCAAACTCTCTTCCCACTGTATCAATGGCTTTTAAAAGGCATTGTAATCCATTCATGTCATCACTTAAAATAACTGTATCGTCTGCATATCTGATTGTATTTATCAGAATTCCATTCTCCTTCACGCGCCATTCCAAATTATGCAGCGCTCCTTTAAATATTCTATATGAATATAAATTAAATAACAGTGGGGATAGTATACAACCCTGTCTGACACCTCTTTGTATTTTACATATTTCTGTTGATTTTCTGTTTATGCAAGCTGTCGCTGTTTGACGCCAGTATATCAACTCCTTTATCTTTTAATATTGTAATTAATTTGTGATGCTTTACTTGATCAAAGGCCCTTTCAATGTCAATAATTACAGCAAAGACGTCCTGGATCGACTCCAGGTACAGAATATTAATACCTAATATTTACGAACAAGCTGAAATGATAGTGACGTTAGGCAATGGAATCGAAATAAGACCAGTAAAAATAAAAATAAAAATTTTAATGGTATTAACAAAGTATATCTTTTCGTTGTAAAAATATTCTATCTTTAATATTTTTTAACACAAATAGCGCTAATTTAAAGAGCAAAAAAGTAATGCGCCAATTTATGCCACATATGTGGTAAATGTGGTAGATGTGGTGCCCTCTATCATCTACATTACAGCTGTATTTCTTTTTGTACAATAACTTAAGGACCAGCCTGTATATGTTTCCTCATTTTATTGTTTATATTTAGTTCTTTCATATTTGTTATATCAGATATTTTAACACATTTTTCAATTGATTAAAAATAACGTTTTGTATTCTGGCTTTATTTTTAAAGGTTATTTTTAGTTGAAAAGTACCTAATTTTTTTTATTAATGCAAATAAATGTAAGCAATTATTTCGTGAATATACCAGAAATAGAATGTCATACGTAACTAACTATTAAATACAAATTTTAATTGCATCTAATTTTCAATTGCCTTATTACCAAATAATAAACGTTTGCCAGTAATTTAGCTAGTTAATTAATGATAAAGTAATTTGACGTTATGGGATTCCAACTATCAATATTAATATATAAATAATCACATGTGCTACAAATTTAACAACAAACGAAGATGGCATAGCGATATTAATAAAAAAGGAAAATATCTAAAGCAGTGATAGTATTTACTGAAGAAGAAATCGAAAATTTCTGCCCGACTCTAGAAGACTCTATACAACTGACAAAAAACATGAAAATACTATTATTATGGACCCTTTAAACACATAATTAATTTGTGGGGACTTTACGGTACATACATTTTATGATTATATACTGGAACAGCAAGAACGATTACATTTTCTTGTGAATTTTCATTTACATTTTTTTATTAAATGTAGTAATAAATAAACACTCTCTAAGTTATACTATAATTTTATTTTTCACCAAATCTCAAGCCCTAAAAATTTAAAAATATATTTTTTTAAAGTGCATATATAAATGCATATTGCATATAATAAAGGCATATTTGGTTACTTTTAAGTGCATGTTGCATGCATATTTTGACCATTTTTTAGAGCATATAATCCAGTCTCTCTAACTGGTGCTGGTGAAAGTAGTAAGTTAGTAAAATAGTTTCTATTTCGTTTGTGTAACAGTTATTCACGCTGTCCATATTGTCCTAGTTCAAATCTTCATTATTTCCCATTATAAAATTCACAGATAATATTCGTATCTGTATACTTTTTCACTGTAAACTTGCTGCAACATTATCGTTGTTACAATTCCCAAAATTTTGACCATACTGATACATGACAAATCGTAAAGTAAAATGGGAAATTCGTGGTTTTTCGTGGCAATAGATACATTAGGTAAAAAGAGAAATGGGATTTAGATTAAATAAAAAACAAAGATATATTGCAAACATTTATTGAACAACTTAAAATTACACAGAATAAATATATTCTTAAAGTATAAACTTATTTTGAAACTAACTTAATTATTTTACAATTTTTTTATAACTATCATACAATATATAATAAGTATTATTTATAAATTACATGTTACAAAAAATGTTTGCAATAATCTAAATATATATGTTATTTATATCAAATCTAAGAAATGACGTTGTTCTAACAATAGAAAATGCTCTAATAGAATTAAGAGGTAGGAAAGGTTAATGGGATATAATAAATACTTGGAACTTGGAACCAAATATTCGACATAAACTGGAATTGTATTCAAATTTTAATGTTACAAACTTTAAGTCTGTGTTTACTAATACAATATCCGCTCTGTGAACAGGGCTGAATGATCGACAAAATCCATCACGAACCACTACATAATATAAAACCGACAAAATCAAGGGGGAAACTGTAATTCGGGAAACGGGTAAATTTAATGACAGTCAAAAAGAAAGTATCTTGGTGATAAATTTGCTTCATTGACGATTTAAAATTGGAAAAGTGAGAAAATTATTAATGTATAAACTAATCTAACTAGTGATAAATATAAGAAAATTTAATACTCAAATCACCAAAATAAGTTAAAAGGAGAACAAAGACATACTATAGAGTTCTACAAACACTTTGTATTAATAAACATTAAAGTGATGGCAGTTGAATGCATACATATATTATTATGCATTTCGTAGTCAAGTAGCAGTAAAATGGAACGGTTTTCAAAATTAAAAATAAAAGGTAACATGGAAGAACCGAGAAAATAAAAGACTTTATAAGTACCTACACATAATATTTTTATCATTTAAAATTATTGAATTATGGAAACAGCAAAAAAATTAATAAGAGTGTACTGGAGACAATTTCAATTAGTGCATGCCAAAACATTTTTAAAACTAAGCAGATAGTTATATAGGCAAAGACAGCGCAGTTAAAAGAATACAATAAAACACTGATAGAATTAACAAAGAAATTGAAACAAAAAATTGAAGAAATTAAGAAAGAAATAGGTGCTTAGTCTTCTCTGCTCTCCTTTCTTGTGGATTCTGGTCCTGGCTGGGCTGGTAACTAGACTCAGTAACGACACACTTTATGTCCTGTGGTATGAAGATGACATAGTTCTTAGCAAATTAAATGTCGGTCAAACACATAATACAACAGATTCTGACAGTAGTAAAAAAATCAGATAGTATGCGTCAAATAGAGGGCTTAATATGAGCGCGATACTTCAAAATTATGATATTTGTGGATAAAAAGAATTTAAAAGGATTAGGTACTGTTAACCTTAATAGATACGCGGCGTCCTTGTAATCGCAAGAAACTAACCAAAATGTAGACATGTTATATTGGATTTATAATTTTCAGCAAAAAGAAACCTAACAGAAAGTGGACATGGGTCGCACCTAACGGAACTACCAAAAATGAAATAGACTATTTTCTCTCAAACAACGAAGGAATATTTGAAGACGTCACAATAATAAACAACGTAACAACGGGTAGTGACCATCGCATAGTCAGAGCAAAAATAAATATTAACATCAAAGAAGAGAGAAAAAGGATTTTAACAAAAAACAACGAGGATAGATGCCTTTAAACTAAGAACAGATGAAGAGCAATTCCGAGAGGTCTTAGCGGATAAGTTCGAACCTGATCCTTCACATAATCAGGATCAAATTGACGAGATTAAGAAAAACCTAAATAAAAACCTTCTCGCAGCAGGACTACAGGTCGCAAAGAAAACAAGGACTAAAGAAGACAATTACTAGCACAAAACAAACGCCATACTCAAGAATATAGAGTACTTAATAAAACAATTAGAAAATAACTAAAACGCGACATACAAAAATGAAACGAGAACTTAATAGAGCGAGTCATTGAAAACAACAGAAATGTCTAAGACCCGCACTGGGAGTTCAAAAAATCATCAAAATTAAAGACGCCAACAATAAGGCAGAGAAGGACAAATATAAAATAACAAATATTGTCCAAGACTTCTACACATCCTTGTGCAGCTTGCAAGGCCAGCCTAATGAAACAACAAAGGAGAACGTCAAAAGAAAAATAAAAAACGTGGGATCAGAAATACTACCAAATATAAAGTGATAGCCGAGCTCTTAAAAACAAGCAAGACATTAACAATCCCTGTACTAACAGAGCTATTTAATAGATGTCTCCATAATAGCCAGATCCCTAAAGACTGGAACGGGAGTCTAGTAATACTCTTACACAAAAAAGGGGACAAATTTGGTTGGATATAGATAACCGAACACGCCAGCTTTCATGTCGCATAGGATTAGCCTGGGCAGCGTTTGGTTAATTAAACCATGTTTTTAAATCGAACCTACCCATATTCTTCAACAATTTAATCTTTGACCAATGTGTTTTACTTGTACTAACTTATGGACAACACTGACAAAAAAGGTAGTAAACAAGAATCGCGTCACTTAATGGGCTATGAGGTGTCAGATGTTGTGTATTTCTTTGATAGATGAAAGCCCAAATAAAGAAATATGTCGTAGAAATATCGATAACATGACGTTGCTGAAATGGAGTTGGGCAGGACACGACAAAAGATTATTAAACAACCGATTGACAAAACATATTGTTGAGTGGAGGCACTACAAAGCAAAAGACGCCATTAACCAGATCGACTGGCGACCTTATGAGCGTTAGCAGTAACTTGATGCTAGCCACACCAGACATAGGCAGAAGGAAAGAGCTGAGTGAGATCTATGTCCAGCAGTAGATTCGTATAGGCTGAGAATATCATATAGCATAAAAATCTCTAAAGATGCAGGTCTATGAAAAGTAGAAGATAACATTAATAATATAATTTGCAGCTATAGAAAAAATAATTAATTAAAAAACTTAACAGCTATAAAAAACAGCTAAGAATATAATTTTATTACACAAAAAGTTGTGACTAAGTAATATAAAAAATTAAAATTATTTCTTCTAAAATCTTTTCAAAAACGACGATTTAATTGCATCAGGTTTAGATAAAACTTTTGGAACCAAAGATTCATTTAATGATTGTCTCGTTATTGCTGTCGTTAATACTTCTTTCGAAATAAAGCTAGAATGTTGAGAAGTTGTTCTTTCGACAGTTGTATTTTTATCTAGTGCGGTCGACTTAGTAGATATAATACCATCAGAAACAGATGTTTTTGATATCGACACACTTTCAGAAATAGACAATGTTGAGCTTACAATTTTGCTAGCATCGGGAAGATCTTTAATAATTTGATCAGTACTGGACAAGTTGAACGATGAATTGTCTAGAGATAAATTTGAATCCACAATTTTGCTCGAATCGGGAATAACTTCCTTTAATGTTTGATGAGGACCAGATGGTTTAGACTTTGGATTTACTGGAGATAATTTTGAGTTGACAAGTTTGGTTGAACTGAGAATATCATTGCTTAATATATGTTTGGAATCTGATAGCTTGACTGTGAGGTTATTTAAAGAAACAGTTTGTTCAGAAATCACAGCCGAAACAACAGAAGAGACTGACGAATCCCCTGTAATAGTTGACTTACGTAATTTCACTTTGTCTAAATATTCCGTTGCTGGCATTTTAGATGCAACGATATTATTTAAAGAAATATTTTGCTCAGCAATAACAGCAGACACAACTGAAGAAACAGATGAATCCTCTGTAATAGTGGACTTTAGTAATTTGACTTTTTCTAAGTATTCTGTTGCTGGCATTTGGGAAACTTTGTTATCTGCCAAAGTAGAAATGACATTGTAAGGTAATGTTGGAATGTCTGATATTTCTTTTTGAATAGATAAGTTGTCTATTAGGAGCATTTTGGTTTTTGCTAAATCGTTAGTTCCTGGAATTTCACTAGGAATAGAAAGTTTGTCTGTTAAAAGCATTCTCGCCTTTGCTAAATCCTCAGCTGCTGGCATTTCAGCAGCTATAGATTTTGATATAGCAGCTTGTTTATCTACCAAGGTAGCTATTTCGTTTTGACGTAATGTGTAAATGTCTGGTATTTTATCGGAAGTATAGAACTTGCCAGTTACAAGCATTTTGGCTTTTTTCATTGATGCTGATTTTATTCTAGTCAAACAGTGACCACCGAACTTTAAAGACGCTTTTTTAAAATCTGATTCATTTGCCAAATGAAAAACTGTTTCTTAAGTATTTAATAGCGAGTTTGATAAACTTTCTAATTTTTTTAAGGATCTTTCTTATGAATGCAGTAACAAACAATATAATACCCAAAGCACCGAATCTGGAAACTAAATTTTGAACATTTAATTGTTTTATAGATTTTTTAAGATCTTTCGGTGTTACAGGCAGTTCCAGTTTTGACTTATCTGTTAGATTTTTAGGATTTTTCATTTCATTTTTAAAAGATGCAACTGTAGATATCATTGTTTTTGTATTGTCCAAAGACATATCTGTAGGGATGGGTAGAGTTGGAAGGTATGTTCCAGTTAACAACTTAAAAGTAGTAATGCATGTTGTTTTAATAATATTTATTGTTGTGAGAAGAAGTAGATATGTTCCTCGTACTACCGGAGTAATAAGGATGACAAGTTGAAGATTTAAAACTATGGCCAATATTTTCTGAAAACAAAATAGTTGATTAAGATAAGCTTTCACTCTATTGTTGCAAACGTTAAAAACTTTTTCTGTGTAAGACTGATTTATTAGAAAACATTTTTTCGTGCCCTTAATTCCCGAGTCTGTTAAAATGCTAGGAAATAACTATTGCTTCTATGCTAAAGTAAACTTTTTGCGCTATCCAATGATGTTCAGAACAATTGTCGGAAGATAATGGACTAACTAAGTCTGCGTTACAATGGGCCGGGATTTTAAAAGTCTTTCCAAACCTTTCTAATTTGTGTGTATTTTTCCCATAAGTTGGAAAAATGTATTAAATATATTAAATATATTAAAAATATTGGTTTTTTACCAATAACTGTTTGAAAAATAAATAAGTAAGGACTTTTGGTTATGAAAATTCATTCCGTGCGATTGGTATTATTTGTTGTTCGTGAATTTGTGAGGTAATAATATGAAAGTATTAAGATATTTACTATAAATGTTTATATTTTAAGGTTATGTTATTGTTTGAAAAAAACTTTTAAATTTATTTTTTTAATATATTTTAAGGTACTTTGTTGTTGTTTTTATCAGGGTAATTTCATAATAAATCAATAAATTATTGAATTTATTTAAGAAGTTGGAAAATATTTAAATCAATGTTTTTTTCTTTTTTCGTTGCCAGTAATTTTATCCAATAAAAGACTAAAGAGATTCATTTTTTTTTTATTTTACATTATAATACAACATTCTGTTGAAACCCTTCTATTAAATTAGCACAATGAGTGTTTAAAAAAATGTTTTTAGAATATTGTAATAGGTTTTAAGTTTATTTTTTAGGTCTCAAGATGAAACTGCTAGTAAACATGTGTTGAAGGTATCCAGTATCACTGAATTTTTCAGTAATGACAACAAAACTACTATTAACTATTTAAACTAGGGTAAAACAAATAGATTTAATCTTTTAGGGGATAAAATCACTATCAGTTAAAAAAGAATAAAACAATAATTTAAATATGTTTTACCATCGTAAATAAATTTAATGATTTATTGATTAATTGTAAAAAGACCCAGATAAAAACAATAACAAAATACCCTGAAATAAAGTAAAAGATAAATAAAGTTTAAATCAATCAATAATATAACCTTGATATGATCATTCATAGTAAATATGCTAATAGTTAATTAAATAATTTAATATTCTTATTTTAATATTCTTACCTCATAAGTTCACGGGAAACAAATAATATCAATCTCACAAAATGAAGGTGTATAACCAAAAGTCCTTATTTATTCTTCAAACAATTAAAAAAACCAACATTTATAAGTAAGTCGATAAAGAATTATGATGTTAGAAAACCGAAAGATCCCAATATTCGACTAAAGGTGAGTGAAAACCTCTATACATCGGCGGTAAAATGCAGAAATGCAGGAACTATAGAAGAAAGTCTAATCATTATACAAGAAACAGTGAGACAAATAAAAGAACAACATCTGAAGAAAGATACAGAGAAACGGAAATCGTGGATGACCGATGAAATACTTGAACACATGAATCCGTGAAAAAAAAATAAAGACAATTTCCATGAATATAAGTAAAAACCATTATCAGAAGAAAGATAAGAGAAGCCAAAGAGAAAAAAAAACAGAACAACATCAAGAAATAGAGAAGTATTAGAGTCGGAATAATATCTATAATGTTCATCGAAAGGTAAAGGAAATAGCTGGAAAGTTCCGAAACCGTAACAGCTAAAAATAACTGATGATAAACGCAATCTTGCCATAACCAACGAAGATAAAAAGAAAGTATGGGAAGAATAACCACCACTGAAGAAAATTCAGGTCGCGAAATCCTACGAGAAGAAATGACGGCAGCCGTCAGACAAATGAAGGATGGAAAGGCACCAGGACCAAATGAGAATTAAACGTGTCTCACAGTACAACTACTTGGGAACTTTAATTAGGGAGTCGGGGACAATACTCAAAAGATTAAATGTAGCATCGGAAAGGCAAAAAGTGCCTTCTTGGCTATAAACTCTGTGTTCAAGATCCATGAACTCACGTTAGGCACAACAATAAGGCTCCTTAAATGTTACCCGCACTCAGTGCTTCTGTACAGAGTAGAAACGTGAACAGTAAAGGTGGAAACTCTATCAAAACTTTAGGCTTCTGAGCTATGGTTATACAGAAGGATCCTGAAGATACCATGGACAGACAAAGTCACCAATAAAGAAGTACTTCGGAAAACAAACACAATGCAGATTTGAGTAACATCGTGAAGGGCCGTAAGCGCAGTACTTGGAACATACACTAAAAAAATTAAGGCAGATATGAGTTACTCTAATGCATTATTTTGCAAGGTATAATCCGACAAGCGAGAGCTGGCGGGTGAGCTGCGCGAAAATAGAAAAGGAATTATTCTAAGAGACATAGGAGAGGTACTTAATCGCGATTATAGGTATATAGTATAGGTACTTAAACGGTTATACACGATGTGAACTCCTAGCCGACTGCAATAAAAATGAGCAATTCCTTCCACTTTTTAATTTGTTCTACGTGCAACCCGCCAGCTCTCGCTTGTCTGGTTATAAAATTAAAGGAAAAAAGGGCCCCAGAACGAAGAACAATATCCTGGCTTGCTAACCGGATAGCATGGTATAGAAAGACCCTAACACAGCTATTCCGTATAGCAAACAACTAAGTCAGAAGGCCAGAATAGCCAGAATGATCGCCAAAGTTCGGAACGGACAGGCACTCTAATAATAAAAAGAATATTTTCAACTTCTTATGGACAAATTATACACAAATTTAAAATGTTTGGAAAGGTTTTTAAAATCCCCGCCCATTATAAGAGCTTAGGTAGTCCATTTGACTAATAAAAATAAAAATAAGTGATGACAATTTTCACGTTATGAACACTAGTGTCACGCTAAATTATATTGCACATGTTTTTATAGTCGAGTTTCTTGTTTTGTAAAGAGGTGTAAAGGTCTTGTTTTTTTTTTTTCATTATTTAAAGGCCTGTAGAGGACAGAGGATGCAATTTTATCCAAGTCGTAAAAATACTTTCCTCTAACCGTTACTAACGGTATCTTTTGTTAGGTATTCCAAATCAATTTGCCAATTTTTTAAAAAAATTTGCGATTATCGATCTACCCACTATCGCTACATTTTTAGACATACTACAAGTGCTACATTTCTCAAACACTAAGACAATTGATAGAAATAATAGGCTTTATAAAATTCGACCAGTCTTAAATTTCCTACAAAAAGCTCCTTTTGTTTAAAGGTAGGCTAAAATTGAAACAGTATATTCCAACAAGCTTTTACTTAGATATTCCACTAGTGAAGACGCTAATGCGTACACAAAAGAGGAATTTTACACAAGATTGTGACGTATAAATCAAAACATGGAGATTTGCAGACCACCAGACTTTAACGCCTGAGACTAAAAAAAAACAGTAATTTTATACTAGTAAAATATGGAGTAGAAAGAATAAACAACAATGGTAAACGACTCTTAGACATATGCCAAAATTTTGACTTAACAGTTATCAATGGATTTATTCAGCACAAAAAAATCTATAAATTTACATGGATATAGAATACACAATGTGGTTGTAACCATTACATTAACTATAAAAAGAATACTAAACAAACCAAGAACGAAAATACCGTTGAATCTAAACCTAAAGTACAATAATACCATAACGATGACTCAAGAGAAGTTTTTACACAATTCCTCTATAATATCAGGTTACCTACAAAGCTAGGAACTGTAGATAAAGTAGAAACATCAGGAGAGAAGTAGCTGTTAGTGAAATAATGCATACACCAAGCAGCACTTTATGATATTTGGACAAAAGTAGAAAAGAAAGTCCTGAATGGATCACAGATAATATAAAACAAAACAGAAAATTGAAAGGAAAAGTTATATATGACTATATTAAGAACAAGAAAACCAGATAATATAAAATCTTATTTATACTGAACCGAGAAATCAGAAGAATAGTGCCACAAAAGAAAAACGAACTCTTGGAGCGAGAATGATAAAAAGTAAAAAGATGAGCTAGGAGACAGTAGAGTAATTCAAGTCTAAATATGTATTAAAAATATAAGAAAAGAAAAAAAGAATACAGGAAATAAGACCTAATCTAGCATAAGAAGTGAAAGATTTATTACAAGCAACTGCTTCTAGAAAACAGTAAAATATTTCTGGTAGAAACTGACGAAGTTAACTACTTGACCTAAAGAGAATTGTACACTGACATTTTCTTCTATATTCATAATATTCTGGTAGCTAAAATCAAACAATTCCATCTATAATGGGCAATACGTGTAGGCTAAATACTAGAAGAAAGTATAATAAAAAAATTACAAATGCGCAGCCGTTGTGTACAAGAAAACGAGTAGTAAACAAAGTCCAGTTGGATGGCCGTGGTAAGATACTAAGAGGATTTGTGTGAATCTCACAAGCAGAAAACGAAACGGTATGACGCAGAACTTTACAGAACTTTGCAAAAGGATAAGTACTACTAACGATGGTACAGTAACATATGACCGGATTAGAAGAAACTCTATGCAGTCTATGTATTCACCTGCAATCGAAAATAAAATCTATGATTAAAAGACACTGCTTACTGAAAAGAACGTAATGAAAAATAACCTATGTAGGAAGATCACGCCTAAAGGAAAGAAATACCAAAAATTGATGATAATTTTAAATAGTAAAAACGAAGCAACTATTTAAAAAAATATATAAAACAAAAAAGAAATTGACAAAATTATTGTATTTATGGAAAAATATCAAAAGTCTTTGCAAAGGAACCAAATTTTAAGCTTAAAACACAAGAAACAATATTAACTGATTTATAAATATTTTTTAACCAAAAAACAAAAAGTCAAGAAATGCAATTCATTATATTGCTTTCACGGTAAAAAAAATGTATCAATATATAACATCTGATCTTATGTATATTACAGGAGGAACAAGGGAAATATAATATTATTTTATTATGGCTTCTTTAATTCCGATAGGAGTTCTGAAAGTTCAGGAGGAGCCTCCACTCCCAGTAACGCAGAAAGTTGATTTAAATCGGACAGTATATTTGACAGATCGACAGATAAAGTCGATTCCGGTTGTAATTCTACAGAAACTTCAGAATAATTTGTTGATGGAGTTGATTCTGTTAATAGAACTTCTTTAGATGATAACTGGGGTTCTATCAGTGGTGTAATTTCTGGCAACGGGCAACTTTCTAAAGTTGATTTGTTTGACGATGTGGCAATTTCTAATGGCATGACAACATCAGAATTGCTGGCTTCTGGTAAGGGCGAGGAGTACTCTAAACGACGGTGAACAGTTGGATCGGGCAAGGGTGCAAACAATTGTAATGGTATTGCAGACATCTTTTTATATAAATCTATTAAAAAATTATCAATAGCTATAACTATTGGGTGGTCGTCCAGACTAAGCAGTTTAGTGACGGAAATATGCCAAAGCCACAAATATGTTGGTATTAGAGGAATTATTTCGAATACGCTATGCTAAAAAGAACAATTATTATTTTATTCTACCAGTATTTTGTATAAATATACTATGAACTTTTTTCTTATAAACTGTTATATTTTAATATCACTTATTGAGAACTGATTTAAACTGAAGCAAATTTAATAGGAATATAAATAGTAGTTTATCAATCTCTAAAAATCGTAATATTTTAACGAAAATAAATACTATATAATGGATTAACAAATATATGCACTATACTGATCCACTCAGTATTCTACACAGACCGCGTGATCCTATTTTAGTCCATTGAAAAGTTGCAATTTGGAGTTGCATTTTTCAGAGAACGCAATTTTATCTTTTTATGTGTTGGGGTGCATAAGCTTAAGTGTAAGGGGCCGCCACCCTTATCCTCAAACCGCCATTTTGAAAAAAAAAGGTGCAAATTGTTCTCGCGCTATATCTCATAAACTTGCAGCCTTAAGATAATATTTCTACCAAATTAAATAGTCTACAACATTATTATTATTACTTTCTATCGTAAAATGAAAAAAAAAATAATAAAAACAAGCGAAAATTGTTCAACTAATTTTCTTTTAAGCGTTATAACTTTTTTTCTGATCATTTTACAATAACATTTTACAATATCAGAACGATTATATAAGTAGTTTTGTATGATTTTACAGTATATCACCCCTAATTTATTTGTATAGTTACTTCGGAAATTACAAATTGTTAGTGAGCCATTGAAATGGGAATAAGGTTGAAGTAATATCATCGGACCTGATTTTCAACGGCTATCATTTCATCACAAATCTAAGGTTCGTTGCTTTAGTGCAATGACAAGTACTATTAAATTCGAAAACTTACCTGTCTTTATTATTTCCTTACTTTTATTTTAACGGTTATCATCATCATTAGCCATTTTGCGTCCACTGCTGAACATAGGCCTCCCGTAAATAATTCCATTGCATCCGATCTTGAGCAACTTGAATCCAGTTAGACTGGATGCGCTTTAAATCGTCCGACCACCTTGTTGGAGGACGTCCTCGACTACGATAAGCATCGTGTCTAGGCCTCCACTCTAAAATTTTCTTTGTCCATCTTCCATCTCTGACCCTAGCAACATGTCCTGCCCAGTTCCATTTCAGGGTTGTAATTCTTTCAACTGCGTCCGTCACACCAGTTTTTCTCCTTACTATCTGACTCGAAACTCTGGCCCTGAGTGATACGCCCAGGTTTAACGGTTATACATTTCGAGAAAAACAATAGACGATATCAAACAATATCTGGCATACGAATCCGCACCTTTTTCATTGGCATTATTCGCTGAGGATGACGTAAGAATAGGTACCAAGTAATTTATGTTTAATGCCTTTACACCAGTAGAACGATCCTTTAATAATAGTCACAGGAGAAGGTATTTTGTTGTCGATGTTTGCTTTCTGTTACATAAAGTGGTTTGGGATCAGAATTCGTCTTTGAACAACAGTCATGAGAAGTATGTTGAGTATGTAAACGAATACTATAAACTATCTACAAATATAGTATAAGCGTCGCACAAAAAAGCACCAATTGACAGATATAAAGTTTCTTAAGAACACCGTACCAACAATATTTTAAGATAAATTTTTAATAAAAGAAAATAAAACAAACTTTATAGAACTTCTCTAAACTGCTCTCTTAGTTTTTGGTTTTAGTGTCAATTACGCTAAATAAAATGCCGATACAGTCATCATGCTTATGCACGCTTACTGCATAGCACTCTTAAGATTCTGTGACTATCGTAGCAGAGGACACTGCCATTTTTGTCTTGCTCACTGCATTAGAAAAAAGCAGTCCAATGTATTATTTTAAAACCTTCCAAAGTGTATAAGTCCGATCAATTATACTATTCTTTATATTTTAATATAGCGACGTCATTGCACAGAATTTTCTGTTTCTTCATACTTCATCAGCAGCCTACAAAATGGGCAAACTGAAATTTATCAAAATTTTACAGTCACAGTAACATTCTGAGTTAGCTAACGGACATCATTATTTCTCAGTGATAATGTCGAGCCATCTTTGCTTACTGTCGCTGGCGAATGTTTTATTGTTTCTTATATGGTGGAAATAAAGATAATCCTCTTAACAGCATAAGATACAAATAATTTGCCAGTACAGTAACCAAAAATATATTTAACTTATCATTGCTTCCTCCAACACAAGATGGAGTACATTTCCATAGTCTACGAGTTTAGATCAGTAGTTCAGTAGGTAAATATTGTCACCCTAAAGAGTGTGACTGAAAAAAGCATAGAAAAATTTGAATACAAATCCAACTTCTCAAAACTTTAGTATATCCGGAACATCTAAAATTAATTTTCTGTGGTATCAAGGGAAATTGTGGAAGTATGTGTGGTTGCTGAAAAGCAGGCCTCAAATTCTCTGCAGTGTAGCTCAATTGTTCTGGTGAAAACTGCAGTGAGATCACAAAAATATCAAGATTAATAAAAAAAAAGAAATTAAATGGTGAATTAAACGCAATAAAGACAATTCTAACTCCCTTTATTACGCAAATATTCACCATGATAATGAATTAGATCCTAAACCGCAGCCTGAACCATTAAAGACAATAAAAAACTGTAGATGGAAAACAACTTATAATTACGCTCAATGTTATCTCGTCTGGAAAATGTCTATGAGAAACGACAGAAAACAAAGCATAAACGATACAAAAATAATAAAATTAAATAAAATTAAAGGTCACATGAATAACTACCTTACGGAGGTTACGTGACTAAGATAATTTCCAGTGTATATGGCTAGAAAAATAGCTTCTCGCTCTTCTTAGTTGACTCCTAGAGTATCTAGACCATCTTTACAAATTGGTTTATTAAAAAAACCTTAATCTCGGTAAAAAAAGTCAGCCATCATAGTTACTAAAGCTGAATAGATTTTTCTAAACTAACTTTTCTAATCAAACCTTTTTCTTATTATAATGCCTATTTATTTTGAATGTTAGCAATATTCAAAATAGACATGCGTTTGTACTGAACCATTGAACCAAGTTCCTTGGTTATGTTGGGAATTAGCAAATACGTCGCGTTCCTGTTCCTCCCTTACCCAACACTTACTATTCAATAATCAATAAAGTAAACCATACCTCTTATTATATCCTATAGTATGTTCAAACTACTTAATTTTCGTTTTTTATTGTGATAATTTCTTCACGATTTTTTATCATTCTGCAGAGAACTTTCAAATTCGTCACTTAATTAACCCTTGAGATTGGCTGTATTCGTCTATAGCATCATATCCCAAAAGCTTTTAGCATCTTCATATATACCTTTAGCAGAGCCTATGCTTTTACTACGTAAAAAAACCCAAAATTATGTAATATTTAAAAAGTTAAGTACGATTATAACTGATAAATACTGATTTGTCGTTTACTACCGGTTGTTTTATCTCTACATAATGGTCTAATTTGCTATTTAGATTGGTACAGATATGCATGGCTTATAAATTTGTTAATATTTGAGTTATTTACTAATAGCTGATAATTTAATATTGTATATAAACCCCCTCTGTGGCTCAGTGGTAAGAGCGCCTACCTTTAAACCTAAAGGTCGTGAGTTCGAATTTCATCTGGGTGGAGAAATTTTCGTTTATTAAAAATTAATGAATGAAAATAATTTCTATCCTTGTGCGATCGGTACTCACTGGAGGGACCGCAGACGTTCGGATACAATTAGCGTCTCTTAGCAAAGGCAATGACGTCGACTTTGCTAAGTATTAAGACAATTACTCTACACACACACACACTACACTAGGTACCTGACTGTACCATGCCAATGACCTTAGCTGTCGAGGCATTAACTCAATCATAAATAAAAAATCTTGTATATATTCACTAAGTATTATGAACTTGATGATTTTACCTAGGGTTTATCTAGCCAGTAAATTGACTTACCTCCATTTTCACATCAATCTCGTTACGACTCTTCGAGAGTCTTTGCCGCACTTACTATTGCCTTTCATATTTATTATATCTGTGCCACTATTTTCCATTTTCTCACTCCCATTTTTTTATCCTCTGCATCTTTCCATCTTTGTCTAGGCCATTCTACAGATCTTGCATCCGGTCTTTCCAAAACCACATTGTTTATAAGGCAATTGTCATTACTGCGCATCACGTCGCTGGCAATATTGTTATACTCTCTGCATACTATCTGCAAACACCGTACCTCTCTCATGTCTGATATCGTTGATAAAAACTCAGCCTAACCAAAACTAAATAGTTCTTAGGCGGTGGTCTTTAATAAAAGCCTTACACTGTATATAGCATGACGTCATACGTAGCGTTTGAATGATTTATATATTAAATAATAGTTGTGGTCTTTTATTCTATATTGTTCTGAAGTTATTTTCTTGTGGCATTGTAAATTAATTATTATTTATAACTGGGAATAAGCCACAATTAAAGATAAAAATACGTTTATTGACGTTTCAATTTCCAATTCGGAAATCGTTCTCAAAATACAAACAGTAAATTAAACAAATTTTGTTTTTTGTTACATAGTGAAAAAATTCTTCTAATAATTTAATTTTATCTGACTCATTTATATTGACAATTCAGACATACATTATGCATTTTAAAGTAGACGACTTTAAAATGATATTGCCAATATTGTTGAGTTGCGCTCCTGGGACGACTTTACTTATAAGATAGTTCATTCGATTACATGCAATCAACTTTAACTTGAGAATATCCGTCAGAAAAAATCATAGCAGCTAATTCGTCTTTAAAAAGACAAACACATGACATGATGACAGTAAAATTCTCCTGTTAGTGATTCCATAGTAAATTATGAGGGAAAAAACCAGGAAAAAAACTTATAATACTATCCCGACATTGTAAGTATTTGTTCGTGAATTTAGTTTACCTTCAACAAACATCAAAAATTCTGATTTTATGTGTTACGTAATTTAAAAACATAAATGATTTATCCTCTATATGTTACTGACTTACTAATACTGGTATTTTCTTATTAATAACTTTCTCTTTCAATATTGGTAACCAGATCCTATTACATTCTGCTGAGGAATTTGCGACACAATTGGCCTCATTTAGCATAATTAGAGCCGCTTCTTTGATTTTTTTTTTTACCATCCGTTTCTTTTAGGACTATATTTGAATTATTCCATTGAACCCTATGTTCATTATCCCATGCGTGTTTACATATTTGAGATCTATCAAATTCTCTATTTTTAATATAAGATTGATGTTCACTTATTCTAACATTTAATGGCCTTGATGATTTACCTAAATAAAACTGATCGCATTCACAAGGTATTTTATAAATGCAATTCTTTGTCCTTTCTTGTTCATTGTTAGGTTTGGTTTTGGACAAAATAGATTTCAACGTGTTTGTTGTTTTGAATGTTGTTGAAATGTTGAATTTATTTCCTATCCTTTTAAGTTTTTCTGATAATCCTTTTATGTACGGTATTGTTATTTTCCTCATATTATTCCTTGTGTATGTTGTAGGATCTCGTCCTAAGTTGTTCTGTTCTATTCTATCGATTGTTGAAAATTCCGTATTTATAAACGATAAAGGATAATCATTTTTTAATAAAACAGGTGTTAACAAATGTTTCTCCTCCAAGAACGAATTTTCGTTAGAACAAGTAATTTTGGCTCTATCGTATAAGGAATATATATAATGCAAATATCTATATATTTGCATTATATCTATCTTTTATTCTATGTTGAACGCAGTGTGTAACTGCTGTAGAAGCATGCAGATGCGGCGTACGGCGTACCGATTTACGTAGAAACGAGTTCACTATAGCCATATCGACTAAATAGTAGAACATTCTGAACCACCATTTGACAGATCTTTGTCCAATAAAATATCTTTTGTGATATTTGTTGAACTTATCGACCTGATTAAATAAGAGTAAAGCTTTAGCGCAGGATACATTTTTTGTAAATCAATTTTTATGTTTACGACCGACAAAATCTGTATCTCGTGGAGAAAACCAGTTAGTCAAGATGTTGAATGGTTTAATATACATCCACTCTATTGCAGCTACCTTTTGTTTTGCCTAAATATAAATATAAATATTAATATACCTAAATTATATAAATATACCTAAATATAGTGTATAGTGGGTTCAAAGGATTACCAATGCTGAGGTACTACGACGTCTAAATAAGGAGTTACGAACAGCATAAAAAGAAGAACACTAGAGTATTTGGGTCACATAACCAGAGGAGAAAAATATGAGCTGCTGAGAATTATTATGCAAGAAAGGATCCAAGGAAAAAGCATAGGAAGAAGACGTATCTCCTTGCTGAGGAACCTTAGAGAATGGTTAAACTGTAGTTCACTACAACTTCCCAGAGCAGCAGCCAACAAAGTGACTATAGTCGTTATGATATCCAACATCCGATAGGAGATGAAACTTTAAGAAGAAGAAGACCTAAATATAAATTCTCTATTCTCCACGTCCTCGTTTTACTTTTATACATATCTGGTAATCTCTTTCTGTGTGATCTTATTGTACCAAGAGCATAAATCTTATCACTTAATAACTTTTTCATAAGAGGAAAGATGTAAAGAAATTATCAAAGGCTATAAAACTTCTCTTGTTTGTTAGACAGTTTGCAAGGTTTATAACAACTTTTTTACTAGATTTTCTGCTCTATAAACGTCTACCGACATTCCATTGTAAATATGGAATTTGCATATATAGCCTGTAATTAACTCTACTAAATACCATACTTTATAGCCTCGTTTGACAGGCTAAATGAACATGTATTGTTTTTGAGTGATGATCTGTACTTGAACACTATCGTCGATTCTTTAACAGCTAAGTAGGATAAGTGGTTATACGTTAATTGGATTGGACTGTTTAGTTTTTTCACAATTGGTCTCACCTTATGATGTTTGCCATATCATGGTTTTCATCGACGCACTGCATTTTCATTATTGTTTAGTTATAAATTTACATTTGGTTTTTTGTATCTCTTAGATCTAAATATTTGCGAAACTGCTGATACGCCTAAATATGGATCAGTGAACCAGAAATTAGACAGCTGAGGAAATGTATGTATTCCCATTATAATTGTTACTCCAATTAGGGCGTTTACTTTCTCTAGATTTGTATCTTGCTAATTATTAGACGGACGTGGTTAATTTGTCTTATTTGCCCTTCTAGGCTAACTCTGCTTTGCATACAGATTAGCCTGATAGACTATTGTATCAAAAAAATTTAATAAAATAATCGATTTCTTTGTCTTCAGTATTAAATTCGTATACAGAATTGGCATCTTTGGAAAAATCAAGTGCAAGGTGCTCAAAGAAATCTGTTTTTTGATCCCATTCCTCATCATTTTTTTCATCTTCACTATCTTCCGATACAGATGGTTGAAAACGTAATGAAGATATAGGGAGAGAATACTCAGCTGAATATTGAGCATGCGAAGATACCAAACAGGCTTGATTTATACCATAAGAATCTGTTTAAAATCTTAAAAATTTGGAAGACCAGTTTTCTTCAAAATTTTTAAGTTTTTCGAAAGCACCTTTATCTGATTCCTCTTTTGAATGTTCCTTATTATCAGAAAAAGAATATAAATGAGCTGATGCAGCCTCTTCATCTCTGGGATTATCTAGATCCCACACTTCTTAAATAAAATGATAAAAATGAACAACGAGGATCGATGGTGGGAAGCATATAACCCACTTACAAATATACATTAAGCATATAAATATGAGTATAAAAGTCAGAATAATAGAAACATAATATTTAAATCCTTATAACTTACCTTAATTGTCGTGTAAACATTTATTTATTCACAACTAGAACATAATTGCACAAAAAAAAAACCACCAAAACAGCGTATATTCAAACATAAGTATGAATGGTATTATAAATTATTATTCATACTGTACCTAAGGTTCAAAGTAATTTGTGACGAGTGTACTAATATCAATACTAGCTGACAGCAGCATCAAACAATGGGAAAATCGATGTACACTGTATCTAGACTTGATATTATATTAATTACTATTTAACTGGGAATAAGCCACAATTAAAGGTTAAAATACCTTTATTGGCGTTTCAATTTTTACTTCGGAAATCGTTCTTAAAATCGTCTGTATTTTGAGAACGATTTCCGAAGTGGAAATTGAAACGTCACTGAACGTATGATGATTATAACAGATATAGTTATCATATGTGGTCAGTAGCAAAGATGACGTTTGTGGATCCATTACGACAGAATTTTACTTCATACATAGGTAGAAGAACCAGGAAAATGCAAGATTAATAAAGTAAATATTTAAATTTCACAACATTAATCCGTAACTGCTACCGACAGGGTCAGCGTGACCCATCAATAGTTTTAAAACCGCCCTACCCATTTAAGTTTGGTAGTGGGGGAGCTGTCTGTCCACCTTTTCTCTGACCAGTTAGTATTTTATAAAAAGTCAAAGTGAGCAGTTTTGTTGATCGTGTCAAATTCGAAATAATTACGTAGTTGGGTCACGGTGACCCGTCTATAGTATTTAAGTAACATAATATTTTTTGGTTATAAAGGTATGTACCTATTTTTATTATATATATATATATATATATATATATATATATATATATATATATATATATTATTATGTTAACGGCTTGAATAATTTAACTATTTATATCATTTGCTTAATACACATTTTTTGTGTTAGATAAAATGGCTTCTTCAAGCATTTAACTTTGTCTGAGATGGAAGACATTCTAAACAGTGAAGAGTTTTGGAAAGATTTGGAAGATGCCGATGAAACGACAGATACTCTCCAAGAAGTAGAAAATAAGGAGCAAGCTGCACACAAATTATTTAACTATTCAGGTGAAAGTGACAGCGATGAAATAGACAATGAAATTTACAGTGAACACGACTCTGATAGTGAATTTGAGGTTGAACTATTGCATGAAAACACCTTAGACAGAGATGATGTCACGAATAACGCTTCAAGTAACAAAACAGCTACTTTGAACATTTCAAAATTAGCTTGGTATGGAAAAGATTCTACAAAATGGGCAAAACAATCGCCAAAAAGGTCCAAAGTAAAATCTCATAACATTATAAAAGTTTTACCAGGACTGAAAGGTTCTACCCGTCAGAATCCACCAGTGTGTTCTAAAAAAGCTTGGAAATTACTTGGAAACTGATGACATGTTGGAAATTATTGTTGAACATACCAACACAAGAATTGACTTAGTATCCTCAAATTACGCTACATTCAAACGACGTAAAAACTCTCTCTCAAAATTTGCCCCAACTGTCATTGAAAGAACAGATAGAATTGAGATAGAAGCTTTTATTGGACTTTTATTTATGCAAGGTATATTTAAGTCTAACCATGAAGATTTAAAATCATTATGGGCAACAGATGGTACAGAGAGAGATTTGTTTAGATGTTCGATGTCACTTGCACGATTCTTATTTTTGCTAAGCTGTTTAAGATTTGACAATCATCTTACAAGGTCTGAAAGAGTGAAAACTAATAAATTGGCAGCTATATCTAACCTATTTGAAACTTTTGTAAAAAACTCCCAGCAGAACTATGTTCCAGGTCCTTACGTAACAGTAGATGAAATGCTGGTACCATTCAGGGGAAGGTGTGCATTTAGAATGTACATACCTAATAAACCTGCGAAATATGGTATAAAAGTGCAGATCTTAGCCGATTCCCAAACACGCTACATGTATAACGCGGAGGTCTATACAGGAAAAATTCTCCAACAGAAACAAAAATCGCTATTTTCACATCCAACTGAGGTTGTTCTTCGAATGATAAAATGTATTAAAAATTCCAACCGTAATGTCACTGGAGATAACTGGTACACATCAATGGAATTAACCAACGAGTTAAGAAAATGAGGAATTACATATGTAGGTACAGTTCGGATTTACATCAGTCAATACCCTGGTATCATATGTCCCAAAAAAGGGAAAATCTGTTGTTTAAATATCATCAATGCATCACGACAGTACTGTTATTCAGAGCACTGGGAAACCCGAAATTATTATGTTTTATAACCAAACCAAAGCAGGTGTAGATGCTTTGGACGAAAAATGTGCAACATATTCCACTTCTCGAAGGACCCGTCGATGGCCTATGGCAATTTTTCACTGGCAATTTTTATAAAACAGTGTTTATGACTTATAAATAATGTATTAGCTAATGTTTTTTCTTTATTTCAGAATTTTAAAACTGGGTCACAGTGACCCGTCAATAGCAGCTGCGAGATAACTTTTTGTCGGTAGCAGTTACGGGTTAAGTAAGAACAGTAGAAAGAAGAATTAAAAGATATAAACCAGCTAACAGAGATTTTTTGTTAAGATCTTTTGATTTAATTTTAACGCTCTAAACAGTCTAGTTCATTTTGAGATATTTTCATGAATTTAGTTTATAAAAGATCTATTATGTGATTAAAGTAGTTGTAACACAAAAACTGATATAATACAACAGAATAAAACCAAATAAATGGTGATGAATACAAAGTTATAAAATTTCAAAAATTTAAAGTTATAACGTCCGTAATTAAATAAAAAATTACTAATCCAGCTTAACTATTTTCAGGAATAATTTTGCCATTGACGACCCTTAAAAACTTTACTTGTAGACAATGCAGCTAAAAAAAGTTTACATAAATCACAAAAAGCGTAGACAGACATACTTTAAAAGCTTCGCAACCCTGTTTAATTAAATCAACCATGTGCATAAAAAAGGTTAATATTTTACAACTGGAGTATTCCGAAATATTAAATTCAAAATATGTTTTATTTTGCCTTTGTCTGTAAAGTTCACCTAAATTTAATTACTGTATTTAAATTATTTGAATGTAAATTGTATAGAGACGTCATAGCAATAATATAAAAATAATAATTAGAAAATGTTCTTTAGAATTGTCTTGTAAGTATACTTTGATTATATTTAAGGTACGCATATTCCCATTTTCTGTACGGTTATGGTTAACTATTGCTTTACTCTTAACGCAAAATGACTTGTTCAGCGTTCCGATCGTCAAGTGGAAGAGATCAAGATACAAACGTTAAATTCACGGCAGTGTTGTCAAGTGTTGTCCTGCCTTTTGGGGCATCGAGGTGACCAAGCTGGATGAGTTCCCTTGCAGTTTGGACACTTAGGGTTTTTCAAGTTGGGGCAGTCGGCGCTTTTGTGCTCGCCGCTACCGCAATTAGGGCAAGTTGACTGTCGCGTCCGACACTCGGAGATTTCGTGGCCGCTTTGGCAGCATCTGCTGCAGTATTTGGCGGTGGGCTTAATAATGTTAGGATTGTGAGGAGCCTCACATGGCCTAATCAAGCCATCTATGCAGATGCCGTTGATTAAGGCGTCCGTGTAGTACTCCTCGGAATCGAGGAACATTCGGACCATTCTGGTTGGCTTGTTGAAACGTTTTGAAATTATTCGATGAAGGGAGTTGAGTGGGAAGTCTATTTCAACAAGACTTAGTCCGAGCTCCTCGGTGGTGATTGCAGTGTCAACATCGCAGATGACAAGATGGTAGGGAGATTTCGTGTCAGTTTGTGGCTTTTTGGCGGAACGTTGTCGTGAGTTTTTAGGCTCAATGACTATGGCCGGGTCACCAGTTCTGTCCTGGAGCGCTCTTGACATTTCTTTAACGTTCAAAGTTTTGGACGCTTCCAGATATGCCAATTGGTCCTTCGGCACAAACTTAAGGTTAACCATAACACCCTTGAATAATTCTTGGGTGTTTACTAGCTGGAAAAACTTACGTTGCGTGTCGTAAGCTCCAGGGATGTTGAGCACTCTGTAAGTGAACCTTTGTGGAGGCTTCACTTGGCTCTCAGAACTGGTGGCAGCTGGTTTTGAGGCACTAGGTGTCTCGATGGTTTTGGTAGTTGGTTTGGAGTTTGCTTTGGAGGTGGAGGTGAAAGGCACCTCGATGGTGGAAGCAACAGTAGCCCTTTTTGCTTTTGCGGTAGCGGGGGCAGGGTTTGTGGCTGGAGAAGGTGGCTTAGGTGTAGAAGATGGTGTAGCTTTGGCTACATTGGAGGTTTTCTTTTTGGATTTCGTGGCAGATTTGGTGGGCTTTTTTGGCCTCTTAGACCTGGAACGAGTTCTAGGCCTAGAGGCTGGCGAATTGGCTGGCGATGTGGTGTTGGAGTTGACCTCCTTGATGGTTGGAAGAGGAGGGAAGTCCTCATAGCCATCAGAGTCGTTATCATCCTCTGAGGCGGGGTGGGCAGGATTGAGTAGCGACCTCAGAATGTTGAGGTCGCTTACGATTTTGGTGGTTGCATCAGGAAACCTGATGAAAGCTTCTTCTATGATGGAGGCCAGTCTGATCAGAAAATCACCAGCTGGCTCCACTTCGGTTGGTGGGGGAGAGTCGAGGGAAGGCATGCTAGGCCTTGTGGGAGTTGACGACATCACTGAGGCGATGGAATCTCCACCTCAGGACGTCCGATGGCTCCGTGGACCCAGGTCCAAGATTGGGAAGGATTTCGCAAAAGAGCGGATTTTTTGTGGGCGTTTCTTGCTGGCCAATGGCAGACTCACCACCGGCAACGAGAGAACCTCGTTGGATTAAGGTGTCTTGTCCTCACAAGAAACGCTTCAGTGCTCGCTAAGCACTTAACGGACCTTCGCGATCTATCTAAGAACGCCTTCGAGGGACGTCCTTGCGGACCACTACCCTTGGAGACGCTCTATCCTACACCCAGTCTACGTTACCTCTCGCCGCAATCCCTCCTACTACTAAGTGGTTTCCTATATTTGTTATTAGCTTCTGTGTGTTTATTGATTTGCCAGTTCTATATGGATATTAATTGGATTCTTGGATTCTTGATGGTTCCAAGAATCCAATTAATATCCATACATTGCCCCAAAAGGCAGGAGACACCTTCCTCCCACCAAGAGGCAAAACCTCTGACTACTGAGAGAAGGATTCCTCCGGCTACATTGACAGCAGACGTTAGGTTGTGGATTCAGTTCACAACCACGCTGCTAATGAACGTCCTGCCAGATAGGAGAGAGACTATTGCGAAGTACTCTTCCGACCTGTCGGGTAAGATGTTCGGGCACTCAATAGTGCCCACAGCGCGAAACAATAAGGTCGAAATGACCTTCGTCCCCCTCCAATAAGTCGTTACATTCAACTGTGTGATAGGTACGGTCAACTGTTCGGGAGTCGGTCGAAAGAGAGCACTAATAAAACATCTACTCTTTACCCAAAACATACAAATCCTCTCTCTCACCGACACCCGACTTAAAACCCCCCCTAATTTCACAGGATACACTTCACACCACCTGAACAAAAGCCAGGCCAGTCATGGCAACGGCCTATTGATTCACCACACAATACCCTCCACACCTCATACTCCTCCTCCTCACATATTAGGCCAGCTCCATGATACCGACTTCCTGGCAGTTGACATACACCTACAAGACAACACTAAGATCACGATAATATCCTACTACAAGCATCCAAACACACCCCTCTCCATACCCCTTGTCGAGTATTTTTCCACACTAGACAAGGCGGTTTTAATGGGCGACCTAAACAGCAGGCATACTCAATTTGGTGATACAACCTCGAATATTCCGGGCAGACAGCTCTCAGACCTCCTTCTTGAGCTGCCAATTTCCAGAATCACCAACCGAGAGGTCACGTTCTTCAACCACCAAGGAATGTCCATAGTCGATCATATCTTATGCACGGTCAACCTGCTTGATAGGATCGACGATGAATGCTTCGTTGGTGATTCCATAACCTCTGACCACCTCCCTCTTCTAGTCAACACTGACTTTAACTCCTTACCTCAACCAAGACCTGCAATCTATAGGATAAATTATCGTAGAGCAAATTGGGATCTTTTCCAAGAACACATCAACCAAAATATTCCTGAGTTAGGCAATATGTCAACACATAACCAAGTTGACACAGGGATTTCCAAAGTTGAGGAACTTCTTCAAGAAGCCTCATCCCTAGCAATTCCCACAACAAGATATAATCCTTATACTCCAACACTTCCGCCGCGAATCATCGCGCAAATAAAAACCAAACGAAGACTTCTCAGAGAGTATAAAAGATTCAGAGACCCAATCATCAAAACAGAATACAATAGACTCTCGGCGGTCATAAGACTCGAGGTGAACAAGCTGAAACAAAGACAGTGGATGCGAGTCACCTCGGACCTTGACTACCGGAACGGTTCTGCATTCTGGAATAAACTCAAAGTCCTAACAAGACAAAAAAGTCAGCCACGATCTCATCTCAAAATCAATAATGTCATCTTAAATAATCCGCAAGACAAGGCCGAAGCATTCAAAAACACACTTCAGGCCACCCTCGTTTCACCCAATAACCCAAATTTCTGCGAAAGATCCAAAAGAGCCACCGAACGGAGAGTGGAAGATATATTCTATTACCCTCAGCCACTTGATGGACCACATCCTCACCCGATGATGGCACCAGTGACTGAGGAAACCGTCAGCGAGATGTGTAAAATAGGAAAAAACACGTCTCCTGGCCCAGATGGCATCCATAGAAGATGCCTCAAAAATCTTCCACAGAATATCATCCCGTTGCTCACCAATATAATCAATGCATCTCTTGCGCTGAGCTACTTTCCTATTCCGTGGAAAGTGGCCAGCACCGTCATGGTCCCTAAAAAAGGGAAAACCCTAACCAACCCTGAATCGTATAGACCAATTTCTTTATTGAGCACCCTAGGTAAAGTCTACGAGAGGATCCTCAAGGAGAGACTCGTAGAATTCCTAGACGCTCACTTCCTTATACCAAACTACCAATTCGGATTCAGGGTTGGACACTCCACACAAAATGCATTGGTTGAAGCAACAACCTTCATTTCACAATCCATTAACGAAAGGAAACACGTCGTAGGCATCTTCCTCGATGTCCAGAAGGCTTTCGATCAGGTCTGGCATGCAGGCCTGATTGAGAAACTCCACCTTGCTGGACTGCCAACACCTTTCGTTAAACTAATAAATTCCTATCTCTCCCACCGGACGGTTCGGATCAAAATAGGAGAACACTTCTCCACTCCATTCACTCCTCAAGCAGGAGTGCCCCAAGGCTCAATACTTGCTCCAATATTATACACAGTTTACAATAGCGACATCCCCCGCCCACAGCAAGGATCGGAGTCTCTCCTCCTATTTGCTGATGATACAGCCATCCTTACCTCAGGCTCCTACAGGGAAGGAGAGCGACGGTCTGTATTCGAGAAATCGCAGGATTATCTTGACAGAGTCGTGAGGTGGTGCAACAAATGGAGGGTTACTCTAAACCCATCCAAAACTCAAGCTATATTATTCAGACCTCCTTACGGACGCGGCCTTCAGGGCCGGGTGACACTTTTGGGAGAAGACCTTGTTCTCAGGAACTCAGTTCTCTACCTGGGAGTTCGTTTTACGAGAACTCTCAGCTGGAAGGCTGACGTCCAGGAATCCCTTGACAGGATGAGAAAGAGGCTCAATCTCCTGAAAGTGTTGGCCGGTAAACTAGGAGGAACGTCCACTAGAACCTTGTTGCACACCTACAAGACTTTTATCCGACCGATTATCGAATACAAGGCATGCGTTTACCTCTCCCTGAGGAACCACGAACTTAATGCCATCACTGCCACGGAACGTAGAATACTACGTTTCTGCATGAGAAAGGACTGGCTGTATCCATCAGCCCACATACACGCAATATCCAACATCACGCCAATTAAGGACAGAATCCTAACCCTCAGTAGGAAGTATGTCCTAAGAACCATAGCTGGCTCGAACAACCGAGCAAAACAAATACTAAAGACACCTTGCACACATAGAGGGCAAATACTCACCAGGCATCCCGCAAAAAAAGTTCCATTCCCTCCAGCTAAACTTCTGCACAACGCTGGACCTGAACTTCCTGATGAGTATTTTGATATTTTAGAATCTTTCCCCATATACTATCGCAGATAAGCTGCGCACCAAAAACGCTAATAAAGAGCCGTTCCTACTGTATGGCTGGTAACCCTGAAGTACCTCACAGCATGCTAGGCGACCCCAATTTCTTCTTGTGCGTTCACGATTCTTATCGATCACAAAACAAGCCACCTTCTTTTCCCCCTGCTTCCTTAGCAGTTCTCTGCTTCTTGGGCCGCGTTTCGATCAGTGACGTCTTGTCTCGTAACCACCACAACTCCATCAAAAAAAAAAGGAGTTCCCCGTTCCTTGAAGAGGCGTAAGCCTAAACAAGGTTAAAACTCAAGGTTACGTTACGTTACTTCATTCAATTAAAAACTACATACTGTTTGCAGGGGTGAGCTAAAATCATTTCAAAGGATAATTAAACTAAGATTTAGAGATAAAGAATGGTAGTTCAACTAATAATAAATTTTTATCTCCATTAAAAAAAAACAAAGGTATTTAAATTAAAAGTGGATCAATATGGATGAAATACAAAGGCTTGTTACGTCGGTCCGTTATAAACTTTGATTTTAAAGAAGACATTCTGTCCACAGTTGGAAAAATGCATACAAAATTTGTAGGAGAAATCGTTTACACTGAAAGCAGATAAAATCTTCAATTCATAATATAATATAATATAATATACTATAATAATAAGTATAATATAATAATATACTCATAATATAATATTTAGTTGAAAAAGCCCAAAAACAATATGCAAAATCCAAATGGAAAGTCACGATATATGCAAGTATAAGATTCTACGACTGCCACCATACAATTCGGATCTAAGTCCGTTTGAACATTTTATTTTTTATGTCAATAACGCAGATAACCAGCCAATGTTTGCTTATCGTACTTATTCAATAACTCATCCAGATTCTAGCAATCCAGTATATTCAATGACACACTATGTGCATGTGAAATCCAAATTACTATTAGTAGACTTTCTGTATCCCGTTATATCTCGGTTTCTTTAGTCTCTATTTTGTACCTAATTTTGATGCAAAGGTTTTACCAGGTACAACACTTTTTAATACTAACTGAGTAAATCATATCACGAGTGTAGCAAATAAAACTTTTTTTTTAATTCTGTTATTTCTTGCCTAAGATTGCTGAAATATTCGGCAAAATGCTTGCCAAGCGTAAGGTTGTAGCATTGGGAATGAGAGTCTGACTAAATTATTTAAAGATTTCTAGCTAATTTTTATGTTAAATATGAAAGTCTTGATGATTTCACATAAAAAGAAAAGTTTTTTGTGGCGCTTTATTTTTGGCACGCAGGCAAGTTTATACTAATAGGACTAACATGGGCAGCTTAAGGAAAACTGAGTCTTTAGATTAGATATATTCCCATGTGCTTGAATAGAAAGATCTTTGATCAATTTGTACTTGAAGTTCTAACGTCAATAAATCAATCAATCAATCAATCAATCAATCAATTAATCAATCAGTCAATCAATCAATTAATCAATCAATCAATTTATAACGTTTTACGCCGTCTTCTGATGTCCAGTCCCCATTTATCTTAGTCGAACCATAGGTTTTCTTCAGGAGTTTTCTTGATGAGTTCTAACGTTCGAATAACTTTATATATGACATTTAATAGAAAACATATCAGAATCTTAGGAAACAATGCAATATAAGCACAGTTGTAGGCGTCAAAGACGAAATTTCGCCTATCGCTACGGCCCAGAAATAACATAAAAGAAGTAACTGTGGTCACTACCCAAATGAAAGATGAACAAATCACACGAGTTTGATAAAGTGCATGGTAAAATTTTAAAGCTGTTAGAGGTATACCTAATTACAGCACCTACCAAGCTATCTAACGACATATATGAGACTGGTCACTTACCAACAAACTGGCGACCATCACTATTGGTTTTACCAAAAACGCAACTGCTAGGCAATATGAAGAACCTAGATTAATTAGTTTGATGAGTCATGTACTTAAAGTACTTCTTACTATCGTTAGCTTGCGCATATACACTTGAAGAACAGCTAAGTGGATTTCAATTTGGATTCAGAGTAGGACTCAGAACAAGGGAAGAATTGTCAGTTTATAAGTTTTAATTAAGAAAGCCAGGGATATCAACTGTGAGGTGTTTGTATGCTTTATCCATTTCGAGAAGGTAGTTGACAAAGTCTACATAGACAACTAATCAATATCCTAAAAATATCAGGCTTAGATTGTAAGGATATACAAATAATCTCACTAATATCTCCAACAAAAAGCAACACTGAAAATATCTTTAGAGAAGCCTTTAACATATCAGAAGATAGAATAATGTTGTAGAAATATGTTACAAATATAGTCTTAAATTAATGGTAAAAACACAGAAATAGCAACATCAAGATAAATACCCAAATTAAAGTAAACGATACACGTTAGAAAGAAGATACACGTTTAACATATCAGAAGATAGAATAATGTTGTAGAAATATGTTACAAATATAGTCTTAAATTAATGGTAAAAACACAGAAATAGCAACATCAAGATAAATACCCAAATTAAAGTAAACGATACACGTTAGAAAGAGTAGAGAAAATATGCTATCTGGGCTGCAACATTAAAAATACCTGGGATTCTAGCTACGAAACTGAAACTAATATTAAAAAAGACAAAAGCTCTTTTAACGGCTTAGGGTTTCCTGCAACTTATCTTTAACTATCAATAAGAATGAAAGATGTATGCTAAGGGTCTCATATGCACACTATACAACTAACATAATTATTCCGCGAAGGCTAAAAAAAGGTGAAGAAATTATGAGCAAGGCAAGAATAAGATCAAGAGAGATCCTGGACATAGACATCACTTAAACATCACTTAAAAATAGACAGTTTTAGAAGAAGAAGAATATTTGATTCCGAAGTAAAAATAACGATTATTGCCTATTTTTATGAGATTATGATATTTTGTTTGACTGTTGAAAAAATGATAAGTAATTAACAACATTAAAACAACAAAATCTGTTAAGTAGGCTCTTTATTAAATAGACGACTAAGCACTAGGAAGTCTTAACTGCATAGAAAACGTAGATATGTCTAAAATACATAGTGTTTAAGTAAGATATTAAGTAACAATATATTGAGTAATAAAATATTTAAAAATATCGCTTATATGTTTTATTTTTGTGTAAGGGCTTTCATTGGCCATTTGTTGTTTTCTACAATTGCCCTCGCTAGGATTTCTTTCAACTTGGCTTCAACTTGCTTCATAACTGCAGGCATTCCTTTTTCCTGAACGGTTTTTATTAAATTCTTAATCCAATCAATAATTGCTTCGACTAATTTTTTTCCTTCGCCTCCTTTTATTAGAGCGTTTAGGGTGGCCTGAAAATAAGAACGGAATTTACTATCTCCAGGTCGGTAATATTCGATCTACAAACATTTAGTTAACAAATTTTACTGCGCGTTCTGGTAAATAAATAAGCAATTCAATGTTGTCGTTCGAATAATTCTATAAAAATATAAAATCGGAGACTTTAGAAATTCTCCTGTCAAATAAAAAAGCTATTCGTCTAATATAATTAGAATTTATATCGCCACTTGCTGACTTATACAGTGTGGTCCTTAAGTATTTGTACAAAAAGAAACCGTAGATTTTACACTTTAAAATATTACGATTAAGTCAAGTTGCTTTGATAAAATGTTGATATTAAGAAAGATACAGGGTGTTAAAGTGAAAATTTAAAATTTTATTTTTCTCTATAACTTTCATGTTTGTCAACATTTATGTACAAAAATTTACAACTGGGTACTACTAAATATCAGAAATTATAATTTAATATGTACTTTGATGTAGCTGATATAGGGCGCCACATATGCCACATATGTGGCATACATTTACATTGAACTTTTTTGTTCTTCAAGATACCGGTATTTTTAATAAAACATATTAAAGATACATTATTTTAACAAAAAAATGTATACTTATTAATATCTTCAAAACTCAATAGTTTTCGATATACTCGCATTTTAGAAATCAACTAGATAATTCTGATGTATCGCAATTACTCCAGGCAACGAAAGAAAATTAAAAAAAAAAACAATAATACTTCCGAATTTTAATATAAAATACCTTTAATAAAGCTAATAGTTAACGAATTATTAAATAAAATAAATATATCAGTAAGATTAAATAATAGGATTTGATAAATAACAGAATAATTGGATTTTACATCAAACATTTTACGTTTTGTATTACATTAAAGTCATAATCAAAACATTTTATTTACAAACCAAATTAAGAAATAGTAAAACTAAATAACATTAAACTTTTTCTCAAAGTGTTCAATATGTCCACCATTTTCTTTAATTGATTTGTCAATACATTCCATAAAATATCGTCTCATATTAAATAGAATCATTGCTGCAATGCTGCAGTATTTGTTATAAGTGTTATAAGTGGAATAATAAGATTTTTTTTAAAATTTTTATGAATTAAATAATTATATTAATATCTTACCACAAGAATATGACTACCACGAACAATCCAACGTTCAGGAAAGTTGTATTTAAATACTGTCTCACTCCGCTTTCTCTGTAATGTAATGGTGTACCATCTTGTAGAAACCACATATTTCGCCTTACCAATGGTTCTAAACTATAGGACATGCATTTTAAATATGAATTTTGAATGATGTTTTAGAGATATGCGAATTACCTTTTAATTTGAATGGTTATATTTATTTACATTTTTTATAAAATGATTTTATTTATTTATTGGAAGAATTTTCATCAAACTTAAGACGAAATATGTGGTTTCTAAAAGGTGGTACACCATTGCATTATAGAGAAAGCGGAGTGAGACAGTATTTAAATACAACTTTCCTGAGCGTTATGTTGTTCGTGGTAGTCATATTCTTGTGGTGGGATAATGATATAATTATTTAATTTATAAAAATTTCAAAAAATTACTTATTATTATACTTAAAACAACCATAATAAATACTGCAGCAGTTTCTTTAGAACCAATGATGCTATTTAATATGAGACGATATTTTATGGAATGTATTGACAAATGAATTAAAGAAAATGGTGGACATATCGAACACTTACTTTGACAAAAAGTTTAATGTTATTTAGTTCAACTAGTTCTTAATCTGGTTTGTAAATAAAATGTTTTCATTATGACTTTAATTAAATACAGAACGTAAAATGTTTGATGTAAAATCCAATTATTCTGTTATTTTATCAAATCCTATTATTAATTATCCTGCTGATATATTTATTTTGTTTCATATTTCGTTAACTATTAACTTTATTAAAGGTATTTTATAACAAGATTCTGAAATATTGATGTTTATTTCTATTTTTCTTTTATTGCCTCTAGTAATTGCGTTAAACCAGAATTATGCAGTTGATTTGTAAAATGCGATTATCTCGAAAACTGTTGAGCTCTGAAGTTATTAACAAGTATAACTTTTTTTTGTTAAAATAATATATCTTTAATATTTTTTATCAAAAATACCGGTAACTTCAAGAACAAAAAAGTTAAATGCAAATGTATGCCACGTATGTGGCATATGTGGCGCCCTCTATTAGCTATATCAAAGTATGCATCAAAATATAATTTCTGATATTCAGTAGTACCCAGCTGTAAATTTTTATACAAAAATGTTCACAAACATGAAAGTTATAGCGAAAAATAAAATTTTACATTTCCACTTTAACACCCTGTATCTTTTTTAATATTAAGATTTTATTAAAGCAAGTTTGCTTAAATCGTAGTGTTTTAACGTGTAAAATCTGCGGTTTCTTTTGTAAAATGATTTTATGTCCATAAATAAAATTTTATCTAATTGTACATAATTCCGAGTCAAGTTTAACTCAAGTATGATTTTAATTAATTAATAACAGTCAACAAGAAAAGACTTTTTATTTAAAAAAATAATTGATCTTTCTTTTTCAGGAAAATTTCTTCTTCTTCTTTGAGTACCGTGCCCAAGTATTAGTCATGGGTAACCTCCATGACAATTTACCGATATCGTTCTTCATCTTGCACGACATGTAATATTTCATCTGCTTTTACGCCAGTCCATTGACAAAGATTTTTAATGTTTCTAATTTTTTTCCTTTTTATGACCCATCATCTCGCCGAAAAACAGATCATCATTCTCTTTAACGTTATCCCTATGCGGGGATTGGCTATCTTGATTACATTTCTTCAAAAGTTTCTATCATACGTCATATTTTATATTAATCCTCCCTCTTTACCGATATTTTCTGCCTAAGCGTCTCCCCACATTTTCTTTGGTCTTTTCAAAAATACTTCCAGCAGCTGATTCTACAGCAGCTCTATAGAATATTCCTTTTAGTTTTATTAGAATATTTCTGTCACACAACACAACCGCCCTTTTTCTTCCACTTCATTCATCTTACCTTAATTCTACTGCATGCATCTCTATCTACTATCCCATTACTGTATACTATCGCTCCTAAGTACTTAAAGACATTAGTTTTCACAATTATTTCACCATCCAAAGATATCATTTTATTTGTCGTGACCCCATCAATAAATACAAATTTCAAATACCTACTCTGATTTTACCCTACTAAGTTTTAAATCTTTTTACTTAAGATGGAATATTTTTCGGTTGTTCCGCTGATATCTGATCCAATACTAATGATAATATATAACCCATTTCACCTTTCATAACACTAGTTGTTACTTCCTCATATATGTCTCACAATATTCACGTATCTTCTTCTTTTTCTTCACGTGTCTCATCCTTTAAGGACATTGACGGTGATCACGGCCCATTTTTCTCTGTCTTTAGCATTTTTGAGTTCCATTTTTGTTTTTCCATTCCACTGTGTTCATTCCGAATATTTCAACCAGAACGTGCATCGTCTCCCTAGTCCTCTTCTTTCTTCCACTCACGCTAGTATTACCAATCGAATAAACTAATATCCTTTCTTATTAAGTTCTTATCTCAGAATCCCTCTAAAAACTGGATCATATGCTTTCTCCAGATCAGTGAAAACTATAAGAGTATGTATTTCTTTATTTCTGTATTTTTATCATGTACCTTATAAAAAAATTGCTATTACCAATGCACTTCCAATGCAATTAAGGTGCAGTATTACTTCATACCCACTTCATAACATTTAACATAGATGACTAAGTTTAGAGCACATAAATGTGCGTTCAACAAACTCAAAAATTCTCTCCTCTCTTTCATATACTAACAATCTTTCACTTGGACTTATATAGAATCCAGGAGGTATTTGACTTCTCAGCTTTGATCTATCTCTCGTTCTACCTTTCACCCCCTCACTTCTAATTATTAAACTACTGGCACTTGCTTCTAAATTGGCTACACAAAACTTCAACTGCTTCTTTTCGATAACCATAACATAATAATCTTTTTACTCCAATCTTTCAAAACATTCACTCTCTCTTCCCATTCCAAACTCGCTAACCAATCAGAAAATTTCTATATTTCGCCTCTCAGAAAAACCCAAGCATCGCTTGTAAACAACTTTCTTTGAAAATGATAACGGTTTTGTGTGACTTACTTTCTAAATATAATAACAAGGTACCTGGCGGCTTTTGACCTTTCCAGGGAAACAAAAACAAAGGCTTTTAAAATATTATATCTACAAATACCGGGAAATAATTCTAGTCTTCAATAAAAGTCTATTCACTTTTAAGTCTTACTAATGTTTTCCAGTCTTTCGGGGTAAAACTCTTTTTAGTAGAGAAAAAATAATGGTAAATAAGAGCTTTTAAATATATTAAAAAACATTCATGGGACAAACAGAAATTAATTAACACTCACAAGACAATACACAGGTTTTAAGGTTCTGCACTAAATTACTTATATGAGGGAGGAACTGCCTAAAAATGAATTATGTTTTGTTATCTAATTAATGTTTAAGAGGCATTTCTGACATTGTTAGTGTAATTTTGAAAGTATTTTATTGAAATTACATGATTTGAGTTTATCAGACCACTATTTATAAACAATATTACTTTGAAAAACAAAATACTTAGGTATACGAAAAAAGTTCATAATATATTCTTTGCATTTCGATTTGTCTTAATATATATTATTGCCCAAAAGTTACACTTATACTTTATATGATATATAAAGGATTTAATATTACTTAAAGTATATTGGGTTAGAAAACCAACATAAAACTTAGAACAAAAAGGTTTACGAAATAGCTTGTATTAAATTTTGAGTTAAGTAAGACATTCTATTTCCTAATGGCATTGGTAAACTTTATAACTAATCAAATATTTAATGCACTCTAACAATACGTTAAGTTAATAGTTACCTGGACGTTTTTTTGTACGGTAGCGATCCAACCTCCAAGTCCCTTCTCTTTGAAAGCCTTTTGGGCTTCTTCGGCATTTTTCTAAAAAAATTAATAAAATAAAACTTTAATCGAATTTTTAAAGTTTCGGGGTAACCGATTTGTGTATTAAAAACCATGTCGAAACACTCGTTAAAAAAAGTGTCTTTAAGAAAAATATATAATTATGGCATGGGGTGTATTGAAGAATTTTAGTTTGGCTTTTGAAATGGCCTTTGCTTTAACAGAGGCACTTCGAAGAACCCGCTATGTTTTTACGTAACGTTTTTATGTAACGTTTTTACATGTTTCTTGAACTTTAAAAAGGCATTTGACAGAGTAACCCCAGGAAAACTCATCTTCTTCTTAACGTGCCCTATCAAGTCCCCTTGACGTTGGCGATTAACATGGCGAAACTGTCTCTGTTTCGAGCTATTCTAAATAGGAAAACTCATAGATCTCTTAAAACCAACGGAAGTAGAAAAGCATTATTGAAGAGGAAAAACAAGAACTTAGCAATTTAGCACACTACAAAATGTTTATCAGGTATGTGTTTTATTGCCGACATTACTCAAGATTTGCTCTTCGTTTTTCTTTAGTAAAGCTTTCGAGAACATTGTAAATGGAATATTAAAAACGGGATTTTCATAAATAATTTTTGGTATGCTGACGACAATGCCGACACTCCATAAGGGATTTAACGGTTAATTGATAGAGTAGACGCTGTTAGCAATCTGCAATCTGTCAGCTGTCAGCTGTCAGCATTCACATGGTATGATGGTAGGACACGGAGGAGGCACTTAGGACGTCCACCAATACGATGGATGGGTCAGATATGATCTGATTAAGGAATAATTGGGGTCACCCAACGACTCAACTATCATGAATAACCATGTGAGTGGCCAACACTTACGGCAATACAAGAACAGGATAACAAAAAGTAATTCAAAAAATATATGGTTGAATGCTTGAATATATAAATTTTACAAATAAAAGACAAATATCTAGCACAATATTTTAAGTAAGAGAAACGTAGTTAACTTCGAAAAAACTCGAAGTTGACGGTTAATTACTTTTTGTATATAACGTTTTAGACTTCGTCAAAAATGTTGTCTATCCAGCACGTCAATAAATGTTATACACATTAACTACAATTTGACAAAAACTTACACTTAACAAAGGAAAATCAATTAAAAAATTATTTTGATTCTACATTGTGGGCAATGACAGAAGACATAATGGCTCCTGGTCTTAAGGGCATAGGCGCAAAATGTCGCCGTTGGTAAAAATATTCAATGTGATATAAATGTTTTTATTTTTTTTTTTGATCCTAAGAAAACTTATTAGTATATTTAAAAAATTCTAATGCAGAATGAAAGATTACGTTATTACTGAGGGCGGAAAGTCCCTGAAAGCTTCTATAATGTTTATTTTAATAAGTTACAGGGGTGAAAAGAAAAAAGGAAATATAGTATGAGTTTTAATTTCAAATATCTTATTTAAAAAAAACTTTTCGGTTATTCTAAGGGACTTTCGGCCCTCAGTAATAATTTATTCTGCGTTTAAATTTTTCAAAAATACTTATTAGTTTTCTTAAAATTCGAAAAAAATTATTACATTTAAAACGCAGTAAACATTTTTACAGGCAACATTTTACTCATATGCCCTTAACAGAATTATTTTAGTTACATCTTACATCTGACAACTTAGATAGGCAGTCACAATTATAGTGATCTGTACATTTTAAAAAATTCTGAACATAGTAAAACTATGAAATGATAAACGGAACATTGATCAAAAGTCCAAATAACCATTAATATAGAAAAAGCCAACTGACGAAATATGAAATTATGTTAATTACTAAATTATAGACCGTGTAATGCAGATCTCACATTCAAACATGTCAGTAATAACTTGAAGGTTGGTTTGGAGGCAAATGTAGTGGACACAGAGTCTATCTATATTGTAGGCAGTTTGCATCCACTTCGAGCCTGCGTGTTTCTTCAATTCATTTGACCATCTCATGTGTGGCCTTTCCATTTTTCGTTTGTAAGTATACGGTCTCCAGTGTGAAGTTTTGCTATCTGCGTTGAAACATGGGTCACTTTTGTTTTGTTGCGGACCCAAGTATTTCTTTTCTTGTTTGATAGCCTGATGTTTGCATTTGCCTTTCCATGGCTCTTTGAATCTTTGCTATTTTTTCCGTGTTTTGCTTTGTAAACGTCCAAATTTGAGAATCGTATGTGATAATAGGAAGTATTACACAGAGTATGAAAGTAAAGACTAAACGTGCGATGTGTTTGAGGGTGGTTGGTGACTACACTAAAAAGGTCTAACAAGCACTATCAATACTATAGAAAAGAAAAAATTAAAATAAAATTGAAATGCTTAAAAATTCAAATCCGAGTTAAAAACAAAGTATGCAAACTGAAGTGTTATACCACTGGTTAAGTATATACTTAATATAAGGTTCAAACTTACAGAAAATAGGAAAACTATAAAATTGAAAATGTCAAAGCATTACTTAAGCCATTTGACCAATAGTGGAATATGTTAAAATATACAACTGTGGAAATGGTACATCTAAATTACCAAAAGATCTCTCTTGTTGGGGATCTTCCTCGTGATCTTCGGCCTTCTACATTTCCTTATATTATGAGTTTTTTCATGTTTTCTGTGTTTGCTCTCATAACATGCCCAAAATATTTTAATTGTTGGAGATGGACATTACTAGAGAGCTAAAAGTTGGCTAACTTTTAGCTCTCTTAAAATTGAATTATTTGTTCTACGGTCGGTCCAAGGAATTCGTAACATTCGTCTCCAACAGAACATGTCAGTGGCGTCTATTTTTCTTCTCTCCGAACGTCTCAGAGTCCAAGATTCACATCCGTAGGTCAGTATTGGGAATATTAAGCAGTTGATCAACCTCATCTTTATCGCTCTTGAAATTTGACAGTCTTCCATATTTTGGTCATTTTTGCTGTGGCAACTTTTACTAGATCACATCTACGTTTAAGCTCTTCTTGTAATGACCCTGTGTTTGTGATTAATGATCCCAGATATAAGTATGAGCTCACAACCTCGAACCGGTCAATTGTGGTTATGTGTGGATGATTGTTGTATAGTCTATCCACTATCATGATCTTTGTCTTTGATATGTTTAATTGCAGACCAAATATTTGACTTTCGTTTTCGATCAGTCGTATAAGTTCAATTAGCTCTGCTTGACTATTTGCAAGAAGGGCTGTGTCATCTGCGAAACGTAGGTTGTTTAGTTTATGACCTTTTATTGAGATGCCCTTTTCCCATCCTTCAAGTGCTCTTCGCATAATATATTTCCCATGTATGTTGAATAATTTTGGAGATAGTATACATCCTTGTCTGACAGCCCGTTCTGGATGAAATTCGTTCGAAAGTGTGTCAAGTACTTTAACTGATCCAGTAGTGTGTTCATATAGTTCGGTTATAAGCGTAATTAGATGTTGTGGTACGCCTACTTCCTTTAGTATTCGCCATAAGTGTCTCCACTTAACCCTGTCGAACGCTTTACGGTAATCTATAAAACAGATGTATAGTGGGATGTTGAATTCCCTAGATTTCTCGATTATTTGTCTTATATTCAGCAGGTGTTCTCGAGTGCCTCTACCTTTGGTAAATCCAGTTTGCTCTTGTGGAATTTCTCTTTGAAGGAACGTTTTCAGTCTCTCATTGATTATATGTAGCATTATCTTACTGGCATGGGATATAAGAGAGATAGTTGTGATAGCAGAGATAGGTTTGCCGACAACACTATTTTATTAGCGGAATATCTTGAGGATTTACAACAAATGGTTGACAGAGTGGTAGAAGTCAGTGAAGAAAACGGACTCTCCCTAAACACAAAAAAGACACAATTTATGGTTATTACAAAAGCCCAAGAGCGCCAAGAAACCATAACAATACATAGAGAACAAATTAAAAAAGTTAAAAAATATAAATATCTGGGTACAATAAGTAATGAAAATAATAAGTACATAGAAGAGATTAAGGAAAGAATAGGACAAGCAAGAAATTCTTTCAACAACTGAAAAAAGTACTGTGCAGCAGAGACATTTCAATTTTGTTTCAAGATAAGACTTCTGAGATGCTACGTGTTCTCCGTATTATTCTATGGGTTGGAGGCTTGGATTTTAAAGAAAGATGTTTCGGACAAATTGGAAGCCTTCGAGTTAAAAAGGACTACAGAACGATATTAAGAATAAGTTGGGTAGATAGAGTCACGAATGTCAAGGTGTTGAGAAGAATGGGTAATGATCTTCTTCTTTTTGTGCCACTCCTATCGGAGATTGGAAATCATCAAGGCTATTCTGACCTTGTTTACGGCTGTCCTAAAGAGTTCATTAGTGGTGCAGCCAAACCACTCTCTCAAATTCCGCAACCATGACATTCTTCTATGGCCTGGATTCCGTTTTCCTTCTATTTTTCCCTGCATTATATTTTGAAGTAATGCGTATTTATGTCCACTCATCAGGTGACCAAAATATTTGAGTTTTCCTCGCTTTAGCGTTAACAAAATCTCTGGGCCTTTTCCTATTCTTCGTATTACTTCACAGTTTGTTATTCTTTCAACCCAACTAATCTTCAGCATTCGACGGTAGCACCACATCTCGAAACTTTCAATATTTTTCATGTTGTTCTGTTTGAGAGTCCAGGCCTCTACACCGTATAATAGCGTGTTAAATACATAGCCTCTCAGCATTCTTAATCGTAGATGGATGCTTATATTTCTGTTGCAGAAGAATTTTCTCATCTTTATGAAGATGGCCCTGGAAATTTCGATACGTCTTTTTATTTCACTGTTTTGGTCTCCAGTTTCGTTTATTAAAGTTCCCAAGTATTTGTAACTTAATACTTTTTCAACTTGAGTGCAGTTTATACTAATATACGCTGGTTGTGTCATGTTTTTACTGAAGACCATATACTTGGTTTTTTTAATATTGATATTTATACCATAATTGTTGCAAGCAATATTTATGTCTGTAAGTAATCTTTGTAATTCTTCTACTGTTCTTGCAACTAGTACAGTGTCGTCCGCGTATCGAATATTATTTACAATCTCTCCATTAATTACGATTTCTCCGTTTGCTTGTAAAAGGGCTTCCTGACAGATGCTTTCACTATATAAATTAAATAACAGAGGTGACAAAATGCAACCCTGTCGTACTCCTCTACGTATTTCTATTGCTTGTGAAGTTTTAGTTTCTATTTTGATGTTAGCTTTCTGATTCCAATATAGATTGAGAATTATTCGCAGATCTTTATTATTTATGTCCTTCCTTTCAAGAATCTCTCTAAGCTTATCATGGCGTACTCTATCAAACGCTGTTTCAAAATCGATAAAACACGTATGTACCTCCTGATTAACGTCTAGTCATCTTTGTGTGAGAACGTTCAAACCGAAGAGAGCTTCTCGAGCACCAAGCCCTTTTCTGAACCCCATCTGTGTATTACTAATATCTGACTCCAACTTTTGATAAACTCGGTTGTGGATGATTTTTAGAAATATCTTTAGTAGGTGGCATATTAAAGATATTGTTCGATGTTCTGAACATTCTTTAGCATTAGATTTCTTTGGCAGTGTAACGAATGTAGACAACAGCCACTCTTGAGGTATAATACCAGTATTGTATATTGTATTAAATAAGTGCAATATCATACCTATTGATTCATCATTCAAGAGCTTTAGCAATTCGGTAGGAACCTCATCCGGTCCATTTGCCTTCCCAGTTTTGGAATTTTTAAGTGCCATTTCTACTTCACATTTTAGAATTTCAGGTCCCGTTTTGCCATATATCAGAAAAATGTTATTTCTGTTGTCCTCATATAATTCTTTTATGTATTTACTCCATCTAATAATTTTTTCTGTTAAATCTATAATAATCTTTCCATCTTTGTTCTTAAGCAAACTTATTTGACGTCTTCTTTGGGTTCCTGTAATTTCTCTTACTTTTTTATGTATATTAAACAATTCTACACATTGTTCTGTAATCCATGATTCTTTGGCATTTCTTATTCTTTGCTTTATGTTCTTATCAACCTCTTTGTATTTTTCTGCATTATTCTTCATTTTACGTCTTTCATAGGTAAGGATAAAGAGGTCTTAAATACAGTTAAAGTCAGAAAACTGCAATATCTGGGACATGTTATGAGGGCGTTATAACTTGTTGCAATTAATAATGCAAAGAAGAATACAGGGTAGAAGGAGTCGCGGAAGAAGACGCATCTCCTGGTTGAATAATTTGAGAGCTTGGTTTTACTGCACTTCTGCTCACTTCTTTAGAGCAGCGGCGTCAAAGGTGCGAATTGCCATGATGGTTGCCAACCTTCTTAGAGAATATGGCACGTGAAGAAGAAGATTGATCAATTAATCTGTAGTTGACATTAACTACTACTACTTTCAAACTCCTTTTTTTTACTTGAAAAAACGTTTCTTGGCATATTTCAGATACTATTAAAGATATTCTAAGAGCAAAGTGCTTGTGCAAGATTTAATAAAAAACTATGCTCGATATCTGCCTTTTATTTATAGCAAAAGTAATTAAACTTTTAAATCAGTTCTTACCTTAAAGTTAAATAGATCATTGGCAGGGAACAATGGCTTGGGATCTTCTGTCTTTCCTCCTGCATCCGTCTAAAAGTATAAGGATCACAAATTAGTTACTCTTTACATAAAATTGTTTTTTTGCACATTATTCATAATTATTTAAGATAAAGAAGCAAAATATATGTTTACCATTTTTTTAATAAGAAATTATATAATTAAATCACTCTAAATTATGTCTACAGTGAATCAATCGTTCCTATGATTTTAAATCCTATCAAGTTGTAGGTTTTAGCAGACTCATCAAAAATATAAAAAAAACTTTGCTTTTTTATCTCGTGCTTTATATGTATATAAATTTACCAATATTTATAAATAATAATTGCTGATAAATTTCAAACAAGCAGTAATTTTTTTTAAATCACATTGTTACATAGTAGTTACGTAAGTTAAACATGCTCTAAAGAGCTACGACAAATCATACACTATCCACACACCAGACTGGTAAAAAACGTACTAGAATCTTATCCAGGCCTTCCCCATTACGTCTAATATTTTAAAGATATAATATCAAGTAAAATCATTAAAATAGTTGTAGGAGAATCTACGACTTTTCAAAACACTCTTTTTAATTCTCCATTTCTCAGTAATTATTTTGAGTCCTTATCTGTCGCGTTCTTCTATTACAGTGTTCAATAATTGTTGAAAGGTGGCCAATTTTGCTTACTTTCGAACAGCAGCTTTACAATTATGGACGTTGGGGATACCAGTTTAAGCATTTATATAAATAATTATAGCTGCTAAGTAAACCGCTTTGAATGATGAATACATTAGCTCAAAATTTAGTGTATTTTATTTAAGTTATATTTAACATAGTTTCCTATTAATGTTTCAAAATATATTTTAACATAGTATGTAAATGAATAGAGTTAATATGGAAAATATTCGTGGATGCTTAAATTATCTAGCAAACTACACGTCTAATGATGTGTAAGTGCTTCCTATCGTACGTATTCTTTCTTTCTTTCTTTCTTTCTCCCCTTCTTTTTACCCTATCAGGGTGTCGGATTTGGGCTAGCTATTTTAATGTCCATTTACCCACCTCTTCCATTCTTTTCGGTTTCCTGCCATTATTTTCAATTCCTCGAGTGATTTTTGTTTAACTTTTCCCGCCTCTACTACTGGCTGTATCCATTTTTTTCTTGGTCTGCCTCTTTTTCTTTTTCCGATGTTCTTTGCGTCCTAAACTTTTCTTGTTATTCTATTGGATTGCATCCTCATCAGATGCCTCTACCAGTTCATTTGCCTCTTTGCTATTTTGTTCATTATCGGTTCCTGGTTGGCTATTCTTCTAATAGTCTTAGTGCTTAATCTATTCCATTTTGTCTTTCCAACAATCCTTCTTAGATGTCTCATCTCCATTGCGTTTATCCTGCTCTTATGTTTTTCCAGAATTGTCCAGTTTTCACTTGCATAGAGCACTTGCCTATTTTTATATTTGATAATCCTTCTATCACTTTTTCTCTACTTATTTGCTCTAGCTCTGTGTTTTCTTCGCCTTCATTGTTTATATTGTCTTCATTTATCCCTTCGGTACCTATCGTACGTATTAAACAGCCAAATAGTATTTCATTCTTTTTATGTCGCCGAGGTTGATAACAAACACATTTTACTAGTTTGTTTATATATCACAGAGGTGTATTTCCTCGGCATTGCATTTGATCGAAGCCGCTTTAAGATATTTTTCGTCGTCAAGTGAACAAAATATTTCCATTTGTATGTTTTGTTTATACCAAGTTGGGCACAGATTCTTTTATAAGAATGACCTCATTCTCGCTGAGGTCGCTGTCAGTGGCAGATGGCTTCAGTGTGGGTCTGAATTTTTCATAGCATTTGTAATGTTTCTCGTTTTTCGCCACTTTTTATGAAAAATATGTAGTGTGTAGTAGCAGTTTAATTAATAGTTACAGACAAAGTGAGTTTTAAAATGTTGCCATTGTGTCCAGCTGTACCTATCTCTGCTTTTTTAAAAGCCAAGTCCAAGGTTTGCGTTTAGTGCCACTTCAACCAAATTTTTGTTTGTCCCTGGTCGTCGTTCCAGACTATAGATGCAGTTTTTTTTGTGCGTGTGTCAGAATAACAATAGCAAGTTTTGTAGTATCTCCATTTCCTAGAGTTTGTAAACAGCTAGGACATGTATTTACTTTTGTGACTATTAATATAGTATTTTTCTATTTTCTACCTCGAAGGCACTCGAAGTGGCGTCCCATTTTAAATAGCTAGAGGTCCTTCTTGTCGTTTTGTTTGCTCACTTGTCTAGAAGATTCATGTAAGTACCCTCTTTTTGTTTCATTTTTGTAGTTGCCCCAATCCAACCCCCTTGCCATCCACGACGCAGCTACTCAAAATAAACCCTGAGATCTGTTTGCATAAGTTTCGTTTATTTTGCTTGCTCTAATATCTAGCCTCGTAATTTCTGTCCTCAATTTTCAACCCCCATAATGGTAGGCAAAATATTTCGTTTCAAAAGACGGCTTGTTTTAACATTTTCACAAAATCCAATGATTATTTCCAAATATCTGAGTGGACTTTTTGGGCAGTCATAACAAGAATGCTTTTAAGATTTATGGTCCCTTTTCAATAACTATTTTAGGCAAATATTAGCAGAGCTTGTGGATGTTCTAAACTGCCATGACTTTTAAAATATTTTGCTCGCCGGTCTATAGCACTTTAGAAAATCCATTACCTTTATTTTTTTATTTCATTCAAGCTAGGCAATTTTCAAAGCATTTTCCGTATTATTCTTAATTTGTTTTTACTTACGTAACTAAAATTTTTATTATGCCCTATTAATAAATAAATGGTAATGTTACTTATATTAAAAATTGAAGGTTTATGTATATTCTTTCATAAAAGATTGTTATTTAATAGTAATTAAATAAAAGTCTTAAACCGGTTTTATTTAAAACCTTTATTTAAGGTATGCAGTTAATAGACCTTTTCGGGCTACATCACAGAACATCATCGGACTAAAAAGTCCATCATCAGTGTATTACCAGGTATACATGAGTACTAAACCACTAAATATTTGGGTAGAAACCCTTAAAACGGTAAAAAAAATTATTATATGTTAAATTTTTGTAAAAATGGGTGTGATGTTAAATTGTTTAACAAATACCCTGCATGGCAACGTAAGACTACCAATACGGGTTGCTGCTGACCCTGAGACAATGTTTCAATTACGACAACTGTTTCTGAAAGACACCTGAGTTGCCATCTAGAACATATTGAGAGATATTATCTCAGGATCAGTAGCAAACCCTATTGGGAGCCTTACGTTGCCATTCAGGACATATTTTAGAAACTTTAACATCACACACTCTTTTTAACAAAAACACATAATAAATTTTGCACTATTTTAAGGGTTTTTGCCCAAATATTTAGTGGCTTGACACATGTATATCTGGTATTATACTGAAAATGGACTTTTTAGTCCGAAAACGTATTTTAATGTAGCTCGAATAGGTCTTTTAATGATATACCTCTTATAAAGGATTTTTAAATAAAACTTTGTTTTGATTAATGGTTTGATTCAACTACAGGACTTTTATTTTCTGTGTTAACAATTAAATAGTTGAAGATTCAAATCTGCATAATACATCATATTTGTTAATCCATGCAAATTAAAAACATAGAATAATTGCTTAAATCTTTAATAAAAGAATATGTTATTAAATCCAAGAAGTATCAGTATAACTTTAAATGTAGAAGAATTAGAATATTTTCTTACAATTATACACCAAATATGATCGTTTTTATGATTATCAAGCAAAATTATTATATAATGTCAAAAGTATGTTGAAAAGAAGGTAGGTTAATTTTTTTTACTTTCTTGGACAGAGCAAATGCTTGTTTTGTTTTCAAAAAACTAAACTAATAGTTTTTAGTCAAAAACAATATTTTAGTTTTAAAATATTTTTATCTTATATCTATTAAAATATTTTTAAACTTATATCGTATTCTGCTTACTTATTCCATCAGTTTTGACTAATAAACTGGTAAAACGATCGCCGCTAAATGGTGAGCACATAAAAATAATAAACAAATCTTTTGGAAGTGACGAAGTATCGACCTTTTAGAAATGAAAGTGCTTGAAAAGAGATGTGGAGTAACAAAAAAGATGAAATCATAAGTAAATAGGTAATCACCTGAGGTGGATCTAATTAATTTTAAAACGAAAGAGCATAATTTGCTTTCCGTCAATATGAAAATAATAATTGCACAATGCTACAGAAAAGATGTACAAAGAAATAGATGTACGAAGAAAGAGCATAATTTGCTTTCCGTCAATATGAAAATAATAATTGCGCAATGCTACAGAAAAGATGTACAAAGAAATTTATTTCGATAGTGACATTCTAGCACATTAACTTTCTTTACACTAAAACGTATTGTTCAGTTCTAACATTATAATACTTTTCTTCTTTTTTGTCCCTTTCATGAGATACCTTGTGTTGAAAGTCAAACTGAATATACTTAATATGTATCATATTAACTTACAAATGCATATAATTTTTTTCAAAATATTTTACAAAGTCAAGTTTTTTAAATATGTATAAGACATTTATCTCAAAAGTTTTATGTATTATGTCTGTGTATATATAAAATATATTTTGGAAATAGATAAAAGTTATTAGACTAGGTGCTTTCTGAACCACAATAATATGTTTTCCCTAGATCTCTCAAAAGCGAAGGATTTTGTAACAACTTGTAATAGCGCTTTCTATATGAGACAATATTTATGTTAGAGTGAGAAAAAATCATTTTTTTTTCCCAGATTCTGGAATAATGTTGAAAAAATTCTCAGCATTTGTGGTGGAGGCAGAACGGCTAGCTGGATCATGACGTACAAGGTGTCGTGTGAGACGGTTTAACAGAATAGGATGACAAAGAAAAATTTATCATGGCTGCATGCCAAAGGGGCTACTCGTATCTTTACTATTATCGGTGCAATCGTGACACAAAGTCGATTATTTGATAAGATTTAGCAAGTAGAATAAAATACCAAAGAAAAATAAAACATAGCGGTATGCCATAAAGACCTTAGGCTTATATCACCTAAACGCATTATCATGGAGATAGGTACGATGTGTTATTTGGCAGAATTTATTGAATAAAATACGATAACAAAGAAAAATTAAACATTGCGGTAGGTATACGAAAGGAGCTTTAGATCTCTGGAAAAAGTTCGTATTGTGGTCGAAAGAGCACCTATTCTAATTACTTATAAAGCAGCAAATATGTCACTGTTGACAGACAGACATTATCGTAAAGAAATTAGCAACCAAGTAAAAGATTCGACAAAATTGCAGACTATCAAGTAGAATTTGTAAAATTTGTTGAAACAAAATTTAAAAATCAATTAAAAGCTGTTAATTCCTTTCGAGATCTTAAGACGAAAAGACTTGTATGGCTCCTGTTAAAGCTATATTCAGAGGATATACGAAGTAAATTACGAAGGAATTTTATTCCCATAGAAATATGAGAATAACTATTACTTACTTTAAATTTTGCGAATGATTAAGTTGTTGTGAAACACATAATTTCCAGAAACAACAAATTCATGCTTGATACTATCAGAGTCTTTGGTGATCAGCAGAAATAGTAGATTTCATGTACTAATTCTCGAATACTCGAAAATCGGTCGAAAATGATATACTCAGTTAAATGAGTTTAAATATTTGATTGCGATAGTAGATAAGAAAAGACTCAGAGAAAGAGAAATCTACCACAGAATTCAAGATAAGAGATAAACAGAAAGCAACTGCAAACAGCAGTTGCTGTCCAATAGCAAAACAAAACTAACTTAGTTTGGCCTTTCAACGAGAAATTTGATATGAACTTCATCGCAGTAACATGAGATGACAGTGTGAATACCACTTAAGGAATAAAATTATTCTCTTTTTTTAGAAAACTATAAAAAACGCTGGGACCTCGCTACTTGTAAATTTAAACGTGTACTTTATAAGTATAAATTTTATTGTACAGGGTGATTTCCGTAAATATAGCATAGTCCATAATCTTTATTTTTAATAAAACCTCCCTGAAATTTTTTGTATTTTTAAAAGCTCTTTAATAACCCGACTTAAAAACTGACTTTACAATATAGGGTTTATTATAAATAAAATAATCACAATAATATAAATATTACGCTTAATATAATGGTATTTTTTTAATTTGCTTAATATAGATATTTGCATTTAATCTAAGTGTGAGTATATTGAGTTTTGATAGCTGAAAACAAGTAGCTGAAAACTGTCTAGATATGGCCAATAAATAAATTAAATTGGTACATAATGTGGATTTTTATCTATTAGTTATTGATGTATTGATATTTTACATTAAACTAGCAAATTCCTAATTAAAAATTAATTTTTTGCGGAAATGATCACAAAATATTTAACAGAGACTCACTGAATTGAGCTTTTAATGATGATCGATTAAGGGGATAATTGCAGAAGTCAAGTTGAAGTGAGAAACTCATGTAATCAAAGGTATCCTCATTTGAATAATATTTGGCCATCTACTCTGAACTGCTCATCTATAGTCATAAATCTGTGATAAGGTGTTTTCATGAAGAAAAGCTTAATCCATATAAACTGATTTTTGCGTACAAAAGATTATCTAGATCGTAGAATGACTTTCTGTGAAAAAATGATGAATAATCTGGACAGAAATAAAATAGGTGCTTATACAATTATTTTTTCTGATGAATTAACATTCACATTGAACAGGAAGGTGAATCTACAAAACTGTAGATGTTGGTCAGCAGAGAACCGTCATTGGATGCGTGAGACAGATACTCAGTATCCTCAGAAGTTGAACATTTGGGCAGATATCCTAGGTGATTGTATTATTGATGAGAATTGGACAGTAGAAAATATTCAAGCATAATTAGAGATAAAGTTATTCCTGTGTTGACCAACTTATATCTCAAAGCAATAGATAACGAATGAAAATATCGGGTTTTAGCAGGACGGGGCAACACTCCGTTATGCTTAATTCTAAGATTGTAAGAACTTACTTAAACAAAATCTTCTCCAATAAATGTATTTTACGAAGAGTAATTATTGAGTGACCAGCTAGATCGCCAGACCTTACGCCCTTGTTTTTTTTCTGTGGGGTGATCTTAAGAACAAAGTATGCAAAGTATGAACACAGATAACTAGGATAAATATAGAAATACGAAATATTTTATGTTACGGAATGTTGCAAACTTTAAGAAAAGTTAGGGGACAGTTTTATAGGAACCTCTGTTATTGCCAGTAACAAAGTTGAATATTTAATTTAATGTTTTAAAGAAAATTTTAAACAAGTTCAAAAATACACCTTGTAGTATTTATAACACACTCCTGGATTAGATTATTAATGAGTTGTTAATAAGAGGTTTTACTAAAACAATATAAACTATGCAAGACTTGCGTAAGTCGTCCTCTATTAAGTATAAAGATATAAATATATATATATATATATATATATATATATATATATATATATATATATATATATATATAAATATATATATATATATATATATATATATATATATATATATATATATATTTATATTACAATTATATCTTTTAAAAACAAAGATCATCCTAAAATATTTCAATCATATAAAACATGTAGTACTGAAAAAAATACTGAAATTTGTCGTACTTAGAATATGAGATCCACTCAAGAAATCTTGGATGAATTATTTATTCAACTCTATCATATAATATTCTGGTAATCTAATATTTTTTGTGATGAATGTGCAGCGATATCTTCATATTGCTTTGGAGTACTCGATAAAATTTCTAAAGTTGACCTGTTTCGTTTGTTTTACCACTCTCAACATACTTTTGAATATTATATATAAAACCAATCTGATCATTTTTCATTTACATTTAAAGTTTTTTAGATAGTAGATGACTGAATTAAAAAGTAAATATTGTTTGTGGAATAGCATAATCTACTGTAAATACGGTAAACATATACAATATACTATATTTTACCTGATTGTGCGAGGCACCAGGCACTGCAATGTTTATTATCTGTCTACCTTTCTCCTGAAAATGGGTTCTTTTTCTTATAAATTCATTACATATTTCTAATAAGTCAAGAAAATAAATGGTGATTGTGAAATATTTTATTTACCAGTTAGGATCGATAGTACAAAAATTATACTTAAGTAAAACTAAATTAAAAACTTAAGAAAAACTTTTCCCGCCAGTTCAACCAAAAGTTTCAGTTCTGGTCAATCTAAAGTCCTCATTTAATGTCATTCATATATGACTTGCTTCGTTGATAATCTTAGGGCGGTTTTAAGTTTAATGAAAAATGGTAAAGGTTTTTAAAATGGTAGCACAAATGGGCTGTTCAAGAACAAAAAGAAAGATTATTAAAGTTAAATTTATAAAAAAAAATATATTTGCTTCTTTGTCTTTTAACAATACTTTTAAAAATATGTGATGGATCTGTTGATATTTAAGCGAAATGTAGAAGAAAAACCATACGTATAATGGATATGGAAATACATAAGTTTCATCCAAAAACTAGGCTATCGAAGCAGATGAAACAAAGATATTAAATAAATAAATTGAACGTATGAATCTGGAGAAAACGAATGATTGGCAGAATTCTCAATGATGATTCATGAAGCAATGTTTCTTGATACGAGGAAGACTAACCTTTATTAGACAATGAGTCAATCAATCTTTTAGAATTATATTTTTGGTGAATAAATGACCACAAAATAAGTGAAATTAAAGATAAAATAAATTATGCAAGTGAAAATTTTAGATAATAATTAATAATTAAAAAAAAATTCGAATTCGAGTTCTTTTTGGTTGTTTTTCATGTTCTACGGAAATTTGCCAGAGAATCGTATATTTTTTACATCATTAAAAAGTAGAGATTTCCGCGAACAAAAATTTACGACAATAAAAAAAACTACGGCAATTTTAGATCAAAAATCAGTTTTAAATCAAATTCAAATAAAAAAAATTGCACTCTATTTTAAACACAAAAGAGTATGTTTTCTCCATATTTTGTAAAAAAAAATTTTTTGTGGAAGATAAAAACAAAAATCCAAAAACTTGGTTATTTGAATTTTTCGCATAAATTTTAAGGTTATGTGAAAAAAGTATAAACACAAAAGTTGTAGATCTTTTATAACCTACAATTTTTCCATTGACCTTTTTCCCATAGGACTTATAATTTTGCCGGAAATCGTGATAAACCAGTTTTTGCCCACCCACAAATCTCAAAACTTCCACTTCCCAACCTCAGAACGCCAATAAATTATTTTTCTTAAATTTTTGTCCTATTTTCTTTCCTTTTTAATAGTTGTCAATCTAATAGTATTTTTTTTCACATTTTATCACCTTCAAAGACTTTTACCCTGACTTACAAACCATAATTGTGAAGAAATTTTCATACAGAAAATATTGTTGAATATATTTGATGTTAAAAATATAAAAATCTAAAATTTTTCACTGGCCATACGAAAATTTCTTTTTTTAACATTTGTTATTGAATTTATGCCCAATAATTATAAACAAAATATATGTTTCTTTAAAAGATATATTTTAATCTATATTATATTGTAGCGCGGTAAATATTACCTTAATTTTGTTTGGATCTGATATTGTATTTAGTATATCTTGCGATTTATCCTAAAAATAGGTTTTATTTGTATAAATTTGTAAACGATTAATTACAAGTTACCTTAAGATGTAACGGATCAGGAATAATGTTAGGCATATTACCAATAATACCTGCAAGTCTCTTAGGTTTTTCCTAAAAACATTATAGGAAAATGAAAACTCAGCTAATATCAAGTATAAATAAAAGAATCTACTTACTTACATCAGCAACATAATTTTTATCAGATATTTTACCTTTCTCCATAAGAAATAATTCTAGCTAATAGTAAATTATTTAAATTATACCTTAAGGTGTAGCGGATCTGGCAAAACGTTAATAAAATCTGTAGTATGATCGACAACATCGCCAAGTTTGCCTGCAAGTGCTCTCGATTTTTCCTGAAAGGTTCAGGAAGGTTAAAAGTAGGTTGACAAAGCGGAAAAGAAGCAAAATAACCTGACGTCAATATTTTCAAATTAAAAACTATTAATAAAAAATATATGAATGGTAACACTGTATGATAAGACTGAATTGTAAGCCGTATTAAAGTCCATTGGGTTTTTTAAGTCCCCTGCAGTACGTTCTGTCGTTTAGTCCGTGTAGAAGATTGAACTCGTACTATCCAGCTTTCTAGGCCAGTTTGTAAACATAGCCAGTAAGTTACGTTCGTCAGTTTTAAAAGACTTGCTGTAATTTTGTTTGTAATATACTAAAAAACGATCACGATCAAACGATCTACTTGTAAAGTAGATTCGTCATAGTTTTCACAAGCTCTTAACCCTTTTCTATAACCTACCACATTTTTATATAATTTCAAATTTTTTTAACTCTTTTATTAAGAGCGTAGATGCAAAAAATTTCGGGCCAATGCTTTTTAAATGCATTCATTTTTATCGGATCCTGAGAAAACTAACAAATATTTTACAAAAATTTAATTTCAGAATAGAAGTTTACATTATTACCGAGAACAGAAAGTCCCTTAGAATGAATAAAGGGTTTTTTTGAATGAGATATTTGAAATTAAAATCACACTAAATTTTCTCTTTTTTTCACTCCTGTAACTTAATAAAATATACAATATATAAGTTTTCAGGGTCTTTCGGCCCTCAGTAATAATGTATTCTTTCAATCTACGTTTAAATTTTTCAAAAATACTTATTAGTTTTTTAGGATTCGAAAAAAATGAAATTGTTTTGAAAGCTTGAAATTTTGCGCCTACGCTTTTAATACTTTAATTTCATAATATAATATGTTTTATATATATTTTATTAATATGTATCTCTCTGACGCCGTTTTTTTTTTCATCAATTTTTTGTTTATTTTTTGAGATAAAAAATATTACGCATAAAACTGCTAAATGTGCACACTAACGATGTTATTCAAGTAGTTCCTGCAAACCTAGAGGTCTAGTAGAATTTCAAAAATATTCGCAGGTCCCCGTATAGTTGAAATTATTGATTTAATCAATTTCAGTAACAGATATTGTTTCACATTCAACAAAAATTATTTTTTACCTGATAATATTGATATAAAATTATTTTGTTTCCTTTTTATGAGTTAAGTACCTTAAGGTTTAAAGGATCAGGGAGATTATCTATAATATTATAGGTATTTTCAACTGCACCAGATATTTTTCCCTAAAATTTGTTTAAATTAGATTTATTTCAGTATATTGTTAGTTATTCTGTCGGACCTTTAGGTTAAGAGGATCTATAATGTTACCTAGCAACTTTCCGGGTTCGTGTCTATTTTCTATTATGTCTTTAGCCTTATCCTAAAATAAAAAGGCAAAAATAGTACGCAATTAACACTATATAATAAATAATTACCTTAAGGTTTAAAGGATCCGGGAGAATACCGATAATATTGTGAGTATTTTCTACTGCACCAGAAATTTTGTCCTAAAATTAGTTTCAATTACGAGTTTGCTAAGTAAGGATTAGTGTTGAATGCTACCTTTAAGTTAAGAGGATCTATTATGTTACCTAAAACACTTCCAGTCTCAGATTTATGTTCTATTATATCTATAGCCTTATCCTAAAACAGATAAAGGCAAATGTAGTACCTAGTTAACACTGTATCACTAAGTAGTACCTTTAGGTTAAGAGGATCTATAATGTTACCTAGCAACTTTTTGGGATCGTGTCTATTTTCTATTATATCTTTAGCCTTATCCTAAAATAAAAAGGCAAAGCTAGTATGCAGTTAACACTATATAATGAAGAATTACCTTAAGGTTTAAAGGATCCGGGAGAATACCGATAATATTGTGAGTATTTTCTACTGCACCAGAAATTTTGTCCTAAAATTTGTTTAAATTACGAGTTTGCTAAGTAAGGATTAGTGTTGAATGGTACCTTTAAATTAAGAGGATCTATTATGTTACCTAAAACACTTCCAGGCTCGGATTTATGTTCTATTATATCTATAGCCTTATCCTAAAACAGATAAAGGCAAATATAGTACCTAGTTAACACTTTGTAACTAAGTAGTACCTTTAGGTGTAGCGGATCTAGTATGTTGCCTAAAACTGAACCCTGCTCTGATTTATTTTCTATCAGATCCTTAGCTTTGTCCTAAAATTTATAAAAACGTACTATCCTATTTATATTTATATAGTTTAACTAGTACCTTTAGATGTAAAGGATCCAGTATATTACCTAAAACTTTACCATGATCGGACGTATTATCTATAATATCTTTGGCTTTGTCCTAAAACATACTTAATAGTACTACTTTAATTTTACTTTAACACTTCTACAGTACCTTTAGATGAAGAGGATCTAACATATTACCCAAAATGGTACTGCCACCACCTTTACTATCTACCATTTCCTTAGCTTTATCCTAAAATATAGTTAAAGCTAATACGTAATCTATATGGACAGAAAGTACTACCTTAAGATGCAGCGGGTCTAACAAATTGCCCAATAGATCTCCAGAACTGGACGTTTTGTCTGTTTCTTTTGATTTTAAAGGATCAGTGACGTTTTCTACGATGCTATGTGCATTTTCAGCAACGTCTATTACTTTTCCTGTGAGATCTTTAGTTTTATCCTAAAATATTTTAAATAATAAATTATATCTATGCTGTATATATATATATATATATAAACAGAGTAGGGTAGTACCTTTAAATGGAGAGGATCTAGAATATTACCCAAAAGACTTGAGCCTGATTTGTCCTCAGATGAGTTGAGTTTGTCCTAAAATTTTGGTGAATGATAAACTTAGTTTATGTCACACAGACAGTACTATTTAATATAATATAAAAGACTTAGAATTTGTTTTTGTACATATAATTCTGGTTTTAACTTTTGGATAAGATAGAGTATTACAAGTTTTGATTGAGATTCATGGACTAAAAAATGATGATTTAGTTTTAGGACGAAAAAATCTTCAATAAAATAGGTACTTGTTAGACAAAATATGAGTATACAGAAGGTAATTTGCCAAAATAAGTATACTAGTAAGAAGTAGTTTGATGTTAAAAATAAAGCAAATATGAACTTAAGGAATGAAAAATCGTGGCTTTCTGATCAGAATAACGAAACTAATTGCTTTATTATTTTGTAATTTTAACCCTATTTTAAATTATCTCATTTTAAAAGTTCATACACTCGCACTTTAACAATTTTTAAAGCTCCTAATACTTGTATTGTTGGTTGTGTCAATGCATAATTTATTATAATTAGTGTGAAATAATGTGTTATGTACCTTTAAATTAAGGGGATCTGTAATATTTTCTACAGCACCGGCAACTTTTTCGTGTAAATCTTTTGCTTTATCCTAAAATAATAGGAATTTGTTATTAATATCATTATCAATATTTGGCTAACAAAGTAGTACCTTTAGATGTAGAGGATCTAGTAGATTACCACGAACATGTTGCGGTTTTTCAGTTGAATCATTAGATTTATCCTAAAAATTATTTCAAAACTGTTTTAGCATTATTTTTCTGTAGACAAAACATAATATACACATAGAAGTAAGTAATATTGTCAAGTTTGTTGTTAAGACTTTCATTTACTATGAGGTATTACGATGATTGCTTTTTAATGCAATATCGTATTTATACTATGTGAATTACAGAAAATGTTATTACTCTTCAAACACTTAACAATACTTAACTATAGTCTGGCAAATATTAAATGAAACTACAAATCAGAAATGATGCGCCGTAAGTGATCAAATGTACCTAAAATCACGTGCTCATCAGGAATTTTAGGAAATTTTAAATGTGATCATTGGCGGAGCGTAAGAAATATGTTTCATTGCAGTAACTTGCACCTTGCATACATTAGATCTAGTTTATAAAATAAGTTCTAATTGACATTTATAATGGGTCCACAATAATAATGATATAGATCAATATGAGTCTCTGTCATTTACCTGTCGGTCCCGGAATCCTTGAGACAGACCTTTAACAAAAGCTTGCCGACTACTTGTTTAACTACACATTTTTAACAGTATGTCCAGCATTTTGTCTAAATAATAGATTTTTCTATTTTGTTCACGGAACTCTGACATTTTACGCAGATAGTTGCAACGCCATGTAATGATTTCAGATTTCTCTGTCAACGTTGAATTATTGTTCTATTTAGCATAAATAAATTCCAATGTATGTAACTTATCACGAGAGACACTTCCCAAACATTTGCCAGACTTGTAACTCATTCTGTATTATTTTTATATTTATTTTTTTTTTAATATAATTAATTTTAAGTTTTTGTGTTATGTACCTTTGAATTAAGTGGATCTATAATATTGTCCACAGCACCGGCAACTTTCTCATGTAAATCTTTTGCTTTATCCTAAAATATTAAGAATTTGTTATAAGTACCAAGTAGTTATCAATATTTGGAAATTAAATAGTACCTTAAGATGTAGAGGATCTAGTAGATTACCAAGTATATGTTGCGGTTTTTCAGATGAATCATTACTCTTTTCCTAAAAATTATTTAAAAACTATTTTTCTGTAGGCAAAACATAACAAAAGTAACTAATTTGATTAAATTTGTTAAGACTTTTACTATCGTAATTAATTAATTACGATGATAAAGAAACAATGATTATTTTTTAATATTCTGGTGCAATATCGTATTTATACTATCAGAAGTGCAGAAAATGGTACTACTCTTTGAACACTTAACAATTCATAGCTACTCCAACTCACTCTTTTCATGTGAGCAAATATTCAAAACTACAATAAATAGTATTCAAATTTTTCAGTAAAATTCATTCATTTCTTGTACTTTAACAATTTTCAATTCTCGCACTACTGGTATAATGAATACATAAATTTACTTTGTATTATATTTTGTGAACTGTTATTGAGTTATATACCTTTAAATTAAGTGGATCTGTAATATTTTCTACAGCACCCGCAACTTTTTCGTGTAAATCTTTTGCTTTGTCCTAAAATACAAAAATTTTTAAAAGCAACCTTGTCAATCTATGACAAAATAGTACCTTTAGATGTAATGGATCCAGTAAATTACCAAGTAAATGGCGTGGTTTTTCATCTGAATTATTAGTTTTTTCCTAAAATTATGTAAAAATAAACTTTAAAATTATTTTTTAGTAGAGAAAATGTGTTCTATGCAGAATATTGCTATTATATCTGGATGAAGAATGTTTTTTTTCCATTTTTTAAAATCTTGCCAGTATAATGTTATATTTATAGAATATAAAAAGTTAAGAAGATACTCTTCTTCAATTACTTGCCTATTCAATATTTCTTGAGTAACGATGTTTTATCAATAATGACATCAGATCAAGATAATAAAATACGTCAGATCCAGATTCGATAAAAGAATCACAGAAACTGCTACATCAAAGAGCTTTTCCAAAAAGATGCTCATAACATGGGAAGATTAGTATATAAATCTGACAAAGTAGGCCAGTTAATGTTTAGAAAAACATACAAGATATCCACAACTTGTTATTCAGAAACATATTTTAATCACAACTGGTTTTGGGTGACTTTAAACTTTCCTCATAGGTTGAAGGCTCTACAGTTAAATGTAGAAAAAAATGTAAAAGAAAAAACTACAGCAGTTCACTGATTAAAAATTATCTATTTAAACAATCTAGAGAAATGGAAGACATAATGAGATGTCTGGAGGAGATAAGCAAAACATATGGAATAAAGCAAAATAGGAATAATACAAAGATCATAATAGTAGACAGAGCTTCAAATAATCTTCAAAATATTAAAGAAATTGGGTGCTTTGAAGTAGTAAATAGTTTCATATACCTGGGGTCCCTAATTACAAATGACGAAGGGTATGACAGAAAGATACATAGAAGGTTGAATATTGCTAGAACAGCTATGAGAAAACTGATAACAATTTGGAAAAATTTTAGCATAATAATAAACACAAAACTAAGGCTGGTAAGTGCACTCTTTTTCCCATAGCCATATATGCATCCGAAACGTGGACCTTAAAGACAGCGGATAAAAATAAACTAGACGCTTTTGAAATGTGCGCTTAAACAAATACAACAGAGATATTTGCAGTATTTTGGATACATTGCAAGAAGAACAGGTACGATAAAAAAACTGATAGTCGAGGGCATGTTGAAAGAAAGAGACCTAGGGGAAGATCTCCAAGCCATTAGGTAGATCAAACAAAAATATTGATTAACCAAGGGTTACATAAAGCCGAACAACTAGCCCAGGACAGGGAAGGATGGAGAGAAATTAGAAAAAGGCTGTAAAGGCCTAATAGCGTCATCACATCCCAAAAAGGGATTTGGACTGAGGAGGAGGAGGACCTGTTAATACACAGTTGTTATTTTAATATACTTCTTTGTGATATTTTTGATTAAACATTATACCTACAAAATCGTTAAAATTTACACAAAATAAATCATTAAAAGTAAATATAATGTAAAAGACGATACCGTTAAATTTAATGGATCAGCTACATTTTCTACAGCATCAGCCACTTTTTCTTTGACTTCTTTTACTTTGTCCTGTAAGAATACAGAATTAATCGCGAGTTTATGATTAGCGGTAGATGCAGTCGTACCTTTAGATTAAGTGGATCTAGAATATTGCCCAAGAGATCAACTGGTTTAGGTTTATTTTCCTGCGATAGTGTATCTATCAGTGTTTTTGCTTTATTCTCGATAAAAAAATATTAAAATCTAATTCTAAGAGATAGCTATCGACGAAAATTATAATTGGTAGTGCAACGTGATATTTATTTTTCATTGATTGTAATACATAATATCAAAAAAATTGTACCGCAATAATTAAGAGACTAAATGTAAACAAATACTTTTTTGCAATCTAGCTAAAATTTTACATTTGCGGTGATCTGTTGACATTTTTACGCCGCCTTTATGTTGTGCAATATTTTAGTTCTTTCAGATTGTATAGTAACTATAAATAAACCCAACTTTTGTTATAAGATCCTCATTGAATTAAAATATTAAATTATTTCAGTTTCATGAATCAGGCACACCAGTTTTATTGAAATTTGTATTTCTGAATGAACGAAAAGACCATGAACTCTAACGATAAAGAAATATCAGGTAAGTGCTTCCCCTAACCATGTTACGCGATTTTGTCTAAATCTTCATAAAGCGAATTATGCAAAGTATCTGAAACTTCAGCAAGAAGAATGAACTACTAGAAGGTTTACGAAAGCATAACGAATTTCAATAGTTTTACAGAAATCTAAACAAAATGAGCAAAGAGTTTAAGCCAAGAATAACGAGATATAAGGTTAGAGATGGGAATATCCTGATTAATATGGCCTTAATCTCGAACAGATGGGTTGAATTTTTGATGCAAAATTTAATGGCCATCATAACAAAAACGTAGATAACATTAACAGATCGAAAGTTCTTTCAACCCAAAAGAAAGCCTACCTACCATTAACAAGATTGCCCCATCCTTTAAAAAGCTTAAGAATAATAAATTACCAGGAAGTGATCGAATGTGCAGTGAACTCTACAAGAATGGTGGCGACGTCCTTTTTATTTCTTCTGTTTTTATTTAGATATCTGGAAATAGATATAACTAGGTACGGAGATGTTGAGGATCTCTTAATGACACAATCTAGGTTAACAAACACCTAAGACAAGAATCTATAAAGTAGCAATTAGACCTATATTATTATACACAGCGGATACAAAACCTGACACATCTAAAACGAGACTACTACTAGAATCAACAGAGATGAAAATACTCCGACGAATATCAGGAAAAAGTCTGTTGGACAGACATGACAGACAGAAAGAGCATGCAATATAGAAGACATAAATGGATAAGTGATAAAACTAAAACAGGAGTGGAGCAAACATATCGTAGAATGAAAGAGGATAGGATAGTACCAATAACACGAGATAAGTCACCAAATGAACAAAGAAGTATTAGCAGACCAAGAAAAAGACGGTGCAATCATTCTAACAATTTAGGAGGCTAATATTAAAGAAGAAATAGGCTTTTAAGCCTACATAAAAGAAGGAAGAAGAATAAGAAGCGTATGATTTAAAAAAAGAACACTAACTAGAGTACGCAAATTTGCCCTATCCTCTGTGTATTTCTATACCATCAGATATTCTGACGTTGGCAGTCTGATTAAAATACAAATGAAATATTATTATGATTTCTTTTATCTATATTTTAATCTTGCAGTTGGATGTAGGTGATTATGGCGGCCTTATCAAAGGCTTTATTTAAGTCGATTTAACAAATAGAAGGTGGTTCAACAATATTCTTACATTTTTGAGTATAAAAAATCCGAATATTGTCTCTCGTGTACCAAATATTAAAAAAAAAATGTATGAATACGGAAAATGTTTAAATTAATTAAATGAGAGGAGACATATAGCGTAAGAAGCAATGTAGACTTAAGATCAGTTAAACAGCTTATGGCGGCCTAAGTACACAACTATAAAGTTTAAGATGATTGTGACCATAAGAGGGGATGACTGAAAAAAAAACTTACACAAATATTGATAAAAAGACATTGTTGATAAAAAACAGTTAGTCAATAAATTGGACAAAGACAGAAAGTGTTTAAATAGGAGTGGAAAAGCTAGGAACTTTTAAAAGTGAAATGCTAAAGATACGGGCACATAGGGCCTCAATCAGCGTTAGTAGAAGGGTAGCCACTTGAAGACACTTTGACCTTTGTCCTCTGACTTCAACAAGCTCCGTTGACATTTGTTTCCAGTCCACGCTCAAGCCATTCCGGTTATGCTAACTGCTTAAAATTTGTTAAAGCTGTTAAAGACCTGATCAATACTTGATCAAGGCCTGTTCAAGGCCTGTTCAATATCGTTTTAAGACCTGATCAAAAACCTGTTCAAGACCTGATCAAGACCTGTTCGAGATCTGACCTAAAGCTGTTCAAAGATTGATCATATACCTACATTTTACGATAAATAAAGATTTGAAAAGACAACTTATAACAAAACGAAAAAACATTCAAAGTAAATTGAGACAACTCAAACAAGGACAAATAATTCAAAAAGATTTATTCGTTGTAAAATGTAGGTATATCATCAATCTTTGAACAGCTTTAGATCAGGTCTCGAACAGCTTTTGATCAGGTCTTGAACAGGTCTTCATCAGGTCTTGATTAGATCTTAAACAGCTTTAACAAATTTTAAGCAGTTGGCATGAACGGAGCGGCTTAAGCGTGGATTGGGGACGAATGAAGATAGGGCTTGTGACGTCAGGAGTTAAAGGTTAAAGTGTGTTAAGTAGATACCCTTCTACTAGGGTTTATTTATATTCTCAACCAATTATAATTTTCCCAATGGTTTATTATTTGAACTGAGGTGTACCTTTAACTGTAAAGGATCCAATATACTTCCAAATAAGTTAAGTTTATCTTTGGGCGGAGCATTAGTGACTTCCTAAAATTTAATAATATTTAACGACATACCATAGTAAGTTCAGTAGCAGAAGAATTACCTTTAAATTTAAGGGGTCAGGAATTTTTTCTACTACGTCAGAAACAGTATCAGTTAGATCTTCAAGTTTTTCCTAGAAGTTTTAGTTTAGTATTTTTAAATTTGTAGAATCGTAGCTAAATAGTACCTTTAACTTAAGTGGGTCTAAAATATTGCCCAAGAGATCATCAGAATTTCGTGTATCATTTGTAGAAAATTTGTCATTTAGTTCTTTTACTTTATCCTGCAAGTATAAGAAAACTCTACAGATACGTTATTATAAATGTTTGAGATTTACCTTTAAATGTAATGGATCTAATATATTTCTTAATAAGTTTGGATTATCTTTAGTTGAATCATTCATTTTATCCTAAAATTTTTTAATATTGTAAAAAATATTATTCGAGTTTACTGGTAAAATAAATTACCTTTAAGTTTAGAGGATCTGAAACATTCTCTACTACGCTAGAAACAGTATTAGTAAGATCTTTAACTTTTTCCTAGAAAAGACTGGTTTAGTGATTATGGATTTGGAGAATTTTATTAAAAGAGTACCTTTAAATTGAGCGGATCTAAAATATTGGCCAAGAGGTCATCTGGATTGTTTGTACTCTCTGTAGAAATTTTTTTATTAAGTTCTTTTACTTTATCCTACAAATATAAGAAAACGTACAATCACGTTGAAACCATTTTTAGGAAGAAATGTACCTTTAAGTGTAAAGGATCTAATAGATTTCCAAATAATTCCGGATTACCTTTTACAGAATCATTTACTTTTTCCTAGAATTAAACGATATTTTATATAATATTATATTTATTTAAATTTTATACCTTTAAATTTAAGGGATCAACAAAAATTTCTACTACATCAGAAGCTTTTACCGCTATGTCATTAGCCTAGAAGACAATGTTTTAGTAATGGAAGTATTGTGATATATGATAACTAGGGAGTATTGTACCTTTAAATTTAAAGGATCTAATAAGTTGCCAAAAATATCAACTGGTTTTACTGTCTGCTGGATTTTTCGCCTAAAAAAATGTTTTAGACCATATTATTTTAGTTATATATAAACAATCAAGAAGTACCTTAAATTCTATTGGATTTATAATTTGATCAACTATATTAGATGCTTTTTATGTTAAATCTATGGCTTTATTCTAAAAAAGATCAAGTTCTACTAAGGATAAAAATTGCAATAAACTAGTACCTTTAGTTCGAACTAATCTAGTAGTTTTTGTGAAATAATAAATTTTGTGTTCTAGTGAATTTTTGTTTGAGGAGTTGTTTGGTTTGGAGTTTGCAAAATTTTCTACTGTATCAGAAACTTTTTCAGTTAAATCTTTAACCTTATCCTCAAAAGTTTATTAATATACCTTAACTGCTCGCGTAATTGGTTTAAACAAATTAGGTAGTACCTTTAACTTTAGACTTTATTGACTCTATTGAAGCTGGCAATGGGATAAAATATGGAGATTTCCTAAGTCCTCTACTGTTCAACCGAAAAATTTAACATTTTCTCAAAAAAGACAAATTCATGGTTATGACAGCAAATTTACTAAGATGTAAATTGGAGCTGGAAAGTCAGATAACGAATAGAGCAAGCAGAGATGCAGGTTGTCTGAATGTAACAATATAGAAAAATAAAAATATCGGGAAATAAATGAAAGGTAAAATTTACGAAACGGTTAAGAGACCAATAATAACATACGCTGCGGAAACAAGACCTGACACATCGAGGAAAAAGGATGTTAGAAACAGCAGAGATAAAAACTCTTAGAAAAATTGATGGTAAGACACTATGCGAGAGATCTAGAAGTACAGATATACGATGTAGATGCAAGGTGGAGAACATCAAGGAGTTGGTACAAAATAGAAGAGTAGAATGGACGATCATATAAGCCGAATGACAACAAATGGAGTAGTAAAGACGGTAATATAGAGTTTCCAATAAAAAGACAGTTAGCAGAAAGATCACGAAAACTATGGGATGACAACTTATTAGAGGAACATTAAAAAACAGACAGAGTCATGTCTACAAGAAAATAAAAAAATTTTTGTTTGCTAATTCTTAGGTATAGCCTAAATCATAATAAGGTAAAAGTTACAGAGTTACCTTTAGATGCAATGGATCTAGCATATTACCAAGAATATTTAACTGAGGTGGTGGTTTGGGGTCTGTAATATTTCCTATTCTATCAGAAATCTTATCAGCAATCTCTTTGGTTTTATCCTAGAATTTTATTAAATATTTATTTGCCCATACTTTGTACCGTCTTGAGTTAGTACCTTTAAGTTTAGAGGATCTAATAAGTTACCCAAAAGTTTCTCTGGATGGTGTTTTTCATCAGACAAAATTTTAGCTTGCTGGTCTGCAGTATTTTGTATCGCGTTTGAAATCGTATCAGTAATGTGTTTAGCTTTGTCCTAGAACATTATTAAGTATTTATATTTGATAGTTTGTATCGCGTTTTATAAAGCATACCTTTAAATTTAATGGATCTAATAAATTATCTAACAGATTAAGCTGGGCAGGGTTTTCTTCCGAAAAAGGTTTTTGATTGGGGTCTGCAATATTTTTTACTGTATTGAAAGCGACATCAGTGATATTTTTGGTTTTATCCTAGAATATAAATATATAAACAATTATGTCGTTAAACAATTATGAAACCGTTTATATGAAAGTACCTTTAAATGTAGCGGATCTAACAGATTATCCAAAAGATTAACCGGAGCAGGTTTTTCTTCCAAAGAACCTTTAGTTTTTTGGTCTGCACTATATTCTACACTACGGGAAACCTTACCAGTTATGTCTTTGTAGTTGTCCTATAATATAATTACACAAATATAACTGCATACTTAATATCGCTTTTTTACCGTTACCTCTAAATGTAAAGGATCTAGTAGATTACCCAAGAGATTTACCGGAGAAGGTTTTTCTTCCAAATAACTTTTAGTTTTGGGGTCTGCAATAGTTTCTACTGCATCAGAAACTTTATCAGTGATTTCTTTGGCTTTATCCTATAATAATATTGTATAATAATTATAATCGCCTGCTTAATATATTTTTTGTAATGTTACCTTTAAATGCAATGGATCTAACAGATTGCCCAGCAGATTATTCGGGGCAGGTTTTCCTTCCGAAAAACTTTTAATTTCGGGGTCTGCAATAGTTTCTACCGCATCAGAAACCTTATTAGTGATTTCTTTGGCTTTATCCTATAATAATATTGTACATTTATAACCGCTCATTTATTATATTTTTGATAATATTACCTTCAAATGCAAGGGATCTAACACATTGCCAAAAAGAATATTCGGGGCAAGTTTTTCCTCCGAAGTACTTTTAGTTTCGGTATCTGTAATATTTTCTACTGTATCAGAAACCTTATCAGTGATTTCTTTGGCTTTATCCTATAATAACATTGTATATTTATAAACGCCTACTTAATATATTTTTTATAATGTTACCTTCAAATGTAAGGGATCTAACAGATTGCCCAAAAGATTATTCGGGGCAGGTTTTTCTTCCGAAGAACTTTTAGTTTCGGGTTTTGCAATAGTTTGTACTGCATCAGAGACCTTATCAGTGATTTCTTTGGCTTTATCCTATAATAATATTGTATAATAATTATAATTGCCTGCTTAATATATTTTTTATAATATTACCTTTAAATGCAATGGATCTAACAGATTGCCCAGCAGATTAATCGGAGCAGGTTTTTCTTCCGAAGAACTTTCAGTTTTGGGACCTGCAGTAGTTTCTACTGCATCAGAAACTTTATTAGTGATTTCTTTGGCTTTATCCTATAATATTATCATATAATTATAACCGCCTACTTAATATATTTTTTATCACGTTACCTTTAAGTGCAAGGGATCTAAAAGATTGCCCAGCAAATTAATGGGAGCAGGTTTTTCTTCCGAAGAACTTTCAGTTTTGGGATCTGCAATAGTTTCTACTGCATCAGAAACTTTATCAGTGATTTCTTTGGCTTTATCCTATAATATTATAATATAATTATAACCGCCCACTTAATATATTTTTTATTACGTTACCTTTAAGTGCAAGGGATCTAAAAGATTGCCCAGAAGATTATTCGGGGCAGGTTTTTCTTCCGAAGTACTTTTAGTTTCGGGGTCTCTAATATTTTCTACTGTATCAGAAACCTTATCAGTGATTTCTTTGGCTTTATCCTACAATTTTGTTACAAAATTATAACCCAATACTTATTATGCCTTGTATGAAGCTACCTTTAAATGCAGGGGATCTAACAGATTACCCAAAAGATTAACCGGAGCAGGTTTTTCTTCCAAAGAACTTTTAATTTCGGAGTCTGCAATAGTTTCTACCGCATCAGAAACCTTATCAGTGATTTCTTTGGCTTTATCCTATAATAACATTGTATATTTATAAACGCCTACTTAATATATTTTTTATAATGTTACCTTCAAATGTAAGCGATCTAACAGATTGCCCAAAAGATTATTCGGAGCAGGTTTTTCTTCCGAAGAACTTTTAGTTTTCGGGTTCTGCAATAGTGTGTACTGCATCAGAGACCTTATTAGTGATTTCTTTGGTTTTATCCTGTAATAGTATCACATAATTATAACAGCATACTTAATATATTTTCCATCACGTTACCTTTAAGTGCAAGGGATCTAAAAGATTGCCCAGCAGATTATTTGGAGCTGGTTTTTCTTTTGAAGAACTTTTAGTTTCGGGGTCTGCAATAGTTTCTACTGCATCAGAAACCTTATCAGTTATTTTTTTGGCTTTATCCTATAATAATATTGTATAATAATTATAATCGCCTGCTTAATATATTTTTTATAATATTACCTTTAAATGCAATGGATCTAACAGATTGCCCAGCAGATTAATCGGAGCAGGTTTTTCCTCCGAAGAACTTTCAGTTTTGGGATCTGCAATAGGTTCTACTGCATCAGAAACTTTATCAGTGATTTCTTTGGCTTTATCCTATAATATTATCATAAAGTTATAACCGCCTACTTAATATATTTTTTATCATGTTACCTTTAAGTGCAACGGATCTAAAATATTGCCCAGCAAATTAATGGGAGCAGATTTTTCTTCCGAAGAACTTTCAGTTTTGGGATCTGCAAGAGTTTCTACTGCATCAGAAACTTTATCAGTGATTTCTTTGGCTTTATCCTATAATATTATAATATAATTATAACCGCCCACTTAATATATTTTTTATCACGTTACCTTTAAGTGCAAGGGATCTAAAAGATTACCCAGCAAATTAATGGGAGCAGGTTTTTCTTCCAAAGAACTTTCAGTTTTGGGATCTGCAATAGTTTCTACTGCATCAGAAACGTTATTAGTGATTTCTTTGGCTTTATCCTATAATATTATCATATAATTATAACCGCCTACTTAATATATTTTTTATCACGTTACCTTTAAGTGCAAGGGATCTAAAAGATTGCCCAGCAAATTAATAGGAGCAGGTTTTTCTTCCGAAGAACTTTCACTTTTGGGATCTGCAATAGTTTCTACTGCATCAGAAACTTTATCAGTGATTTCTTTGGCTTTATCCTATAATATTATCATATAGTTATAACCGCCTACTTAAAATATTTTTTATCATGTTACCTTTAAGTGCAAGGGATCTAAAAGATTGCCCAGCAAATTAATGGGAGCAGGTTTTTCTTCCAAAGAACTTTCAGTTTTGGGATCTGCAATAGTTTCTACTGCATCAGAAACGTTATTAGTGATTTCTTTGGCTTTATCCTATAATATTATCATATAATTATAACCGCCTACTTAATATATTTTTTATCACGTTACCTTTAAGTGCAAGGGATCTAAAAAGATTGCCCAGCAAATTAATGGGAGCAGGTTTTTCTTCCGAAGAACTTTCACTTTTGGATCTGCAATAGTTTCTACTGCAATCAGAAACTTTATCAGTGATTTCTCTGGCTTTATCCTATAATATTATCATATAGTTATAACCGCCTACTTAAAATATTTTTTATCATGTTACCTTTAAGTGCAAGGGATCTAAAAGATTGCACAGCAAATTAATGGGAGCAGGTTTTTCTTCCAAAGAACTTTCAGTTTTGGGATCTGCAATAGTTTTCTACTGCATCAGAAACGTTATTAGTGATTTCTTTGGCTTTATCCTATAATATTATAATATAATTATAACCGCCCACTTAATATAATTTTTATCACGTTACCTTTAAGTGCAAGGGATCTAAAAGATTGCCCAGCAAATTAATAGGAGCAGGTTTTTCTTCCGAAGAAGTTTCAGTTTTGGGATCTGCAATAGTTTCTACTGCATCAGAAACTTTATCAGTGATTTCTTTGGCTTTATCCTATAATATTATCAGATAATTATAACCGCCCACTTAATATATTTTTTATCACGTTACCTTTAAGTGCAAGGGATCTAAAAGATTGCCCAGCAAATTAATGGGAGCAGGTTTTTCTTTCGAAGAACTTTCAGTTTCGGGATCTGCAATAGTTTCTACTGCATCAGAAACTTTATCAGTGATTTCTTTGGTTTTATCCTATAATATTATCATATAATTATAACCGCCTACTTAATATATATTTTATCACGTTACCTTTAAGTGCAAGGGATCTAAAAGATTGCCCAGCAAATTAATGGGAGCAGGTTTTTCTTCCGAAGAACTTTCACTTTTGGGATCTGCAATAGTTTCTACTGCATCAGAAACTTTATCAGTGATTTCTTTGGCTTTATCCTATAATATTATCATATAGTTATAACCGCCTACTTAAAATATTTTTTATCATGTTACCTTTAAGTGCAAGGGATCTAAAAGATTGCCCAGCAAATTAATGGGAGCAGGTTTTTCTTCCAAAGAACTTTCAGTTTTGGGATCTGCAATAGTTTCTACTGCATCAGAAACGTTATTAGTGATTTCTTTGGCTTTATCCTATAATATTATCATATAATTATAACCGCCTACTTAATATATTTTTTATCACGTTACCTTTAAGTGCAAGGGATCTAAAAGATTGCCCAGCAAATTAATGGGAGCAGGTTTTTCTTCCGAAGAACTTTCAGTTTTGGGATCTGCAATAGTTTCTACTGTATCAGAAACTTTATCAGTGATTTCTTTGGCTTTATCCTATAATATTATAATATAATTATAACCGCCCACTTAATATATTTTTTATCACGTTACCTTTACATGCAAGGGATCTAACAGATTGCCCAGAAGATTATTCGGGGCAGGTTTTTCTTCCGAAGTACTTTTAGTGTCGGGTTCTGTAATATTTTCTACTGTATCAGAAACCTTATCAGTTATTTCTTTCGATTTATCCTATAATAATATTGTACATTTATAACCACCTACTTAATATATTTTTTATAATGTTACCTTCAAATGCAAGGGATCTAACAGATTGCCCAAAAGATTAACCGGAGCAGGTTTTCTCTTCCAAAGAACTTTTAATTTCGGGGTCTGCAATAGTTTCTACGGCACCGGAAACCTTATCAGTGATCTCTTTGGCTTTATCCTATAATAATATTGTACATTTATAGTCGCTCATTTAATATATTATTATTCCATAATAATATTAATTAATTATAACTGCATGCCTAATATTGTTTTTATGAAGTTACCTTTAAATGTAATGGATCTAATAGATTACCCAAAAGATTATTCGGGGCAGGTTTTACTTCCGAAGAGCTTTTAGTTTCAGGTTCAGCAATATTTTCTTTTGCGTCAGAGACTTTATCAGTAATATCTTTAGCTTTATCCTAAAATATTATTTTATAATAAGAGATGAACATATTTTATAGTTTTGTATTTTCTAGTTCGTACCTTCACATGTAAAGGATCTAATAGATTACCCAGAAGATTAACAGGAGCAGGTTTTTCTTCCGAAGAAATTTTAGTATCAGACTCTTCATGATTTTTTAGTGAATCGGAAACCTTATCAGTGATATCTTTGGCTTTATCCTAGAATGTAATTAAATAATTTTAATTCCAAAAATGGTACCTTATTTAAGAAAGTACCTTCAAATGCAGAGGATCTAGTAAATTTCCCAGAAGATTGGGAGGACTTGATTTCTTTTCATCTATAACTGCAGTGTTTTCCTAAAATATTTGTATTAGAATATAACTTTTTCACAAGTTCAAAAAAGTACCTCCGTTTTTATTGGGTTTGTGACATTGTCCACTTTTTCGACTACTTTTTCAGCTACATCTTTAGCTTTATCCTAAAATGTTTAACTTGATTTATTATAAGGTTTGGAGAAAGTATTATATAATTAGATAGTACCTTTAGATGCAAGGGATCTAGAAGATTACCTAGAAGATTTACTGGAGCAGGTTTATCTTCCGAAGAATTTTCAGATTTGCCATCAGCACTATTTTCTACTGCATCGGAAACTTTTTTAGTTAAATCTTTTGCTTTGTCCTAAAATACGAAAGACAAATCTGGATTCAATAATTTCGGGGCAATAATAAATATTACCTTAAGATGCAGTGGGTCAAAAATATTACCCAAGATATTTGGAGGTTTTTCCTCGTTGGTATCCTTTGCTTTATCTTTTAAATGAAGGGGATCGAAAATATTAAATCCTGGAGATTTCTTTTCGGTAGTATCTTTATCCTGTGAATTATCTATTTTTTGTTATATGTAACTAATCTTGCAGATTATTGGTCTTTTAATGATAGAAAATTTTGTAGCAAAGCTTGAAAGCCAAAAAGTAAAAGTACACGGGATATCGATATTTGAAAAATGATAAAAGAATTTAAGGCACTGATGTATGTGAAAGTGTGTTTTAATGTACTTATTAGCACAATTTAAATAAAATACAAAATATGGAATTGTTTAAGTAAATTTTTATGGGTTTTATAAACAAACTGATATTCATTTTGAAAAATCCAAAGAAAATTGGCGATTGGATATTTCATCTGATTGATTAAAACTATTGAAAGGGTAATAAATACAGAAATAAAACATAATATTTTCTTATAACTTTTAAATAAATAAAAGAAAACTTTAGGAAACTTTTTTAAATCTCGAAGTTTTAAGGGTTACTTCAAAAATTCTTGATCTCTTACTAATCTATATAAAATATTAGAATTAAATGAAATACTATGTAGAATTGTAGAATAAAAAATAAATACACCTACTTTAAATGAGAGATACCTAGAACGAATAGCCAAAAGGGCGTTGAAGACTGGGTAATTTTTGAATGTGAAGAAGCCTACATGAAGAGCTATGAAATGCATAAAAACTATGTGCTCAGTTGCTATTTGAAGACCAGAGAGAGGTTAGACATACAACCTGTTAACTGGGATGAATAGACTGACTCAGAAATTCTTGAATCTGAGATTCAACAAGTTCTGAGAGAAATAAAGAATGAAAAAAGTATCTGGGTCATGATAATGTGTAAGTTAATAAAATATCTGACCCTTATTACGTATTTGTTGATCTGAATATAATGATCTAAGAAAAATTTCAAGCGACTGGTTCAACTTTACTTTTGTAATATTTTCGAAAAAAAAGTAAATCCTAAAGACTTTAGTGACTATTGACTTATTGACTATTGGCATAAATCTAATGCCCTGAAAGATTTGTTCGAGTCATACGTTCTCGAATATACTGGAAATATGAAGAAAATAGCGAAGAAACCTTTGGTTTTTTGACAGAGTTAGCTGCCAGAAAGGCTTTGTTTTCAGACAAACTATTGATTCAAATATGTTGTGATCAAGAAAAATGTTTTTGTATGTTTATTTATTATCAGAAAACCGTTTATATAACGTTTAACATATAGTCATACAAATATCATACTAAACAGATTTCTCGAGATAGAAAAATACCCAAGTCATAGTGTTCTTCTTCTTGTGATCTCCTCGACTATTGTGCGTTGGCATCAAATCGGATATTATATTGATTTTGTTGACAGTAACTCAGAAAAGGGATGCAGAGCATCTGCTAAACCATTCTCTCGTAAAAAATAACATGCATGGTCAAGGAACATTGGTGGATTGGTGTGATATTGGAGATATAGTCACAATATTCCGTCATACTTTTAAACATTTTAACGGCTTTTATTTAGTGATACCAACATTGCAATATTATTACAATAAAAGACCAATATTCCGCAATTATTTATCTTTAATTAAATATTTTCCATTTTATAACTTCTTTTTTTTTTCAGCTTATTTTTTTTAATATACGGTAATTAATGTTTAAAGTTTTTAATCAAAAGTAGTTTTTTCATATTAAATATACCGAACAATATTAATTTATTATTATGAAATTTGTTCATCTGTGAACAGGAAGACGTTTTTTAAGGAACTACAATGAAGTACCTCTGATAGGCAAATCATTAGTTCTTTGCTTAATTGCTTTGTAATAGCTTTTTTACTATCACACGAGCATATTTAAGGTATCAAAGCATGTTTTATAATGATACGTGGTATTTGTGGTTTATAGGTAATTTTTTGGAATTATTTTTCTCTAACGGAAAGGGAACAAAATGAGACATTAGGAAGAAATAATTAGAGGTAGACCTATAAACCTTGAAACAGTGTACCGTTATGAAACAGTAGTTTGAAGTAAGGTATAAAATTGTTTAAGAGTTTACTTAAGATTAAAATAATAATTTGAATATGAAAAAATGTATTAAAATTCATTTAAGTATTTTTTAAAATATTTCAAAACTATAATAATATATTTTTTCTGTAAATATTATCTTGCGAGGTACTTATTAAGAAAAATCTTGTAAATATGCAATTTACAAAGCTTAATATCGTCACTTACCAGAGCAACGTAAAAGAAGTATCCAATTCTTCGATCTACTTTAGCTCACGACGTATCAATTTTCATGGTGTGCTTACTGTGGAACATTTGAAAAAACTTTTACGCTTCCTTTATTCACTGGACATCAAAACCCATAGGAAAAGCAACGCTTCAGATAAATGCCAGGTGGGAACAAAACAGGATAAATATTACCTCACAAGTCTGTGCGCCATAACAGAGACAGCGACAGTGTACATTCTACTAATTATGGAAACATAAAGTTCAGCTGCAAATATTCTAAAGGCAATAAATTTTCTATAATTTTGTTAGTAAATTCAGTGAGATTTTGCAGTCATCTGATTTCAAATTTGATTTTGTTATAAAATAGTCTAAGAGATGTTTTAAGTGTAATGATTTTAGGTAAAGAAATAATAAATAAGATTTACTCACAATCAATTTAATTTTCGCTTGTGGTTTCCACATGTGGTTTCGCTTTCCACAATATGCAAAGCATCTTCAGGTCTCGATACAAAGTTAAATAAATGATGCCAGTACTCTATTAATTGGTGGATTGTAGAACATGGTTGAAACTATCATGTATTGTTGAACCATGTTCAACAATATTCTACCATCCATCAATTAATAGAGTACCGGCATCATTTATTTACCTTTGTATCGAGACCTGAAGATGCTTTGCATATTGTAGAAAGCGAAACCGGTCGTCTGAATGGTTAAATTAAATTGATTGTGAGTAAGTTTTATTTATTATTTCTTTACCTATTTGAAATGGACTCACACAAGCAACACATTCATGATTTGTAATGATTATCTCTAAAGTTATCAATAGATAAGAAACTTTGTTCCTATTTAAGATATTCTAGTGGTATTTTTAATGAACTGTTAGAAAAAAGACATAAACTGCTGTAATTATGCGGCGCATAGCATCACTCTCCCGTTTTCCTAGAGATCAGGAAATTTGGGTGGTTTTAACGGAATTCGTCACTGAAAATGGTGCATCAAGGCTGGAATTTTTTAAATGAAGTGTTAACATTTATTGTGTCTGGCGATTCATCACGAATATTAAGATAAACTTTAAAAAATTATAAAATTGTCGCACGAAAAGTTTAATAATTGTTTACACTACATTGATTGACTTAAAAATATGTTGCTGCTAAACCACACCCTGGATTTTTGATCCTTTAATGTTGTTTACGTCAAGAAATGTTAAAATTTATAAAGAATATATTTACGAAGTCGAGTAACTTCCGGTAGATGGCTCTGTGCAAGACTTTTAGCGTATACCTCGTACAAAGTAAAGCTCCCGTATGTTACGGCTCAGTGCTTTAGTGGCTAGGCAAACCTTAATTAAAGCCAATACCGAGAGTGTAAGTTTTAAATTTAGTGACAACTTTTTACATTTTACGGTTGTCTGCTGTTAATAACAGCTATTAGATTTTTCCCTCTAAAATTTAAAAGCCTTTTAGAACTAACAAGGTAATTACATTTCCAAATGACAATTACTTTAACGTTAATTTCCGTGTTCTCTATCCCTTTACATTATGATGAAAAGGTTGTTAGGAGCTGCCAAAAACAAAAAGTTTTTAATTTACCATTATACTGAAAGTTTTTGCTCTCGTAGGATGTTTAAGGTTACGTTTTAATGCTTAAAAGAGGTTAAAGCTTTTTGTTATTCAATTTTATTAAAGATAATTGGGTTCAGACGTAAGCAAAAACGGTATTTTATTTTTGTAAAATTAAGGGGAAAACCCCGTAGTTGGCTGTAACTTTATAAAAAGTGTCGTCAAAATTTAAGTACTAGCATAACGTTTTCGTTCTGAACAGATCATCCTTAGTGTCTTGTGTAATTGTAGCTAACAATAAAGTTATCTGTGAAACCTCCATATATGGATTTACACACAGCCACCTTTACTTCCAAGATATGAAGTAGAAATTTGGCAACAAGACGTGGTAGTCCGACCGTGGTTTGTTTTGTTTAACATTTCATATAGGAAGGCTTGTAAAGTTTGTTGAATTTAATGTTTTTTTAACTTTATTCGAATGTTTTATTTGTAAATTGTGTTTATATATTAGAAAATATTAATACAAGTGAAATTTCATTAAGTTTAGAACTTTTAGAAGATTCTTAACGACAAATTAAAAGGCAAGTATAAATATAACCTAAAAAACAAACTGAAAATAATAATACTTTTGCTTCTTGTTACAAAATATGTAAACTAAAAACAACAATAATAATACTTTTGTTTTTTGTTACAGATGCTCTGGTATTGTTGTGTACCTGGTTGCAAAACCAATTATGCCAGTACTTTAAAAACGAAACAGGCAGAAAGTACGTTTTCGTTTCCCAAAGATCCCCAAAGAAGATATACTGGGTTATGCTCTATTCATAGAAAAGGCTATACAATTACCAAATCTTCCGTAGTATGTGCCAAACATTTTCATGAAGATGATATTCAGCGGACTGAACAATGAAAAGATAAAGATGAAAATGTACACATTGAACAGTTAATATTTCCCAAATTAAAAGACAATGCAGTTCCTAATATATTTTCTGAAGTACCATCATATGTAACTTTTCATCGTACTAAAGAAAGAAGGAATCCCGAAGGCAGAAGAAACTTTTTGCATAAGAAAAGGGAACAAGAGATAACAGAATTCTTAGACAATAATTTAATAGATTCATTTGAATCATTTTCAAGAGACTTATACAATAATATCCCATTGAAAAACTGGACAAGTAAAAGTACAAGTGACTGTGTATATTTCTATGTATTAAACCTTATTCAGTTGGGACACGAGTGTGATAATATTTGTGTAATAAGTAGTGTAATAGTTAGCAGTAATTTTAGTGTAATCGTCAATGTAGGTAAGAATCGATTAAGTAGTAATGATTTGAAATGGATTTTACAATATAGTAAATTAACAAGATGGTCACAATTAGAGAACTTACTTACTCGATTAGATCTGCTTTTTAGATAAGTGATAACAAATTTGAATATTACATTCAAACATCTTTTGAGAATATAGGCTATTTTAAATCGATATACAAGTTATAAATGGTATGTTCAATTCAACACATTTTTCATGTATACCTCTTTTAACTTGGTCTATATGACAAAAAACCTATTCATATATAAAATTGCTACTTTCGTATACCTAATTGTGAAAATTCAACAAAAGTTATAAGTAAATAGTAAAATATTTAATTTTCAATTAGATTAATTTAGAACCATATTTATATTGTGTCTGGTTTCTTAGGATGAATTTTTTAATCATAATAGTTACACTAAGTTTTTACTTAACAAATTTTATATCTTTTGTATTTTTAATAATCTTTTTAAATGTTGTGTTAATGTTTTGTGTTGTTTATATGCTTAAGTACTTAATATTTAAAATTTTTAGAGATTCTTGACTGCATTTGATTGTAAGATTAACTGTTTGACACTGAATTTTAAGTGCAATAAATTTTACTCTAATGATTATTTTTATTGATAATATAACCTTAATAATAATAAAACTTTATAGATATTTCGAAAGAAAATGCAAAAAAGTATTTTTGAAGTGTGTATATTTTAGGCAATTCCTAGCTGAGCGCTTTCGGCTTTACAAAGCCATCATCAGAGCTATGGTCAATTTTTAAATACCACTACAAAGGAGAGATCTCATTTCCTTAAGTTTCAAAATTATGATTTTTTGTAGGAGTTGGAATTCTTAAACATATAAAAAACATATAAAAAGTCGACACTGGACTTCACAAACACGTTAAAAAATTGAAAAATTTTTGTGATGGTACGGGTTTAAGACCCGACCATCTATTGATGTGAGGACGTAGACTGAATAGACAATACGTCCTCACATCAATAGATGGTCGGGTCTTAAACCCGTACCATGACAAAAATTTTTTCAATTTTTTAACGTGTTTGTGAAGTCCAGTGTCGACTTTTTATATGTTTTTTATATGTTTTAAGAATTCCAACTCCTACAAAAAATCATAATTTTGAAACTTAAGGAAATGAGATCTCTCCTTTGTAGTGGTATTTAAAAATTGACCATAGCTCTGATGATGGCTTTGTAAAGCCGAAAGCGCTCAGCTAGGAATTGCCTAAAATATACACACTTCAAAAATACTTTTTTGCATTTTCTTTCGACTTGTCATAAGTGTGTACAAAAAAATATCAGTCTTTTGATTTTTATAGATATTTATTAGGTATATATAAGGTTTAATTAATTTAATTTCCTAAAAATATTTCTGTTATGAATTGAAGTTTTCAAAATATCAGTTTCCTAACATTCAAATTAGTTTAATTTTCTGGTAGACCTTACAGCTGATAATCAGACTACCGACGTCATAGAATGCGGTGTTGCCTTTTTTACTTCATGGCTTGGAAGTAAAGGTGGCTGTGATTTACATCATTCCAAATGTTATATTTTGATTATGTTGTGACTCTAGGTCGATGACAATGGATAAATTTTTTAATTACTTTAGGGACTACATGTCTCCCTGCTCGATTTTTAACACGTGGTACTTATCAGTTAAAACGACACAGACCAACTGGCTGAGGTGACAGGAATATAATTTAAGAAGACAGCTGAACGTGACTAGGTATAGGTGTGTTCCAAAACTAATGTAATTTTTAATTGTAAAATTATAAAATTTATTTTGTTATAATATTAACTAATATCTTGTTAATGATCCTGTAGTTAAATTAAATTTGTTTAAATGAACAGAAATGAACTATTAAATTAATGGGATTAATGTTTAAGGTTGAATTTATGGCATCATAAGTGGTGAGAAAGTGATAAAGGTAGAAAATGTAAGTAAGTGATGTGGTAGATATTTTTTGTAGTAGTGCTGGGATGGGTGTGTATAGGGATGGGCATATAGATTACAATCGTTAAAAATGTAAACAAATTCAATAAAAACACTATACAATTATTCCTAGCTGAATAAGGCAAATTATAAGGACATAAAGTAACGCTTTCAACGAAAGTCATATAAGCAGAGAGAGATTTTGTTTTCCGTAGCGTTAATATACATATTCTAGTATTCCTTATTTCTACGATTGTCATTAATAGGGTGATAGTGGTAATATTATGTACAAGCTGATTTTCTTCTAGAACAATTTGGTGGTTGCTTTGTTTGATCATGTTTACCACATTATTACACAAAATATTCGAAGAAACGTCGGTGCTCAGTAGAATATTTAAAATCATTGCACTGGGGAAAACAAATATAAATATGGGGTTGATTGAAGCGGTAAAAACGTTGTACTACCAACAAGCAACAAGAATTTGAAGAGGAAATCTGATAACACCGGGATTCACAGTGACTAAAGGACTACGACAAGGATGTGCTATATATCCCCAACATTATTCAAAACATACCTCGAAGCAGCACTTAACAAATGAAAGAAAAAATGTACGAATTTGGCATACCACTAATGGACCTAACTTTGTACACTCTGTGATTTGCGGATGACCAGGTCACCATCGCACAGGACTCTGAAGACCTTAGTTACATGATGCAAAAACTATTAGAAAGCTGAGTACATGGGCAATGAAGGGGATCAACATAACCTTCTCGTAGAGAAAAATCAAGAGAATAAACTATGTGACGACTACAAATAACTAGGAGTAAATATCACACAGAAAAACAAAAAGAACCAGAAGTATAAAGAGATACAAAAAGAAATTCGTCTAAAAATACGCACAGCTAAAGAAAGCTGGTACGGGGAAAATGCGAAGAAATCAAACAACTACAAAATAAACACGACAGCTTTAATGCACATCGGAAGATCAAAGAGTTCACGAGGAGACAAATTAACAGACACAACATATTAGTGGACGAGAGTGGAAACATTATTATGGACACAGAAGAAAAATTAAGAGTCTAAATCAGTACATAGAACAACTGTTTAAAGATCAAAGAGACAATGTAGATAACAAATACATAAACAGTGACACAGGACCAGAAATAACAAGAGATGAAGTGGAATACACGATTAAAAAAATGAGGTCGTGGAAGGCTACAGGCCCAGATGAACTACCAATAGACATAATTAAACTCATCAAACGCAACAACTTAATAAAGATCGTGGAACTATTTAACAGCATTTACAAATCTGGTATCATACCCAATGAATGGCTAGTGACAACAATAATAGCTGTACCCAGAAAGTCTAATGCGAGACAATGCTCGGAACATCGCACCATCAATCTCATGTGTCATATATTAAAGGTCTTCTTAAAAATCATTCATCGGAGAATATATAAAAAATTGGAAGTTGACATCGGAGCCTCTCAATTTGGCTTTAGAGACGGACTAGGAACTAGAGAGGCACTGTTTGCTTTTAATGTTCTAACACAACGATGTTTAGACCTAAATCAGGACATATTTGTGTGTTTTCTAGACCATAACAAAGCATTTGATACAGTAAAACATAGGCCACTGATGCAAATACTGAAAAATAAAAATATTGATACAAGGGACATGCGAGTGATAAGGAATCTATACTACAAACAAGAAGCTACAGTACGAATTAACAGCTCGATATCAGATAGAATACAGATCAAAAGAGGTGTTCGGCAGGGCTGTGTGTTGTCTCCAACCTTATTCAATGTCTACGCGGAAAAAGTTATTAAAAAAGCTCTTATGAACGAAAAAGCCGGAGTAAAGATCAACGGTCACCCCATTTGCAATATCCGATATGTTGATGATATTGCGCTCATAGCAGCAAATATTGACGACCTACAGAGATTACTAAACAAAGTGGTAGAAGCAAGTGAAGAATTTGGTCTGTCACTGAATACAAAGAAGACCAAATTCATGATAATTGCAAAGAAACGTATCAATAATATCAACTTACATGTAGGACAGAATCTCATTGAACGAGTACAAAATTACAATTACCTCGGAACAAATATTAACGAGTGAAACGAATACACCAGAGAAATAAGAATAAGAATAGAGAAAGCCCGCAGTGCCTTTAACAACATGAAACAAATGTTGTGTAGCCGAAACCTAAGGCTAAAGCTGAAAATACGAATGCTTAAATGTTATGTTTTCTCGGTCCTGTTATATGGGGTGGAGGCGTGGACACTAAATAAGCAATGTATGGGTAAGCTGGAGGCATTTGAGATGTGGGCGTACCAAAGAATGTTAAAAATCTCCTGGAAGGATAAGATAACTAACCAAGTTGTATTAGACAGGATGAACAAACAAAAGGAGGTCGTATTGAGTGTTAAAATGAGGAAACTACAATACCTGGGACATATTACACATGGGAATAAATATCAACTGTTACAACTAATTATGCAAGGAAAGATTGAAGGTAGGCGCAGCATAGGTGGGAGAAGAATGTCATGGTTGAGAAACCTCAGGGAGTGGTTTGCTTGCACTTCCATACAATTGTTCCGAGCGGCAGCCTCCAGGGTCAAAATTGCCATGATGATAGCCAACCTTCGTAGCGGAGATGGCACGTGAAGAAGAAAAAATATCACACCATATGGATGCAAAGAGTGGCTCCTAAAAGACAGAACAGAGAAAATGCTTAGAACAACAGAAATGGACTTCTGGCGCCGCTCGGCGGAAATCTCTAGACGGGACAAAATAACAAACGAGTGAGTTCTAGAAATCATGGGGGTTACACATAATATTGTTGATGACATCGAAACGGAATAACAAAAAAGAGAATGCCGGAGAATAGAATACGAAAACAAATTCTTGAATTTTAACCAAGAGGTAGGCGGAGACCAGAAGGGCCTAGAAGAAGTTGGAGAGAAGGAGTTAATAAAGAAATCACTAAAAGAGAACGGCAGGACGATCCATGGAACTATAGAATGAGATGGAGATTGGAAATCGAAAGACGTCGAAGAACATTGTATACCATATATATATATATATATATATATATATATATATATATATATTATATATATATATATATATATATAAATATATATATATATATATATATATATATAGAGTTTGTATAACGACGCTAAGAATACAATTCTTTGGAGGATAACTTTCGGGAAAGCGTCAAAACAAGGATCAGCTAGAGATGGTATAAGCCAGTTTGGTGTAGAACTTTATTCTAAATGTGAAATTTTCGGTGATATGTTGTCACCTTCATCAGCACCTAAATGGAAAACCTATTTTAGTACAAGTGGTGGAAGTTAACATATAAAACCTACATTGAAAATGTTCAGTTGGTCCTAGAGTTGAAGAACACTGTCACAAACATGTTAAAAATATTAAAAATTACATTTAAAATTTTGAATAAAAACATTACAACACAACAGGGTATTATTTAAAATACAAACACAACAAAAATCTAAAAATTATAACCTACACAAAAACTGCAACTTCATGTTAAAGGTAGAAAAGAAGAATTATTCTTCTTTTTTGATGACATATTTCTGACTTCTGTCAATATCCGGGTGTCATATGCAACGAGGTTATAATTTTCACGTTAGAACCTCATGGATATGGAAAGAAAGAGCCCCAGGAAACACAATCAGCAGGGAAATGGAGTCTTTTCTCAAGTACAGGTAGGCAATCTATGTATGTTATGATAAGTTCCCTACATTCTCCAGTTTGTTACATCTTGTCAAGTCTTGTTGAAGTAGAAATGAATAAATACAACTTAAGTTTTCAACATCTTTCTTACAGTTCATAGAAGAACTGCAGTTATGGATGTAGCACATTTCTATGAAGTTTCTCTTAAATTGGTTGTCAACCCTCTTTAGTACTTGCACATTTTCATAGTTAGCAATGTGTCCAGTATTCTTAATATGTTGGCTAAAGGCTGTGCAGGTGGGTTTCCTCACTACATCACTCTTGTGCAAAGCTAGTCTTTTTGAAAGTTTCTGGCTGGTTTGACCGACATACACTTCTGAACAGGAACCACATGGAATAGAATACACTACATTGAAGTTATCCAGTTTTTTAACTCTTTCTGTCAGGTGAGTAAAGTATGTTCCTAATCTTTTGTACACTGAATTTGCTATCACTATGTTGAACTGTCTGAAAAGGTTTGTGATCTGTGGAGATAAACCTCTGATGTAAGGTAATCTCCCATAGAAAACTTCTACTGTTTCTCCTTCTAATGTTTGTCTTTGGTGTGTTCTAACTGTTGGCATATCGTGCATTTACAATATTGTCCAGATATGCCAACAGTTAGAACACACCAAAGACAAACATTAGAAGGAGAAACAGTAGAAGTTTTCTATGGGAGATTACCTTACATCAGAGGTTTATCTCCACAGATCACAAACCTTTTCAGACAGTTCAACATAGTGATAGCAAATTCAGTGTACAAAAGATTAGGAACATACTTTACTCACCTGACAGAAAGAGTTAAAAAACTGGATAACTTCAATGTAGTGTATTCTATTCCATGTGGTTCCTGTTCAGAAGTGTATGTCGGTCAAACCAGCCAGAAACTTTCAAAAAGACTAGCTTTGCACAAGAGTGATGTAGTGAGGAAACCCACCTGCACAGCCTTTAGCCAACATATTAAGAATACTGGACACATTGCTAACTATGAAAATGTGCAAGTACTAAAGAGGGTTGACAACCAATTTAAGAGAAACTTCATAGAAATGTGCTACATCCATAACTGCAGTTCTTCTATGAACTGTAAGAAAGATGTTGAAAACTTAAGTTGTATTTATTCATTTCTACTTCAACAAGACTTGACAAGATGTAACAAACTGGAGAATGTAGGGAACTTATCATAACATACATAGATTGCCTACCTGTACTTGAGAAAAGACTCCATTTCCCTGCTGATTGTGTTTCCTGGGGCTCTTTCTTTCCATATCCATGAGGTTCTAACGTGAAAATTATAACCTCGTTGCATATGACACCCGGATATTGACAGAAGTCAGAAATATGTCATCAAAAAAGAAGAATAATTCTTCTTTTCTACCTTTAACATGAAGTTGCAGTTTTTGTGTAGGTTATAATTTTTAGATTTTTGTTGTGTTTGTATTTTAAATAATACCCTGTTGTGTTGTAATGTTTTTATTCAAAATTTTAAATGTAATTTTTAATATTTTTAACATGTTTGTGACAGTGTTCTTGAACTCTAGGACCAACTGAACATTTTCAATGTAGGTTTTATATGTTAACTTCCACCACTTGTACTAAAATAGGTTTTCCATTTAGGTGCTGATGAAGGTGACAACATATCACCGAAAATTTCACATTTAGAATAAAGTTCTACACCAAACTGGCTTATACCATCTCTAGCTGATCCTTGTTTTGACGCTTTCCCGAAAGTTATCCTCCAAAGAATTATATATATATATATATATATATATATATATATATATATATATATATATATATATATATATATTATATATATATATATATATATATATATATATATATATATATATGAACATATTCATGGCAGGCAATCTGGTTTACTGGCTAAGCGAAAATTTCGGGACATAGAAGTTTGATCTATAAAGCAAGGTGTATATGTATCCAGTAGTCAGGCAGTCAGAGCTGCCGTATCAGTGTGACTGGTGCCAGTTACTGGATACGTGTAAACCTGCCCTTATTAATTAGAAAAAATAAGTAGCCAAGCATTTAAAAAACCTAAGTTTATATTGATTTTCATTGATGGTACGAACAAAATAGGTGTAAATCTATATTATGCAAAAATATTCAAAATATTTAAAAGTAAGCCGTTATGGTAAAAATCTTATAAAATGTATTATATGCGATATTATATATTTCTATGAATAGGACGTGTGATGCTTAAATGGACCTTTTCGTTTTCTCTCAAGCTTGAATAAGTACAAGGACAGCTTATATCACAACCAGATATATTTTACTTCAATACTTAAACGAAATAGCAAATATGATATATATAACATATAGAAAAATTCCTAGTTTCAATAATATTACGATCTACTGTAAAATTATTAGTTGTATAAAACTTTTATCACAATTACAAAACTTCTCAGTTTTAAAATCTGAGGATATCGAGCAGACCCCTTTGAGTCTTGGGATACAAAGATGATTTTTTAAAAACGTCTGTTACAACTCTTAAAAAGATCTTAAAACTTCTTTTGAGACAACTTTTACGACCTAAGTGCCAAGCTTTAGCACCTCATAGCACATAACAACATCGGCGTATATTTCCGACGAAACAGACGGAAAGACGGGGTTCATGTTTAATTCAAACATTCCAGTTCGAAAACATTCTTTAGGTGTACACTGTAAAATGATTTGTCGAACTAGCATGATTTTGTATTTTAGATAAGTATTTGTAAGTTTATATGTATGGATGTATATAAAGCTGAAAAAAGTAAAAAATATTTTAGAATAAAATAATTACTGACAAGAATTTTACAATTCGCTTAGAAAAAGAAGCGCAGTTTAAAAAAGTGCTTCTACCAACAATATTAAAACCAATAACTAGATACTCTAGTTTACTTGTGAAAATTTCGTCGATTTTATGTAAAAATCTATAGGTTTTTGAAAGTTGTTTATAAGGGATAGCTAATAACAAAAAAGGGACATAGACAAAAGACATACCTGACCATACGGTCATATGGTCAGATATAATAGTTACTTATTCAATTGGGTCATTTTTTGTCGAAAGAAATTTAACGTCAAATAGTTGGTGTAAATGTTCGGCGATATTTAGATGAGATATTTTCTGGACGATAAATTGGTAGACAAGGTAGAATTGAATGGCCTCCACGTTCACCCGATTTTAATCCTAAAGATTATTTTTATTAGGGATACTTGAAAAATTCAGTTTACAAAACTGAAGCAGCAAGTCTTGCAGAGCTAAGGCAACGAATTATCAATGAATCTCAAATAATTTCTAGACAATCATGGAGAAATGTGGTAGACGCCTTCTACCATCGATTAGGGTGCTGTCAACTCACAAATTGAGCGTATTTTGAACACTTTGTGACGTCCTCTCGTAGGAGTCACTATCCGGGTAGCTTTTGGACAGTCAGAGACAGAGTTCAAAATAAAAATAAAATTTTATTGTCTTCCTTAAATTAAATTGACAAAAATCTTATGTACATATTTACAATTTAGTTTAGTCTTCTCAGTACCTGGCCTATTTATTCAAATTAAGTTTGACCTTGTCGTATGAAGTTAGTCTTATCGGCAATCGACTGTATTTTTGAAATTTTACGTGAACGTTGTATCGATTTAATAACAGCCTACGATAGGTACAAAGAAAAGAAAGGAAAGGACGTTCAACACGTTCCTTAAGTGATTCGGGTTAATAGGACACTCCTCGACAGTCTCAACTCGACTGCTTCAGAGTACGGGTAATGAAGAGATCAACACGCTCTTCGGGTACGACGGTATGGAACGGAACAACTTGTGAACTCAACACGTCCACAAGCCGGGGTAGGGAAGAAGAGAACCTTCAGTCAACACCTGTCGATTCTCCTCTATGAGGAAATGTTGCGGTTTATATAGCGGAGCTTGGTAATTAGTTTTGCCCTTTCTACTGTCGATACACTCCTACTACATGGGTTGGTTCGCGCGCACGCTGGTTTAACGGTGATGGCTTGGACTCATCGTTACAACTTAATAACGTAACTACTATGTTAAAAAATGTTCTAAACTATCAATTGTTACGTTTTGATGTATTTAGTATAATAGTTAGTATTAAAAAATTTATTGAAACAATTTAGGCGTTGCCACACTTCGGTTTTATGTATTTATGACATACAGATTACATAAAATCATAAGTGTTACATATGGTTTAACTTATATTATATACTTAACTATTAACTTATTAACTTTATATAATAGAAGATTCCAATAATGACTGAATATACAGGGTGATATAGTTGAAAAACCAAAGTTACTAATTATAGAAGAGAAACGGCAAATCTGGCAACATTGTAAATATCAAATATGGAATCTTCGTATCCCAAAATAGGTGTACCTCAAATTTTGTACAATTATGATTAGCAGTTTACGAATAATTAGCCGTTTCCAGACTTTTGAGCCACTCTTTATTATGTAGTTGGCATTATAATATGTAACAACCCCTTTTAAGTATAGACGAGTATATAGCGCTAAACATTAATTTTTTCGTATTTTACAAGTAATTTGTGTAAACCTATAATTTGTTAATTTTTCTGTATTAATATTTTTTTAGTTTAACAAGAACTTGCAGGCATTTGGTATATTTGGTAAAATACAATATCAGATCCATATAAAATTACTAGCAGTTAATAATATTGATATATTTACGCAATTAAGTCATACTCTTAATGACATTGGTTACCTCTAGTCTGGCTAAAATTTTATTTGATATTTCTGTTGACTTAGCTGACGTATCCTGCAATAAATAAAATAAAATTGCCACTGATTCATAGTTTAGCAAAAGTTTAACAATTTACCTCTAATTTCTCTATTATTTCATTAGATTTTTCGGTCGCGTCTGATAAACTATCTACCATTTTAGTAGACTTTTCCTAAAAATGATTAATTTATGATCTAATATAGTCACAATATAATATTTGTTTTAATTTACCAATGCTCTTATTAGATCAGGCATTATGCTTTGTATGTCTGTTAATACTTTGTTGCAGTTATCTGTCGCCTTTGTAATGGTGTCTACCATCTGCTGAGACTTCCTCTAAATATAAATTAATAAATGAGATGAAATCATCAGTAGAAGGTAAGACACTTGAGCGCACTGTGAACTTTGACCTCCGCTTGACATAATACGTGACATTTTACATAAAACGTCAAATTATACGTAAGATTCGACATAAAACGTGACATATTACATGACATTTTAACTTGACACAATGTGTGACATAATACGTGACATTTGATATAAAACATTTGAGTTTTATGTCAAATGTAACGTATTATGTTACTAGTGACGTATTATATGACTTTTATGTTGAATGTCACGTATTACGTTAAATGTCACATTTGATGTCAACAAAAGTTCAAAGGTCAAATTGCGCTCAAGTATCTTACCTTCTACTATCATCTTGTAAATTATAAAAAATGCTCAAGTTACGTTTGTAGCCTAATGCGTAAGAACCTTGGTAAAACATCAAGTTTTAGATCAGGTTTTTAAAAACAGAAGACAAAATTCGTTTAAAGAAAAGAAACCGGTATGGCAAAAAACTTTTTCAAGTTAATATTTAAAATAATTTAAAAAAGATTATAATAATTTCTAATCAAATATTTTGAATAAATAAAAATGGTATTTTAATTTTTGGTTCTCACTAAAAGAAAATGTAGAATCAAGAGACCACATAGAAAAAGAAATGAATGCTGTTGTAATAAGCAAAACGTTTCACATGGGCCAACTTATGCAGTGTAGTTGCAAAAACACAGTAACTACTAGGTAGCTCAGATAGTTAACAGATCTACAGTATTGTTAGTAGTTTAAATAGTTCTTCGATAGTTAGTTAGGTCTGTAAATTAGTTCCAATGGATAAGTAGTGACGTATAAACAAAACAAGTCACTTCAAAGGAAACGTTTATGATATTGAAAAATGACAAGAAAAATTTATCACACTGCACTAAAATTATTCTGAATAATTTATTATTGCCCAAAGTTCTTTGCGTTAGGTATTAAATAATTTTATTTTTGAATACGACTACCTGAAAGTCCAAATCTATGTCTATGTTACTATTGTTTTTAGTATGTTCTTCAGATGAACTTGCGTTATTTATTAGCATGTCCCCAATACTACTGGTTTTAGCCTGAAATAACAAACCAATATATTCCGCTATTAAACCCCATTAATATTCAATTATATACCTGTATCTTTGTGAACTCCGGCAAAAGATATTTAATATTGTCAAATGCTTTATTAGTATCTTCAATTGTAGATTTTAGTAATGTAGTAATATTTTTAGATTTCTCCTAAAATAGTGTCTATTAAATAAAATTAAATCACGTGTGTTATTTGATTTACTTGTATGATTCCGGGATCTGGTATAGAGTTTTCCAAGTTTTCTAAAGCTTTTGTAGTGTTTTCAGCTGTGCTTTTAATACCAGCCGCAACTTGCTAAAATATAAACCTTTAAGTATGCTAATTTTGATCGAGAAAAAAGTTTACCTGTATTTTGATTGGGTCTGGTAAAGACGTTTGAATGCTCTCGAATACTTGTGGTAAAACAGTCTTAATATTTTCCAAATCTATGTTTGAATTTTTGGAACCAGAAGCTAGTGCTTCAATAATCTCTTTTGACTTTGTCTAAAAGATAAATTGTAATAATTACAATAAATACGAAAATTGGAATTTTATATACCTCTATCTCCAATAAATCTGGTACTGAAGTTTGTATGTTATCAAACAATTTTGGCAAACTAGTGTTTAGGTCCTCTAGTTTCTTTTGCGTTACTTCGAGCTTTTCAACTACGTTATCACTTATTTGCTACAAAAACAATACAGTTAAGTTTTTTATATACTTTGATATTCTATAATATACCTGTATTTTCTGAGAATCTGGTATGGCTGTTTGAAGTTGATCAAAAACTTTAGGTAAAGCTATGCTAAGTTTTTGAATTGACTCGGTTGATTTTGTAGCTTCAGTTGCTAGTACTTTAGATAGTTGCTAAAATAAAAGTATTTTCGCAAAAAATATTGTAACCAAAAAATAACAGAACTCTTTAACTAGAAGAGGAGTAAAAAAAAAGATTAAATTGAGATGCATAAGTGGGAAACAAAGAAGAAGTATATCCGAAGTAAAGAATTTTGTTTATTATTGAATATAGAAGTAGTCAAACATTATATTAGTATAGGCTACAGAATATGCTATAATAAACAAAGTAAAAATATACAGATGATTACTAAGGCATAATAACCAAAAAAAAAAGTCAAAATCATAAAGAAAGATATAAAAAACCACCAAAGATAGCCAAAAGCAACAAAGCACCAGGACGATGGAACATAAAAATTGAACTGCTGAAATATGAAGCATCGTATTCATTATACAAGTGTTTTTCAATAATACCGAAGCAATAGAAAAGGTTCCAATTTAGTGGAATCTATTCTACATATCCTTCATTTTTAAAAAAGGTGAAAACAGGTAAACAAATAAATATAGAAGAATAACTGTAATGCCTTGTATAACATAAATCTTTTCCACAGTTACAACATGAAATTTAACAACTTATGGATCTTTATGGCAAAGAACAAACCGGATACGGATAAGCCAGATTATGTTTGGATAATTCATTATAGGCCAAGTGATAGAAAAGAACAAAGAGTGCCAGAGGATAAGTGGCTGAAAAGAATATTGGACAGGAACCCTCCAAAAAGAAGATGGAGAGAAAGAGCAGCTATGAGATGAAAAACGTACATAAAAAATTTTATGATTAATAGAATACTCAAGAAAGGTGACTGGAATAATAGACAGCTATGAGGAATAAAACAGCGAATAAATAATGACAAAGAGCTGACGAACAAGAAAAATACTTAAGTCCACAGAAATGATATAAATAGGACTTTTATACAAATCGCCCAATAAATTTCGTACCTGAGTAAGGATAGTATCATTAAAAATATATAACATAGTTTATGCAGCACCAAACTTCATACGCCATTTCTCACAACGCTGCCTCAAGGGAATAATTTAATGATTCAGTAAAATCAAACAACAGTACGCGGTTAGAGTTGTGGAGCATCTGGGAAGTATGACGGGTAAAAAGGTTTATCGTTGGTTAGCCAAACGTCCTCCCAGAGGTTATGGATACATGCATAGCCATTTTGTAGACATGCCTTTAGAAGCATCTGCTACACTTCTGTATATATACGAGAGTTCAATAGGACCATTAGTTCCCAACTTACAGTTTGCATATGCGGAGTCAGGGAAAAAAACAATCATAGTCCACGTTTGGTCGAAATTGAGATGACGAAGTTTTCTAGTGATGAATGCATATTACTTTCGGGTGGTACGAAGTAAAAGAGAAAATATTTACAGTCATTTTATAACAAATGTTAAATGAAATTGTGTACTGGGGAAGAATCATCAGGGATCAAAGGTGCCTCCTCTTAATCTCAAAAGGTCAGATCAGGTGCAGCATTTATGTGATTCTCTTTTAGTCTAGCGAATTCGTTGATGTATTCTAGTTTTCCAGTTAATTTTTTGTAAACAATAGTGAAGTAATTAGTACATACGGATTAAAATGGAAAGTAGTGGTAGCGATTGTGGTAATGTAGATGTGGATACTGCTGCTAAATAAAGAAAAAAAAAACAGTCCGCGCTCGTGTCGTTATGAAACTTCCCAGAGCCACCACTTATAACGTAGGACCAGATTGCAAGTTTCACTGTTTTCGTTGTTTTGGGAACGTCAATAAAGCCGAAATGCGACGCATTTTGACTCAAAAGAAAGAAAGAGATAAATGAACGCCGGGTCTGGATTACGTGATTTTTAAACATGGTTTACATGTCAAGTTTTCTTCTGTTTCAAAGGTAATTGTCGGTAATTTTGCTGCGCATTAAGTGAGCGTGCCGATTGTAGGATTTTCAAAGTCATTTTTATTTTTGACAAACTGTACCATAACATGCCATCACCGCGGTTAAAAAAATCAGAAGAAACAAGTATGTATATCACGATTACTTGGATAGGACAACAACGTTCACTCTTTTGGTATTTGGATACAATGACAAAAAGTAAAAAGTTCTTGTTATTTTTTTGCAACACACTAATTTTCAACAATTTACCTCTATTTTTGTAGAATCTGGTATAGCACTCTGAATATTCCCAAACGACTTTGGTACAACCTTCACCATTTCATCGATTTCCTTATTTGACTTTTCAGCTTCCTCAACAATTTGTTTCACTAGTTTCTACAATAGAGTTAGTGTAAGTTTACTAGTGAATAATTATAGTGCATACAATTCGTACCTGTAATTCTACAGAATTAGGTATAACTCTCTGTATTTGGTCAAAAAGGTTTGGCAAGCTACTGCCCAAATTTTCTATTGCTTCGTTAGATATTTTTGACTTTTCTGCTACTATATTGGCCATTTGCTACAATTTATTTATGTTTTATAAAAAATACACCATAAGAAATTGATAATATACCTGGATTTTATCTTGTTGTGGAAGAGAAGTTTGAATGTTGTCAAAAACAGTTGGTATAAATTTATTTAGACTATCAATGGCTTTGTTGGAATTTGTAGCATCACTCACTAACTTTTCAGATAGTTCCTATAATTTATAATATAACAAATTAAACTGTATTACCAAAATGCTGGTGTTCTATTACCTGTATTTTCTTTTCATCTGATATAGACTTTTGAATACTATCAAAAACCAGTGGTAGCATTTGGTTAAATTGTTCAATAGCACTTTTTGACTTTTCAGCTTCAGTTGCTATTTGGTTGGCAACTTTCTAAAAACTACAAGCTAAAGATTGCACTACATTAGTATAGGTGAGAATATTACCTCAATTGTTGAAACATCTGGCATAGACTTATTTATCATGTCAAACGCAGCTGGTATAGCAGAATTAATGCTTTCGATTGCCTTGTTGGAGCTTTCAGTTGATTTTGTAATTGTGTCTATAATAGCTTTTGATTTGATCTAGAATATGTGAATAAACAACTGTCTTGGAAGATGCGATCTTTTCAAATGCACTTGAAAATAACTTAAGGTCATTACTTTGATAATATAAAAGATTCAAAATTGAAACAATTTAACAGCATATAATAATGTTGGGGAAATTACTGTCATGACCTTTAAATAAAATTCTGGTTTTTATAGGACAACTATTGCAAGAGAACTGAGAAGCCAGATTAAACCTTGGCTTGTTTCGTTTCTATAAATTTAGACATGTCTCTGAGCTATTCGTTAGAATGTTATTTATAATAAAAAAGTTTTTGTTGTTAATGTACCAAGTTTGTACCAATTACTTTGGATAGAATGGTAAGTGTTATTTAATTTTAATTTAATTTGTGTAGATTCTGACAACTTTTACCATGATAGATGTAGAATAATATAATTAGAAACTCAAGTTATATTTAAGCGATATTTAAGTCATTTTCAAGTACATTCTAAAGATTTTAACTTACTATAAATTGTTACCTGCAAATCTGGCTGATCTTTTAAAACTTTAAAGACATTATCAATTGCCTTACTTGATTCCGTATTTATTTTAACAATTTCATCTTCTACCTGTTGAATTTGTGATGAATCTGGGACAGAATCTTTGATACTTTTTAAAGCATTGTTGTAGTAATCAACTGTTTTTGTTAACAAATCCAAAATTTTCTGAGATTTTTCCTACAAGTCACATTTTTGTAGTTTATATATAATAATATTTGTTATTTTATTTTACCTGTAGTTCTATAGGGTCAGCTACATTTGCTGTTATGTTTTCAAAAGCTTTATTTGAGCTTTTTGTTACATTCGCCAATATTTCTACAATTTTATTTGTCTCTTTCTAAAATCAAATATGTTAAGTTAAAAAAGTTGTTTGAGTGTTATTCTAGTACCTCTATTTCATTAGAATCTGGTAACACACTTTGAATTCCTTCAAAGGCTTGTTGGGATTTTTTGTTTGCTAAAGATATTGAGTCTGTAATATTTGTATAAAGATCCTAAAATTTACTTTAATTATTATTATAAAATTACTGCTTAATAGCACAAATACCTCGATCTTTTTCGGATCAGGCAAAGAGTTTTTTATATCCAAAAAAGCTTTATCTGTAGTTGCGGTGGCATCCTTAATTGACTCTGATAATTTCTTTGACGTGTTCTGAAATATGATCCAATATATTATTTAAGTAGATATAAGAATCACAAATTGTGTATACCTGTATTGTAGTAGCGTCTGGTAAAACGCTTTCTATATTTTGAAACGCCTTATTATAGTTCTCTTCTATATTTCCTATTGAATTAATTATTTCTTTGGATTTGCTCTACAAGTGTAATTTATTTACCATAATATAGAATTATAAACACTTTATGTACTACCTGTAATCCATCTGGGTTGGGTATTATGTCATTAATTCTTTCAAAAGCTTTATTTGATTCTTCACTTATATCTACCAAAGCTTTTGCAATGGTTTGTGATTTTTCCTACAAAATTAACTCTGTACTCCAATAAAAAATTAAATCTAAAGTTATACCTGGATTTTTGTTGCATCTGGTAAAAGATTTGTAATGCTATCAAATGATGTGCTGGACGTTTCGTTTGCCTTATTTAAAGCATCAACAATTTGATCAGATTTTTTCTAAAATATATTATCTTTAGCAATAGGTTGTATACAAATATGTAGTTAATACCTTTAGATCCAGAGGATCTGGCAATGAAGAATTGATTGCTTCAAAAGCTTTAGTAGAACTTGCGGCCGCTGCTGTTAAAGTTTCTGTTATTTGTTTTGACTTGTTCTATAATGGTAGGAATGCTAAATATAGGATTTTAAATGTTTCTTTATCGGCTACTGTATATAAAATATGAAAAATCACAGATAGAAGGTCTGAAGATGTCGACCTCTTTTAGAAAGTACGATAAAACATGTAAGTAAAATTTACATAATAAGAGAGGTAATTAATCAAAAAGACAAATTTTCCATTCCCGACAGATTAAAGATACAAAAAATATCTCACAAAGATAAATGGATAATAACCAGTCTCTATACGTCTGTGTCCTTAAATAAAACAAGGCATTTGATAAAGTCCAATATATTTGCCTTCAACTTCAACTACTTCGGGATAAAAATCTGGATATAAAAGATGCAAAAATAAGTCTGTATTTTAATCCATTAGCGCCGTGCATTGTTTTAAAACGCCGGCAAACAATCTTATATTTGGGAGGAACTTGAAGTCCTAAAACAACCATAAAAGAGGTGTGACCTTGTCAATTCCATCAACCGTAATCGCTCACAGTCAGTTTTACGTATTTATTTGCGTTATTAAGAACTGTTGTTAGTTTGGTGCATTTAAAGTATAGTATAATATTAGAACTTGAAAATAATGGATATTCGATTTAAGTCAGTAACATATTTTCGATATAAATGAAACTTATTATTTATATATGTTAAATTTGTGTTGATTATTTTTCTGTAAAAACATATTTTAAAAGATTTATATGAATTGATCAACAACTACTTGTCAGTACCTGTTGTAACAAAGCTGTTGCCTTAAAACAACGCTAGGCGCTTGTACTACCTATATTTTAAATTTTATTATTTTAACCTCCAGATACAAATGTAGACACTGACGAGGAATCAGGAGATGAAGATAAAGGAGAGTATGTAGTGATATAGTAATCAAATCTTTAATAAAAAAAAAGTTTATGGCCTTAATAATGTAATGTTAATACTTTACCATTTTTAGACTGGTAGATAACCTTTCATTCCATTAAATACATGTCTGAGCAGAAATACGACTAATAAACAATAAAAGAATTGGTTTGAACAAAGATTCTATACAGATTGAAGACATCACTGGTCATAATTTTGAATCTGATGTAGCAAAAAAATTGGATTTCAGAGAGACTGCTTCAGCCTTAAAATCAACCTCAGTGGCTAAAGGAAGCAGACGTTGGCAAAGAACGTGCATCAGCATTTCCAACCCGACTATTCTAAATACGAATAAATGTCTCCAACGAAAATTTTTGAACAATTTGTAAATGATGCATTTATCCAACATTTAATGGACGAAAGTCGTTATGCAATATTTTTAAATTGTCCTAATCCCAAGAGAAAAGATGAGGAGATCCGTTTGTTTATCAGTATTTTATATATAAAAGGGTATAATCAATTAACATCTAAGCGACATTATTGGGATTACAATAACGATATGAAAAGTTATGCAGTATGCAAGGCCGTGGGAAGAGATCGATTTTTACAGATTTGCCGGTTTTGCACTGTTTAGATAATATCAAAATTATTCAAAATGACAAGATGGGGAAAATGCGACCTCTTATAGACATGCTTAGAAAAAGTTTTGTTGAAAATTTTGTACCGATAGAGCAGTTCTCTTACGATGAAAGTATGATAAAATACTTCGGCAGACATAGCTGCAAGCAGTTTATTCGAGGAAATCCAATTAGACTTGGATACAAAATGTGATGTATCAAAAAAATGGGTATTTAGTTAACTTTGACTTATACCAAGGAAAAAATCCAAAATCAAACAATAACTATGAAAAACTATTTGGGAAAGCCACTAGTCTTTTATTATTAATATTAGACGATATGCCAACCGAGATAATTTGTTTTCTGGAAGGGCTTTATTTTCATTTTCAAAATTTCGTGGTTATAACGCCATAAGAACCATTTGCAAAAAACCGAGTTCCCAGAGGATGTCCGTTAATTCGTAAAAATGAGTTTATGAAAAAAGATGGAGGTTATTTCGAAACAGCTGGACAATTATATGTCCGGTGGATGTATAGTGCAGAACCTAGTAAGCGTAGAAATTAAGAGAAGAATATACCTGGCGAACAGAGCTTACTTTGGATTAAAGTAGTTCTTAGCATCACACATAATTAGCAAAAAAATCAAGATACTAATATATAAAACTCTTAAAAAACCTGTCCTGACATACGTGTCAGAGACATGGACTATGTTAAAAAGCGACGAAGAACTGTTGGGCCTCTTTGAAAGACGAATACTTAGGCACATATACGGAGGAGTACAAGAAAAGCCAGTAGGAACCAGGAAGAGAGGCAGGCCAAAATCTAGATTTAAAACTCAAGTCAAACATCACTTGAGGAATCTAGGGGTCCGAAAATGGAAAGCCAGGGCGAAAGATAGAGAAAAATGGAGACTAATTCTTGCACAGGCCAAGTCCCATCCAGAGTTGTAGAGCCAAAGATGATGATGATCATTGATTTCATCATTATTTGACACTCAAGAAGTAGGTCAAGTACGAATATTTTCTCAAAAACTCAAACGAAACATATTTGATTTTAGAACGACATTGATCGCCAAGTCTAACACATTTATGGAAGGAACTGATCAAATAGATCAGAATGTAAGTTGCTAGCGGATCAGTATTTGTGGCCAAAAATGGTATTGGCTAATTTTTACATGGATGCTCGATGTTGCATTATAAAAAAGTTGGATATTGTTTTCAACAAAAACTAGGTAGTGTGGGTACCTAGCGTTGTTTTAAGGCAACACTTAATGTCTCAGAAATGAGATTGAGTTTTTTATCATTTAAACACAGTCCATTAATAATATTATTGCAATAAATAATACAAAATCAATAATTTATTAATCTTGGCGCTAATGGGTTAAGCAAGTTTCTTCTGTATAGTTGGTTAATGAGCTGTAGAATGAAATAAAGCAACGAGGGGTATCACAAGAGTGCTTATTTTTCCTACTACTTTATAACATGTAAATAGAAGAGATAGTTTAAAAAGCACTTAATGAAAAATAAATTGGAACAAACGTAGAAAACCTTTTATAAATTTATAAACTATAAAATAAATAGGAATTATGTTCACTTTTATTTCTATTAGAAGTACCACCATAGATAGATGAAAAAGTCTAATAAAGAAATATAACAGCTGGTTTAGATATATTTTCGAAAATATTTCATAAGTATTAAAATGTGTTTTTTATTAAAATTATTGATTAAAACATCAACAGATTGGGAAGAGACTTTACTGTTAGGTCTCTGCTTCTTTAACTACTAAGGTAAAAAAGTACAGAATGGAAATTCTATTAGGAAGTACTGAATAGCCATTGTGACCTATGAAATATCAACACTGGACACACTACTGTTATAATAACATGTTAAAGAAATCCAAAAATTACCAAATTATTTCAAAAAACAAAGATAACTCAATAAATTTTGTAGCCGATAAAAAAATTTGACTTCACATGATTACAAAAAAAAAATTCTTTGTGATCTTGTACGTAAAAAATAAAATATAAGTACTTGAAATATTAACGGATCTGGTAAACCATTCTGAACATTATCGAAAGCTTTGATAGATTCTTCCTTAATTTTAAGAAGCCCCTGTGTAATATGGTCCGACTGTTCCTACAATAAATTTAATTGTGATTACTGCGTAATATTGATGGATCTATTGTACCTTTATTTTGTTAGTATCAGGCAGCGCACTTAATACTCCATCAAAAGCTTTCGTTGATACATCAGCAGCATTAACAAGGGCATCAGAGATCTCTTTGGATTTGTTCTAAAATTATGGTTCCAAAAATAAAGATCATCTAAATCATTAACGTTAATATTTTACCTGTATTTGTAAAGTATTAGGTAAAACACTTTCAATGGTATCGAAGACTTTAGTAAATTTATCGTTAGTTTCTGCCAAGGCGTCCATAATCTTAGTCGAATTTTTCTAAAATATAAACATTGATAACTATTATATAGATCTATAATTCATGTATATGAATATACCTGTATTGACAGTACATCGGGTACTGCTTTCTGGATGCTCTCAAAGGCTTCACTCGACTTTTGTACTGTGTCAGCTAGTGCTTTAGTAATCAGCTGTGATTCAGTCTAAAGAATGCATGAATTTAAAATTAATTAAAAATTATTTGATAATTTATATACCTGTATTTTTACTGGATCTGGTAGTACCGTTTTAATATCTTCTAAAGCTTTACTTGAATTTTTTTCTACATCTTGTAGCATTTCTGTAATTTTTTGGACGCTTGTCTAAAATATTGGTAAAACTATTACAATATTCGTTTTTATATTATAAGATAACTACCTGTATTTTTATTGGATCTGGAATCCCACTCTCAATGGTACTAAATGCATTCAAAGTATTGTCGGCTGTATTTGTTAAAAGCTCAGTTATTTCTTTCGATTTCGACTAGAATGTGTTTAAATTCTGTATAAGTGAATATTTTCTATTAAAAACTAGTTTTTACCTGTATCTGTAAGGGATCTGGTAAAGCTTTGTGAATTCCTTCCAAGGCTTTATTAGAATTTTCTGCTAAATCGATAATTGAATCAGCAATTTGCTTTGACTTGTTCTATAATGCGAGAGAAATTTAGATAGTAATTTAACCGTTTGTTAACCAAAATTTGCTATTACCTGAAGAACTTGAGGATCTGGTAAAGTACTACTAATGTTTTCGAACGCTTTGCTAGAGATTTCAGCAGATTTCGTTAGAGCGTTTGTAATTTCTTTAGTTTTTTCCTGAAATTGTTTGTGTATGTTTTGTTTTTAAAACAGTTTTGCAACTGAAATATGCCTTTTGATAAAAGAATATTGTCTTAGTTTTTTTGTGCTATGGTTTTCTTTTTTAAGTTATGAAAGCGAAATCGTAGAGGGTACGGATTTAAGGAAGAATTTGAATTTTGGTTTTAAACAAGTAGAAACCTTTGGATTACATAAAGATTTGACAGTAGAGAAACTTATACACAGAATTAAAACCTATTAACTACTAAAAATTTTCTAGCTTTGAACTTGTAAAAGGGTCTTACAAAAGCTACCCAGAAAGTGTACGAATATTATGATGCCAAAGCCAGGGAAAATACCTAAAGAAATTGGTTCATATATACCAATCAATCTATTGCCAATTATATCCAAAATATTTGACAAATTGTTGTTAAAAAGAATTGAAGCTATCCTTGAAAACAAAAATTTTATAGAAAAAGATAACTGATTGCCAGTCTGGTTCTCCTCGCAAATATAGCACTATCCAACAGGTACATAAAATTGTAAAATAAGTCAACAATGACCTAAAAAATGGACAATAGTGTTTCGCAACCTTCCTGGATATAAGACAGGCTTTCTTCTTCTTCTTAGCTTGCCTTTCTTCTTCTTAGGGTGTTCCTAATGTTGGCAATCATTCTGGCTATGATGACTTTGTTGTTTGCCATACGAAATAGCTGTGTTAAGGTCTTTATACACCATGCTCTCAGATTAGCAAGCCAGGATATATTTTTTTTTCACTCCGGGGCCCCTTTCCGTCAATTTTACCTTGCAAAATGCATTGAAGTAGCTCGTATCTACCTTGATTTCTTATTATATGTCGCAAGTACTGCAGCTTACAGCCCTCCACGATGTTGAACAAATCCGCGGTTGTGTTCATACTCCGCAGTACTTCTTCATTGGTGATTTTGTCTGTCCATGGTATCTTCAGAATCCCTCTGGATAACCATAGATCAAAAGCCTGAAGTTTTAATAAACTTTCCGCCTTTAATGTCCACGTTTCTACTCTGTACAGAGGCACTGAGTAATATTTACAGAGCCTTATTTTTGCTTCTAGGGTGAGGTCATGGCTTTTGAACACAGAGCTCATAGTCAAGAATGCACTTTTTGCTTTTCTGATGCGACATTTAATCTCGTGGTATTGTCCCACGACTCATGCTTTAACTAACAGATACTTACATAGATTTTCCAGAAATACACTTAACAACAAGAGGTATATTCAAGAATAATACTGTAACATTAGCATCACGTCAAATGCAGACACTGCTACAGAAAACCTATAAAATTCTCTCAAGAATATCAAACTTTGGCTAAACACATGAAAAATAAAAGAAAATCTAGCCATATCGAAACACGTAACCATCAAAATGCAACATCAACGTTATACCACGTGAAAAAAATTAAAGAAGATAGGGTGTTCCCTATCAGATGGATCAAACGCAAGGAAGACCATCAAAGTCAAATAAGTAGAGTTGGCTAATCTATTTCCAATAAAAAGTACTACGATAAAGTGGTACTCCCAGATAAAAAAGTCTTAAAGCGGTATAACTGACCATACATCTTTGATAATTTTGACTGACTTGTCTTTTCTGTTCTAATCTGTATTCAAGATTATTCGTTTTTTCAAGTTCTACAACTTTGTAACAGTTTGTTTCTTGGCTATTTATGTGTATATTTTTAGGTTGCTTCAGAACAGAATTATTAATACTTTGTTCTATGTTTATTTTAAACCAATTTGTTAATTAGGCAAATGGTCCACTGGACAATATTTCTCTTAGCATTCCCATTTTCGTCCAAAAGTTTCTACTGTTTCCCATTTTTGTCTGCATACTTTTACGTTAGAATTTTAAAAATAATTATTTGGATTTAATTCCAAAAAAGATTAAAATGTATGTATAAATTGATTTTAATATTTTTATATTTTGATTTACCATAGTGCATATTACAGTTGCAAAAATGTAAAATAAGTACTAGTACTCGTAATATACATAAAATATTATTTCCAAATATACCTGAATTTTTAAAGGATCTGGCAAAGAACTCTCAATACTTTTAAATGCAGTTAATGATTCATCAGCTACACTGCTTATTGCTTCTGTTATTTTTTTAGATGATTCCTAAAATTAGGAGTTACTTGTAAATGATTTCTTAAGATATTAAAGGATATCCATACCTGTATTTTTGTTGGATCGGGTATAGTACTGTAAATACTATCAAATGCCTTGTTTGACTTTTCTGCAATATCTACTAGAGCATTACTAACCTTTTTGGATTGCTCCTAAAATTGAGATACATAAAACACTTATTTTTTTAGTTAAAGTGTCACAATATTACCTCAAGTTTGGTAGGATCTGGTAATGCAGTTTGAATACTAGCAAATGCTTTGCTAGTATTTTCAGCTGTAGACGCTAAGGCTTCAGTAATTTGGTGGGATTTATTCTAAAAGATCTTCGTTAATTTGAAGACGATAAAGTTATACCTATTCAACAATTAGACGGTCTTTTACCTTTGAGTTTTAGACTTTGTTAGCGTTTTTCTAAAGTACATGAAATTTTTATTTGAATTTATGGTTGTTGCTTTTTTATATTTGTAGAGAAAAGTACCTAAATTCAGATCCTGGCCCCAAAACGAACCCCGAGCATTACTGATTCTCCAATTTACTGCACTCTGTTGGTAATGCCACAAAACATTAGTTTATGCTTTTGCTGCTCTGTATTGAAGTCAACTCGGAGTCAAGCACTCGGTCAAACTATTGCACAATGAAATGACAACAACAGTTTTTAAGTGATAAGAAACAATTAAGACCGACCTACTTTTTGATTAGTACTGATATGATACTGTAAGTGATAAAATCTATATACATTCTTTAATGGGAACGGATTGAGGATTATGTTTATACTCAAGTTATTTTATTTCGAAGCACATGTAGTAATGTCAGTTTCCAAGAGACACAACGTATTTTTTTTATTTTTTCAGAATGTTTCAGAATGCCTAAGCCAAAGCTAAGGCATAAAGAATATAGAAAATTAAAGAGGCTATAGATGCTTTTAAAAGTAAAAAGATGGTTTGGAAAAAAGCAAGTAAGCAGTATAATATACCGAAAACTACATTAATGAGATTATACAACATGAAATACGGTGCTTCAGAGACTGGCTTTCAGAATAAGCTTGATAATTATTATCTTGCTATGAACGTTTCGTTTTTTGGGCTTACTCGTAGTGACCTGAGAAAAAGGGCTGTTAAGTTGGCAGAAAAAACGGCATCGAATATTCTTTTAAAAATGACATCAAAGGATAGAAGTTACATCTGGTACATCTCACAGCAGAACCCTTGTTTTTAGAAAAGAAAATATAGAAAAGTTTTATAACCTTTAAAAAAAGTTTTAGATTAAGCATGGTTTACTTCAGACAAAATGTATAATAAGGACGAAAGCGGAATCACTAATCCAAATAATCCAAAGTGGCGAAAGTAATCAGCGTAATGGGGAGAAACAAATAGGTGCTTTGACTTTAGAAGAAATAGGAGCTCTATTTCTGCTGTATGAATGCGGTTGGTTCTTTTGTACCTCTTTCAGTAATTTTTCCGCGCAAAAAGATGAGTGAGCAAATGAAGAAATGTAGTGAAAAGAATAGGGTCATGATTTAGTGAAGTGAATATAGACATACTGTAACAAATCAAGAGATCACGTCAATAAAATATACCCAAGAAGAACATTACAGTGAGCAACAATATATAAAAAGCAAGATATCACAAAAATGTTAGAAAAACGATGATATTCTATAAATTCTTTTTCTAGTTAGATACTTAAAATAGCATCGCAACAGCGCAGGTCAAAAGAATTAAAAAAATGTGTTTGTTTACTGGAGGAAAATTATCACTAAATGTGTTCGAATTTCCCCTAAAAATAACTTAATTTTGTATTTATTAACTCAGATTTTAAAGCGGTAGCTTTAACCGCGATAATTGTCAAATTGGTAAACTTTCAAATTCATTTTCAATAATTATGTTTTTAATAACAATACCTGAAAAGTGGCCGGATCAGGTAATGCTGTTTTTATGCTGTCAAAAGCTTTGTTTGAGTTTTCAATTGTATCGGCTATCTTGCTTGATATTTCAGTAGATTTTAGCTAAAACCAAGCTAGTAATAATAAAATTCTGGATATTCTTAGTTTATTTTATACCTGTAGATCTGAAGCGTTAGGTATCGCCTTTTGAATATTTTCCAACCCAACACTGGTAGCTTCTCCTAGAGTTTTCACATTAGTGGCAAGTTTAACAAAATGCTCCTGAAATATAACCACTTTTTAATACTTAACACGTGAGCCATAAATCTTATTTACCTGAAATTTGCGAGGATCGGGAACCATATTATTTATGGCTAAGAGTGCCTTAACTGTAGCTTCAGAGGAAACTTTTAAATCGTCTGTGATCTTAGACGCCGCAGTTTGTAGTTGAGCAGGGTCAACTACAGCTTTATTGATATCGTCAAAGGCTTTGGTAGAACTGTCAGCTACATTTTTTAGGGCAGCGGTGACTTTAGTACACTTTTCCTAATAAAATTTTATTTTAGATAATTCCTCCTGCTTTTATAAATATGTATTACCTTTATTTCTGCAGGATCCGGTATAGAGCCAGTTATCTGTTCCAAACTTTTAGTAGAACTTTCTGCTAAAGTTTTTATCCCTTCAAGTATTTTCTTAGATTTTTCCTGAAACTCCAATGGATCAGGAATACTGCTGCTGATATCACCGAGTGTTGTTGCTATTTTTTTGGATGTTTCCTAAAAGGCTATATTTTGTAGTTTCTGCATAACACATTTTAGTATTATAAATACCTGTATTTTTAAAGGATCAGGTAGAGAGGCTGTGATCGACTCTAAAGCTTTATCAGAGTTCTCAGCGACTTTTTTTATACTGCTTACTATATTGTTAGATTTTTCCTACAATGTAATTAACCATCCGAAGTGCCATTAGTATATTTAATTTTTAAGCAAGAAAAGTAAAGTTGTAAATATAAAGTTACTAGATTTAGCCAGTATTATATTCTTAAAAAAATTATAACATATTAAATTTTTGAATATTTTATTCACTTTATTATCTTTATTGATGAATAGAAAATTTATCCACAACAAAAAATATAGAAAAAAATTTCAATATTTTATTGTTATATTTATTCATAGATAACATTTAAAACTTATATAAGGATATATATAAGGTTCTTAAACTCCGAAGTGGAGCATAAAGCTTCAGTGAAAACGCGCCATCGGGATCTGTTTTGCGCTAAGGCCTTCACCTCATTCCAAGACTTTCCTTGGCCTCTTATCTCGTCCATAATGGATCTTCTCCAAGTTTGTACTGGGTGACCTCTTTTTCTTTTCCCTTCGGGATTCCACTCTAGGGCAGTCCTTGCGATACTGGAACTATTTTTTCGCAGTGTGGGACCGATCCAATCCCACTTTCTGGACTTAATTTCATTTTGTACCCTCTTTTGTTCGGCCAGGTGTAGCAGATCTTCGTTTCTGATGGTATTAGGCCAGAATATACGAACAATCCTTCGTAGACATTTGTTAACAGAAACCTGCAGTTTGTCTGTGAGGGTGTTTGTCACTTTCCAGGTTTCACATCCGTAGAGTAGAACAGACATGACATTTGATCGGAATATTCGGATCTTTGTCCTTGTGGTATACTCGCCAGATCTACAAACAGGGTTAAGCGTGCTGAGAGCTTGTTAGGCTTTTCGTATCGTCATACGAATGTCGTCTTCTGTACCTCTGTTTTCTGTTATGACACTTAAAAGATACGTAAAGTTTTTCACATTTTCAATCTGCATATTGTCGATAGTAAATAGCGTGTTGTTCCTTGTATTTATTCTCATGGACTTGGTTTTACTAATATTGATTTTCAAACCTATTTTGTTGGCTTCAGTGAAAAGTGTTTCCAATTGGTAAGCCAGATCATGGAACCTTTGACCTAATAGGCAGATATCGTCCGCGTATTCTAGATCGCTTAGGCGTGTGGTTAACGTCCATTATATCCCTCTTGTGTCGGAGTCTAGTTTGGAGAGAACATAGTCTATAGCTATGTTAAAAAAAAACAGAGAAAGTACGCATACCTGTCTAACTCTAGTAAGTACGTCGAATTTGTCACTGTTGATCCCATTGTGTGTCACGCTGCATTTCGCATCAGTATATAGTGACTTTATAATAGAAATTATTTTTTTGCTGGACGTTTCTTAACTCTAAAATTTTCCATACAGCAGCGTGAGACAAGCTTTCAAAAGCACGTTCAAAATTAACAAAAACCATGTATAGGTGTTCCATTCAACCGATCGTTCCATTATTATCCTTTCAGTATTAATGTGGTCTATGCAGGAGGATTCTGGTCTAAAGCCAGCTTGAATAGCTCGAAACTCAACCTTGTTTGTTAATCTTTTCAGTATGATGGTCGTGAAAATTTTATTTATGACAGTAAGCAAGGTTATTTCTCTCCAATTTTTGCACAGTGTTAGGTTGCCTTTTTTTGGAAGCTTGATAATGTTACCTTTTTTCCAGCCCGCTGGAATGTGGTTTGTTTCTCACACTTCTCGGATTATGGGGAGCAAAAGTTCAGCAGTTAGATGCAGATCAGCTTTAAGTATTTTAGCAGCAATATTATCGATTCCCGGTAACTTGTTGTTTCTCAGAGATTTGATAGCTGTTATTATCTCCGTTTTGGAAGGGGCCTGGCAAGAAGTATGCAAGTCTATATTCTCGAATGAAGGAAAATCAAAACACTGTTAGACAAGAGGAATTTAAAAAAATTATATATCGGTCTATTGTAGTTATTACAAGGAAAGGAGCACTTTTATTGTAATCTAAAAGTGACCATTAACGTAAAAATAGTTCTGCTGTTTATTCGTATTAAATTTAACTAATCAGGATAAAATATTTTTTTTAATTAAATAAATTTATTTCATTTGAGAAAAATAATAATTGGACAATTTCTAGTAATTAAATATTCTCACAATATTTGCTATATTTCAGTTACCTCTAATTTAAAGGACTCAGAAATATTATTCTGAATCTCGTCAAGCAGTTTATGCGATGCTTCGGTGGCATTTTTAATTGTAGCAGCAATTTCACTAGACTTCTCCTGGAATTTTTTAATATAAATTATTTCCACATATTGTTATTTTTTAGTTGTTACAATACCTGCAACTTTAAAGGATCGGGAAGCACTTCGTGTATTGATTCAAGCGCTTTTTGAGAGTTTTCTGCTACATTTTTTATAGAATCAGAAATTTGTTTTGACTTTTCCTAAAATTACATTAAGTTAAATGGCAATTCTCTTATTTAAACGGTTCTAAAACTATACCTGTAGATGTAAAGGATCTGGGATACTACTAGTAACATCGTCAAGGGCTTTTATAGAGTTTTGTGAAGCAGACTCGATAGCTTGTGAAATCTCTTTAGATTTATCCTACGAAGAAAACAAAAATTAAGTTTCTACAAGATGCTAAGCCGTTGATGTACTTACAGTCAATTTTGAAGGATCTGGTAATACTTTTGAAATGTTTTCAAATGATTGTATGGAAGCTTTTTCTGCATTTTTTAGTGCATCTGAAATAGCTTGCGACTTTTCCTGAAATTTTACTGGATTCGGGATAAAACTTTCAATATTTTCAATCGCTTTAAGAGACTCTTCTGCTGTTTTTTCCAGCGCAACTTTTATTTGATTTGATTTTTCCTACAAATTAGGTTTAAAAGTAGTTTTCCCTACTTTATTGGATAAAATATTTACCTGAAGTTGTGCGGGATTAGGTATGACGTTTTGGATATTGTCTATGGCTTTGTTAAAATTCTCAGCTGCCTCAGACATTGCAACTGATATATCTTTGGTTTGTTCCTAAAACTGCTGACTTAACAATTTGCTATATATAAGGATACGAGCCCCTTTGATTTTATGAAAATTAAAACACTTTGAAAGAGACTAAAATAGCTCAAATAATAGGCTACTATAAAAAGGTCCAGATATTTTGCTTGCATATACATACTATATTCTTCATCTGTGAGACTGTTAGATCAAGCTCTCCACTACTTTGGACGAGACAGACTGGGCGAGGAATTTACTTCCCCAAATGCGTTCTTAAATCTCGATATATTCAACATCGTGACGTGGAGATGAATGGTACAGAAAAGTTTTTTGTACCTATTTCTCAGAATGGTGAATGAACCGTTGCATATAACCGTTCGTGAACGAAGAGGTTACAGCCTTGGCATGCAAGGGAAACACTGAATTACTTGACAGCATTACGTCTCAACTCAGTATTCTAGACAAAAATATAATACTACATGCTAATTTTTACCAAAGTAAGGCAGTTTATGACAAAACTACTGTTACAATTAGAAGGTTTTATCTCATCTTAATGAAAGAGTCCTGAGTAAACCCCGGCGTCAGCTAAAAGGTCTGGTCAGGTTAAATGTTAGTGGAGAGCTTATATATTAAGCATCTGCTGAAGTCTTGAAGGCTTATAATATATAATGTCTATAGAACAGTTACATTTTAAACTAAAGAGAAAAATTCTTCTGAAGTTCTGTCTTAGATGTCTTTACATTTGACCTGCAGCTGATCAAAAAGTTTTGTTATCCTTTTAGTTCTGGTATGTGTAGTTTATATTTTCTTTGTCTGTTTAGATACAAAAGTAGGGTTTTTTGACAGGTTTCCTAAAGATATAAAAGGTAAGGATAATTATCATTTTCAATACTGGTATAAGCTATATGCAATATAGACTTATACATATGCTTTAAAAACATCGCGTATTGTCTAAATTAGTTCTTTTCTATAAAAATTTAATATCCACATTATCAGGAGCTCGTATTTCAATATTTTCTTGTAATTACCTGTATTTTCACTGGATCTGGTAAAAGACTTTTAATATCCGTAAGAGCCTTTTCAGAATTTTCGATAGTATTTTTGACAGCATCTGCTAAAGTATCAGATTTTTCCTACAATATATCTAAATTGAATAAAAACTGTTGTTACATTTTTGCCAAATGTTACCTTTAGTTTTAAGGGATCAGGAAGTTTGGTCGATATGCTGTCAAACGCCGCGTTAGCATCATCAGCAGCATTCTTAAGAGAATCGATTATTTGTTTGGTTTTTTCCTATAAGAATATATCTTAATATTTTTCTCTATACCTATTACATTAACCTGATTTTACCTGTAAGTTTAGAGGATCTGGCAGAGATGGAATATTTATTATTGGATTCGTAGGTTCTACTTTAGAGTCGCCTGCCTTTGAGGCCTGTTCTTCCTTTTGCCTAGCTTTCTCCTATATTATTTATTTTATACAATATTTTGTTAAAGCGTGTCATAAATATGCTGTCTGAATAAACATAAAGGAGACTAACAGAGATGATCGCTTTAAATCATTAAAAATGTATAAAAATCTAAAGATGTTTAATAATTTAAACAGTTGTTAATTGACGTAATTAAATAATAAGAAATAGCAAGAGCGAACTAACTTCAGTCATTTGAATTACATTTTAGAAATGCATTATGAGAAGAGAACTGGTTTAATAACTTTTAAATAAATTTTTTCAAACGGACTAAACAACTCAAATAAGAAAAACAGTTTGAGCCATTTACCTATCGATTATCTGTGTTTAATATGATATAAAATATACCTTGTACATAGATGTAAAGTAAAAGAGCTGAAAATCTGAAGCAACTGATAAATTTTTATAAAAATTTACAAATAAGCAAGAGGATTAGTCAACTATGACCATGGAAGCCTTAGATTCCAGTTTAAACTTAAAATTTTGTGTCTTTTTGGGCTCTAAACTAAGTAGAAGAAATTTGCAACACATAGAGGATAGACTATCACCAGACTCTTAATGAATTAAATATAATAAATCAGACACGCCAAGAAGGACCAAGAAACTAACCAAAATGAATATTCAGTAAACTAAAAAATAATTAATGGTCCTGCAAAAATATTGGCACCAAAAATAAATATTAGGGTATATGTTCTTAGCGAAAACGTCGAGAAGTTTGTGGTAACTTGACAACGCTTATTAAAAGCTCAAATGAGAATTTAACAGGCTGTACCAAAAGTTATATTAAGAACATTATCATTCTAGATTTATATAGGGGAATGAAATAAAATTTATGCACGCTCTAAGCGATAATCAATGCAAGCATGCAATAAGTACATTCAAAAGACTGAAAAGTTATCAATGGAAACTCCATAGTATCTCATTATTATGGAAAAATCGTTAAATTGCTTGCAATAAAGCTGCCTGTGCTACAAAGGCATCACGAAAAAACTTCAAACACAATACTAGTAGTATCTTAGATGAGAATAATGAAGGGGAAATTAGAGTCTTGTAAAATCACTCAAACTGAAAAGAGTCTGACTTATTAGATAATTTTTTTAATGTCAGGGGTCTCTTCTAACCTACAAGATGAATCCCCAAGCTGAGGGCTGAGTCTCAGTAGATCGCAGCGTGGAAATTGCTCTATTGGGTACAACACCCTGCTTGGTACGTGAGTCGCCAACAGAAAATTCCGCATTTTAACATGAAAAAATTATAATACCCATGTTTGTCCGTCTAAAGATCTGGTCTACTGGAAATTATCGATCTTACTATAAACCGATAATCGTAACAGAAATAAGGGCCCTTGTCACATTGTTTTGAGCCTTTTGACTCTCGAAACTCCAAGAGACATTGTTGCCACCTTTGACTATTGCCTTAGAGTTTCAGCTACTATGGACGGTAGATGCGCACCATTACCCTCTCGAGTAAGTGCATCAACCAAATATCTGAACCTGCGATTCTTGTCGTACCGAGCAGGATTACTAATGCAACGACGAGTCATTATCAGGGTAAAACTAACCTTTCTCACGACTGTCTAATCACAGCTCACGTTCCCTGTCTATGGGTGAACAGTGCAACGCTTGGTAAATTCTGATTCGCAATTATAGGAAGAGCCGACATTGAAGTAATAAATATCGACGTCGCTTTAAGCCAAAAGGATCGATAGGCCGTGCTTTCGCAGTCCCTATGGACTGAACATCAGGATCAAGCCAGCTTTTGCCATTTTGTTTTACGAGAGGTTTCTATCCTCGCTGCGCTGGCATTAGGGCTTCTTCTTTTCTTCAGTGCCTTATCTGGTCCGGATGTTGGCGATCATCACTGATCACTGATCAACACGATCATCGTGATTGGTCTCAACTTGCGTAAAGGAGGCGCTTTGAATGTAGTAGGGGTCTTTCGGTACTTTGCGTAAGACAGATTAGGCAGGGAAGTCCTCAACCCCGACACGACGCGTTCCAATGGCTGATAGGGAAAGTTTTTACAGATATGCAGGACAGGTACAAATAAGGCATAGCCAAATAAGTACCCGCGGATTAACTGACGACATGGCATTAGGCAGCAGTAATGTCATTATTGGATTAAGACTGTGAAAAAGTAAAAAATCCTGTAGGCTTAATTCTAGATACTCACAGGTGCCATTCGCATTATTAGTCAAACGGCTGTGATACTGCGATGGGGAAAGCAACGGGAAACCACCCCATAAATAGTCCCTAATTCATTTATCATGTTTAATGTAAACCAATTTGGAGAAGGTACTGATCATGGACTTCAGATATCAAGATCTGAAGGGGAGGAAGAACAAGAAAATGTAAGGCTTCTCAGGTAGTCAACCCACGGAATCCTTACTAATATTTAAACACTAATAAAGAAAAAGTGTGCACGTGGAACGTTCAAAAAATCTATACTTGGAATGCTCGAAGTATGTTTCAAGGGAGAAAGATACACAACACCATTCAAGGAATGAAAAAAATAAATATCGACGTGATGGGAATCAGCCAGATGATATGGCCAGGCTTGGGACAGTGCTGTATAACATATCATGCGGAAAACGATAAACCACGCCACCGAAACGGCGTAGTGGTGAGTCTGAGCAAAAAGGTGGCTGAGGCTGTGATCAGCGTACTACCTCTCTCCGATAGAATCATTCTGAAGAAGCTGCAAAGCAGACCCGTTAATACGAACATCATTCAAATTTACGCTCCAGCATCACAAAGGCGAGAAGTAGATATCAAGGAGTTTTACGCACTTGTACAAAAAGCACTTAAATATACCAAGAAGAACCAGCTTACCATCATCATGGGTGATTTCAATGTCAAAGTTAGCAAAAGAAGAATAAAAAACATCGTCGGACAACACGGCTTAGGCGAGAAAAACGAAAAGGAAGACTAACTTATCCAATTTTGACAGGCATTAGGACACCTGAGTTATTCTTTGAAATGTGTACCGCCCCTGCCTGGCACTATCCTTGAATGGAATAAGGCTGGAGGTAAGTTGACACTTAAAACGAAGCACACGAACGCTAGCCAGGTATCCGAAAAAAGAGCCTTATCGGAACTACGAAACTGACTAACGGCATAACGCAACGAAACGTCATTGCTTGCCCTTGGCTCAAGAATACCGTGACAGTCGCCACCTCGTGAGCGAAAGATGCACGCATTTCGCCTTACCGAGTAAGTAAAGAAACAATAAAACGATGAAACTAGCTTGAATACATAATTTAACAATATTATTAATATGGATGATAATTCTTATAATATGGATTTTAAAATATCAATATTATGTCTCCGTTACCTTTAAACATAAAGCAATATTTTTATTTGTTAAAGAATTAATTTTGTTAACAATTTTTATACCTTTAATCCGAATGGATCTGATATAAAATTGTGTATATCTTGTTTAGTTTTGTCGATGTTTTCCTGCACGTGTTTAGATTTATCCTAAAATACAATTTGTTATTTTTAAAAACTTAACATTCGATATCAATTTACCAATAAGCCTAAAGGATCTGGTATTGACTTAGGTGTATCTGTAGCATTACTAGTTGTGGCTTTCGCAGCATTATCCTAAAAATTTTATTATTTTAGGTTTGATTATTTTTCAGGAACCATGTAAATTACCTTAAGGTGGAATGGGTCAGGAAGTAAACCGAATTCCACAGATTTTACTTGTTTCGCCGCCATAATTTCTTCCTCCACTGGTTCCGGAGAAGAAGGGAATGAATAAGAATGGCCGTTTAAATCGAACATATCTGATAGAGAGTCGTCGGGAGGTGGCTTGGATGGTTTTAAATGAAACATGTCAAATGGCTGACTATCTAGTGATTCCTAAAAATAAATCTGTTTGTATCAACTAAGAGTAATGTTCGTTTGACTGTAACCGTCTTGTAACTTGGTATATTGGTTTTTTTACTACATGTCCATAAAGTTTTTGGTAAACATGTGACTGCGTGATTACATTTTAAGAGCATTTTCAGAGGTATATACAATTACTCATTTTCATTATATTAATACTGTATATAAGCAGAGTGAGTATTAAGTATATGCATATTCTCAATTATTTCAGAAACATCTTTCACGAATTATATAGATTTTTATTTGTTGTACATTAAGATGATTAAGATTGATAAAATTTGTTTAATTTAAGTAATCTTTAATAATTTTTATCCTGACTAATATACAAAGTCTACTGATAGAACATTAGTAGATGCACGGTGGAGAACATCAAGATTTGAATAAGAAATAGAAGAGTCGAATGGAAAGATCATATAAGCCGAATGACAACAAATAAAGTAATAAAGACGGTACAAGACGGCTCCTTAATAGGAAGACGATCAGTAGGAAGACCACGAAAACGATGGAACAACAACTTACTGAAAGCACATTAAAAAACAGACAGAGTCATCTGTATAATAAAAGAAGAAGCAGAAAAAGAAGACTCGTCAATTTCTTAAACGTGTTTGAACAATCCCTGTACTTCATAGAAGAGAGAAAGATGAAACAGAAAATAAAACGTACATCTCATTAAATAAATATAGGACATTGATAATGTTATTCAAAATCACCAATATTTCACATTTATACTGCCGCTACTGCCGGTGAGGATGAACAGATAAATAACGCTATTGACTCATGCCAGTGCTGAAGAGCTAAATGTTTGTTAAGTATTTTACAACGCGACGTGTGATAAATGTTTTAAATAATTAAACTGTCAATATGGCTCTTTGACAACCATTGGAAAATGAAGTAAATGTAAGCACAAAATCGAATTAGAATTAGAAGTGTTGAAGAATTTAAAAATTTTAACAACACAGACCTACATGTACAGAGTCACGTATTGTTTTGGACATATATGTTACGTGGACGTATATATAAAAATGGTTAAAAAGAAAATATACGTAACTCTTACAGAACTATTGTTAATAGAATAAGTCAACTTACAAAACTATTAGTACCGACAATTTATAGTTAAGGGAAGGTGGTGAAAATAATCGGAAAACTTGTTCTACAAATAAGGATGGTGATCTTACTTCTCTCTTCGATCTCTTCCTGCTGTATGGAGTGGAAGCGTGGACTCTAACTGAGGCTATGCTTAAACGCTTGACAGCCTTTGTGATGTGGGTATACAGACGACTACTGAAAATAAGCTGGGTTGACAGAGTTAGAACTGAGGAGGTCCTTAGACGGCTGAGACAACACAACTGGTCAATATATTAAATAAACGCAAGCTGGAATACTTCGGTCACATTATGAGACACCCTGCAAAATATGATCTTTTACATCTGATCATTCAGGGTAAGATACAAGGTAATCGTGGTGCTGGTAGACGAAGAACATCATGGCTGAAAAATCTAAGGCAATGGTATGGAAAATCAACTACATCGTTATTTAGAGCTGCTATCAATAAGGTCACGATAGCGAATATGGTAGCCAACATGATATCCAACGATCGATAACGGTCATAAAACTAGAAGAAGAAGAAGATCTTACTACTATTTAGAGCGTACTTAGTAAAGTAATTAATTCCAATTCGAAGGACCACCCACTAATGTAAAAAATAAGAAAACAATCGATAGCGTAGCCAAATTTCTGCGAAGTTGTCCTAGGTAGGTCCGCGATATATAAATTGAGCAGTAAGGGTGTGTGGCAAAACAGATCCCTGTGGCAGTCCATTGCTGAGCTTCATTTGGAAACTTTTAGAAATGTCTATTGTGACTTGAAAAGGTCTGTCAGTGAGCATGTTATCAATGAGTTTAGTTACCTTTTGACACGGGACGGAACGGATTAGCTTGCAGATTAGAGAGATATGATGTTGTAGCTTTTTTGAGAGATAAGAACATCTTCTTTGTGTGCCGTGCTTGTATTCAAGCGTTGGCTATAGTCATATTGACAAGATTGATGAAATGAAATGATTCTCGGTCAGCAGCTAGATGAAACAGTTTCTCGAACGTTCGACCTGTCCATTGTCTAATGTTGCTTCGATTTTGCCCTGAATGATTAACCGGAGTGAGAGATATTTAGGTCCTCTCATGATATGACCGAAGTATTGGACCTTTCTCATTTTGATTATGTTGATCAATTCTCGCTCTTTGTGCACGGTCTGTAGCACACGTTTGATAAGAACATACGTCTTCCAAAAGAGTCCCATTAAAGAAAGATTTATTAAATATTGTAAAGTGCCACAATTTTAACAAAGAATACTTAAGGAACTATGTAAGACACAAGGACATACTATTTTACGCTTACCACCTGATTACTGCGTTTTGAATGCCATAGAAATGATTTGAGGAATAAGAAAGATGCGATTAAGGAAATGCAATCAGTCGCCCACATTGAGCGCAGTGCTGCTAGACAACATACGGTAAGGAGTCAACGAGTTTGATAGTAAAATTTGGAATAATCGTATTTCCCATAGTATCGACAAAGAAAATGTATACCCCATAATGGATCCTACAACCGCTTGAATTGTTATTCGGCACAGTTGAGACACTGGCTCTAGTTCTGATGATTATAATTCTGATAAAAGGAAAAGGTGTAAAACTTTCATAGTCTGGTTATGTGCTTAGTTCTTTAAATTATTTTGAAAAACAACTATACAAAAATGTGTTTTAGTTATATGTAACATTTAAGAATTTTTTTGAACGATAAGTAACGTAAGCAACGATATTTATTTGTATGCAATTTTTATAAGATAAAGAATATATGGTTTTAATTACGGTTTTGATTACATAATTTAATTATACCAAACGATGGTGTGAACCAGAATGTAAGTATCTTTCAGTATGAGTTAAGCAGTTTTCGGTTAGTTTTTGATCACAAGAAGAAGCGTGCAAACTATTTAATAATAGCGTACAGTAGCCTAAACATCAGTTCTACTCAAATATAGGAAAAATTCATTAAACTCAACAGTTTTCTGTTCGCAATTCCGACTCAATTTTAGCTCTAGGTCAACACTATCCTTATAAAGATCACAAACTTCATCAAACAATAGCCATCATCCAAGGATTTTATAAACCGAGAATTATTCGAGAAGTTATAGAAATTGAAAAGGACCAAATTGCCTCAATAAAAGAGATAACGGCATACGGCTGTCTTCGACTTGGAGCCTTTTTATAAAGAAAACACCTTCTGCTCCATCCGTCAATCAAAATCCTACTGTCAGAAATGTTCGCGAAAATCCTTACGCTAACCCCCACACCAACCTTCACCAAAGCGACATCACCATCGACGATATAAATGATCTCTGTCCTCTATTCTCAGTACTAGTATCATCCAAGTCGTGGTCTAATACGCAACCTGATGCGCATCGCCCTGCCTTAAAACCGCTTTCAATTTTATTATTGGTCGAGAGATCTGAAACTGTTATATAAATATAAATATACGAGATTTTCTGCCCTTGGCCTCAGTTTGATCTCGGCTTCCAAATAGGATCTCTTTACCCTGGGCGTTCAATTTCGGGGCTCTGCTCTACTCTACGATTTTAGACTCTGCCACAGACTCTGCATCTGTATAGATGCAATCCCCACCTGGGGACTCAGGAGCCTAAGACGTTGGAAGCCCTGAAGAATACATCGAACAGGATGTCGAAAGCTCGGCACAATGATAATCAACGCGGTTCATCCCGGAAAACTGTTGAGGTTTATAGTAATTCCTGTAATAGTCATAATATAAGCTCTTGGTGTTGAAGGTTGATTTTTTAAATTTAATGTATGTTTACCTAAGATGTCTGATTTTTATTTTAGTGTAATATTTACTTTTTAATTCAGATATGATTCTCCCAACTTATATTTAACCTAATTATAATTCTAATAGAACCCACATGTATATTTTACCTTTTTAACTAACTCAAAATCTGAGTTAACACTAACACTCTAAAATAAATATACACTTATTAGAAGGTTTCAAAAATACGGTAAAATTTATATTACCTTTTTCGCCGCTTGTACAGCATGAGACACAGTTTTTTTGTCCTAAAAAATGTATCATTAATTTTCTATTATTTTTATTTGAGGTAAATAAGTACCTTTGTTAACAGATCTTCCTGAGAATTGTTCTGTTTGGGTTTACTCTAAAAATCATTTTATTTTAGTGAGTTTATTTTACGGTCATTAGACTGTTTATTATTTGTTACCTGTTTTAGTTTAATTTTGTGATGTACTGGTGTTTTGTCATCCTACAAATGCACAAATTTAGTTATTTAATTTTTTTTTATCAACTAGAGTATTTTTTACCTTGTAGCCTTTAATTAGATCATCTAGATCTAATACAATATTGTCCATTTCTGGGTTGTCCTAGAAACCACATAGTTTAATATAAAAAATGTCTAATGAAATATATTGAAATTTATTTTCTTGAAAGTTATATAAAAATTGAGAAAAAATTAGATTTAAGAAGAATAGCTAAAAAATACAAATATAAACTAAATGTTTATTTATTTATAATTTAAGAATTCTGTGAAGGAAGATAGGAAATGATACATCTTGCAACTGACATAAGCAGTTACCTGAATCAAATAAAAAGCATCTACTGAATCTTTGAAGGCTTTGGAATGACTGACATCATTAGAAATGTTCTTTCTATTTTTTGACTTAGATATGTAAGACATGATTGTTCAAGATTCTTTACAATATGATAATGCCAATGGTAGACATGAATTTAGTCTAACTAGAAAAGACTTTCTGAACTTTATTGGAATTAAAATTTTATAGGGATACCACACTTTACCTCAAGTCCATATGTATTGGTCACTTGACGAAGATAAAGGGGTGCAGGTTGTAAAATGCTGCATGAGTCATAACAAATTTACCACCGTTAAGCGTAATTTGCGATAGTAGACAGATAGAAGTGATAAGTTTTGTAAATTGCGCCCATTTTTTGACAAAACCAATGAGAAATTCATGCAATTTGGTGTGTTCTCACACAATAACTATAGCTGAAGAAATGATTCCATAATTTGGACGGCACTCGTGTAAGATGTTTATAAAAGGCAAGCCAGTAAGGTTCGGTTTTAAACTTTGATGTATTTCTTCAAGTAAAGGATATATGTACAAGTTTGTGCCCTATCAAGGTGCATCTGTTGAGGAAGTAAAAAAAAACAAACATTGGGTAGTAATTTTTTTTCATCCTATGGTTTATTTTGAATACTGGACACGAGCGTTTTTTGGAACAGGAACTATAAGAGCAGATAGAACAAAAGGGTGTCCTCTAGAGTGTACAAACCTTATAAAAAAAGCCCTAGGGGTTGTTATGACTCTTGCTTTGAGAAAAATACGCACATTTCTTTAGTAAGATGACACGATAATTCAATAGTTACATGAATTCGCACTCATTACCACATTGGTTTAACAACAAACATAAAGCAAAATCGTTTAGAATTTTGGAAATGACAACTAAATAGTTAATAACAATCAAAGGATAATGACAGGAAAAAGACAACTGCTTAGACCATTCTATCGAAATTAAGATCAGGATTATTTTAAAACTACTTAATAATGTTCTCCATACATAACTTTCAAGAAAATTAATTACTGGTATTATCCAAACTTAGACACTTTTAACATATTCTTAGTGGGTACTATTGTTTCAATACCTTTTTGGTGTGTTTCGTAGTCGGCTCTTGTGGCACTTTAGGGATGACTTGTTCCTAAAAATATCAAGGTATACTCTAGTGTTCTTTCATAAGCTTTTAATAACTTACATCAATTTTAACGTTTGTAATATCATCCAAGAAACTTGCCATATCATAGGCTTTTTCCTAAAAGTTAAAATTTCTTTTTATTTATGACTAGATGCGGAATAATAATAGAAATTTTAGGTGTAATAAAGTAAAGCCACAGAATTAATAACCCCATAGAAACCAAACTGATATGATTTCTACTCGGTTTTTTTTATGTAGGGACCAAGATAGATCTTGTGCATCACTTACAGAATTGTACACTGAGAAACAAGTCTTAACACGAAGAACGTAAATGTAAGTAAAAATACTTGTTTCTCAGTGTATAATTCTGTAAGTGGTGTAAAAGGTCAAACATCTTGGTCCCTACAACATCAAGGAGTTTTGCTTCTATCTGGTTCTTAATTATGTGGTAAAACTATAATAAATAAAAGCTTTATAATATTTTTGTTGTTAAATGCTAGAGTACTTTAAAATAAGTAATTTCATTTAGTATATCCTCATTTCAGTCAGTGAATCATTCCACTATGAATAATCTAGTAGATCGAAGGTTTATACCCTAGCCAGAAAACAAAATGGCTAACTTGATTGTATAAAATCTGAATGGATTTGCTACTTAGACTAAAACACGCTTGTATATAGGATAAATTTATGGATGAGCAAGTAATACGGAAGAGCTAATGCTCGCGTTACGGTGTTACTCATTTCGACAAGATCAACGTGTACGTAGCTTAAAAAATCAGAATATAAATTTTTGTTCAACTGTTGCGTTAGAAATCGTTAGAACTCTTAGTGAGAGCGCCCACCAAAGTGGCGTGGCAGTGGCAAGTAGCAAGTAGCACGCGTCTAGCATAATGTAACCAATCCTAACGAATGATTAGAATGAATGACGTTATTGTCATTTTGGTGTAAACTGAATCATTCGTTTTCATTGGTTACATTATGCTAGACGCGTGCTACTAGCTACTTGCCACTGCCACGCCACTTTGGTGGGCGCTCACCCTTAGAGTACCTTTTGTAGTGTCTCTTAAAATTTTGTGTAACTAACTTGTTTTTTTTTACTTTTTGACATTTCTATCTTTCAAACTTTAGTTCTGCATCTTTCTTCTTTATCGCTAATAAAAAAGGTAAATTTTTGTATAAAAAAAACCTTCGATACTCCAGTTGTCAGAGACAAAAATGCCACAGAACTTCTAAAAACCATACGAACAAGTCCAATTTTGCTGAGAATGACAAATTTGAGACCCTACAATAGATAAAAAAACATGTACTACGTTTACCTCCCAGCTTCCTCTTAAACCACCGCCACATTCTTCTTCTCGTGCCACTCCTAGCGGAGATTGGAAATCATCATGGCCACTGCGACTTTGTTAGCAGCGCGCCTGAAAAGTTCAATCGAACTACACCCGAACCATTCACGTAGATTACGAAGCCACGATATTTTTCTTCTTCCACACTTCTTTTGCCCTTAATTTTGCCCTGCATGATGTTTCTTACCTCTCACAATGTGCCCCAAGTATTCCATCTTTCTAGTTTTTATCTCATTTAGAATTTCGCATCTTTTGTCTAAAGTTTGGAGTACTTGCGTGTTAGTGACGCGGTCCATCCATGATATTCTGAGAATGCGCCTATAGCACCACATCTCGAAAGCTTCGATGTTTTTTATGGTCAACTGTTTTAGTGTCCAAGCCTCAACTCCATATAACAGGGTAGAAAAGACATAACACCGCAGCATTCGTATTCGTAACTTTATATTGATATCACGATTGCAAAAGAGTTTGCGCATTCTATTAAAGACTGATCTAGCGATTTCTATTCTACATCTAATCTCTTTTGTTTGATCAGTATCGTCTGTGATCCAAGCACCTAGATATTTATAACAGGGCACACGCTCAATCGTTGTGTTGTCTATTACAAGATTAGCTCTGATGTTCTTTGATTTCGTGATTACCATAAATTTAGTTTTTTTCAAGTTAATTTTCAAGCCGTAACTGTTACAGTATATATTGAGACTTTGAACGAGATGTTGTAGTTCTACCAGCGTTCCCGTTAGGAGAACTGTATCGTCAGCATACCTTATATTGTTGATCGTCTCACCATTTATTATCAGACCAAGATCTTCTTCCTCAAGTGCTTGTTTACAGATAGCTTCACTATACAGATTAAATAAAAGTGGCGATAAGATACATCCCTGCCGGACTCCTCGACGGATTTGAATTTCTTCTGTTAGTCTGCCCTCAACCTTGACATTTGCTGTTTGATTCCAATATAGACCGCCACATAGGGAGGGATAAATGGAAAAAAATGGATTTTTTAACAATCTGTATGCCGTAGAAAAATTTTTTTAAATAATTAAAAATAATTTAAAACAAAAATAGATATTAGTAATTTATAGAAAAACAGTTCTCTTAGAAACAACGCTTGAAGCGATCGGTAATATCGATCGTTCAACGCGCTGTGAGCGCTGTAGATTTCAAATCAATTACAAGTAGGGAGTTACGTAGCTCCTGACATAAGCAGTGTAGAAAAGTAAGTGATACGCCCATTTCAAATCGTAGTGTGCTTTAACTGTTAAAATAGCCTTAAGTGTTTTAGTGTGCGACTGTCACTTGATGTGTGTAGGTGTAAGAAATAGATTGTGTCCTGTTACCATTGTAATCCACGCGTGTACTTACGTAACTCTAAACTAAAAATTATATTTTCTATTAGGCGGTTAAGGTAAGTTTTCTGCGTAAAAAAAAGTTTTAGTCAAAATACAACTTTGAGACAGAATTAAATATCATCAAGCAAATAGCAGTAAACAACGGATACAACGAACAAACAATTAATAAAATGTTAAATCAAAAACTACACAAAAAAGCCCTGAAATTAGTATTTTCACCACCAGAGAAAAAACCCAGTACCTTCTGCTCGATTACATATACAGGCAAAATAATAACTAAAATAGCGAACACATAAAAAAGCAAGGAATAACACTAGCTTTCGGAACAAATAACAACCTAGGCAAATGTATCAAAAACAACAAGAGCCAAAATAAAAAATACTAACACAGTTGTGTTTACAAACTTAAATGTGGTGACTGCCTTACAGTCAAAACTTACATCGTTCAAACTGGTAGAAACTTTAATAAACGAATAGCAGAACATAAAAGGGCTTTCAATAATAGAAAAACAGATTCTACATACGCACTTTACCTTCTAGATCACAATCATTCTTTTAATGACGAATTTAAAATTCTTCACATTCAAAATAAAGGCCTTAACTTATCTTTGTTAGAATCTATGGAAATCAACAAAATAAAAAACAGAAATATTATTCTGAATGACCAACTTGAGACAAACAGTTCTCCTCTCCTTAACCTATTTCATTAGAGACTATAAAGTGTAAACGCATGCCTAAAATAGATCACTTGAGAAAGGCAATCAGCCGAAACAGCTGTAGTGATAAGAAGTTAAAATAAATTTTGTGGAAGTTTGAAAACAAAGTTTTCAGTGTTTTATTCTTACAAAATATATTAAATTTGTACAATTTTACCGTCGAGCTAATACAAATTTTATTTAAAATTTATTTCGCACACGTATACGATATTGAAAATTACCGGCCGCTTCAAGCGTTATTTCTATATTCTACAGAAAGGTTTTTTTTTTCAAAATCATGGAAGGTACATTTTCTATTTAAAACATTTTTGTCTACGGCGCGCGGCGTAAAGATTCTTGCTTAATCAATTTTTCCTTTTTGCCCTTCCTACAGAGGGAGTTTGAGGAAGAAGCTGGGGGTTAAAAGTAGTACAAACTTTTTGCATCTTTTTTAGAGTCCCAAAGTTGACATTTATAGCAAAATTCAGCTTGTTTGTATGATTTTTAGATGTCAAATATCTGACGACTGGATTATGATAAGTGTTTGCCAAATTTGTTAGTTTCAATTTAGTTCGACCAACACATAATTGAATGTCTGTTCATGCTGAGGGGGTTCAATTTACGACGAAACCTAAGCGAGAACGAAAAGGGAAACAAAGAAGAATATAAAAAACTAAATAAAAGAATTTCAGCGGAAAATAGAAAAGATGTCTTCTTCTTAGAGTGCCGTCTCCCTACGGAGGTTGGCAATCATAATGGCTATTCTTATTTTAGAACTTGCTGCTCTAAACAAATCAATCGATCTGCATTGGTACCAATCACGTAGATTCTTTAACCATGAGTTCTGCCTTCGGCCAACAGATCTTCTTCCTTGAATCTTTCCCTGTATTATCAGTCTCAAAATTTCATATTTTGGTCCCCTCATCACGTGGCCTAGGTATTCCAGTTTTCTGGTTTGTATAGTGGTGATTAGTTCTGTTTCTTTACCAACCCTCTCCAGTACTTCTTTATTTGTAATTCTATCAGTCCATGATATTTTCAATACTCTGCGGTATAACCAGAGTTCGAAGGCCTCGATTCTTTTTAAATTACATTTTTTTAATGTCCAAGTCTCAGCTCCATATAATAATATTGAAAATATATAACAGCGAATGGTACGTAGTCTGATCTCCAAATTTAGATTTTTGCACGTTAGGAGTGGCTTCATTCGTATAAATGCTGATCTGGCAATCTCTATTCGTCTGTTTATTTCTACAGTATGATCATTGGTTTCATTGATCAAAGTTCCCAAATACTGATATTTTTCTACTTGTTCTATCACGTTACCATTTATTGTCAATAGGTGATGTATATTTTGTGGCCTTTTTGTAATCAGCATGTACTTCGTTTTTTTGGCGTTTATAGTAATTCCCATCTCAGCACTATTTATACTCAAGCTTTCGATAAGATGTTGTAGATCCTCTATACTCGTTGCTATGATCACAGTGTCGTCTGCATATCTTAAATTATTAATTAATTTTCCGTTAACGGTGACTCCCGCTTCGATATTATTGAGCGTGTTTTGGAAAATTTCTTCAGAATATAAGTTAAACAAAAGTGGTGATAACACACATCCCTGTCTAACTCCTCTACAGATCTTCATTTCTTCTGAGTGTTGCCCATCAATTTGAACTATGGCACTTTGGTTCCAATATAATGTTTGCACTATATTTATGAGTTTACTGTCAATGCGCTTGTTCATAAGTATTGATATTAGTTTTTCATGTCTTACTTTATCGAAAGCTTTTTCGTAGTCAACGAAGCACAAGTGTAGATCAACATTCACATCCCGACATCGCTGAATTAATATGTTGATGGCAAATAGTCCTTCTCGAGTACCCATTCCATTTCGGAACCCGAACTGCGTCTCGCTAATATCCTCCTCTAGCCTTTCGTATGGATGGCCTTTCGAAAAGATGTAAGAAGATATAATACTAATGTAATTACTCAAACAGTAGAAGAGAACAAAGGTTTAAAGCTAATGAAAAGAAAACTTACGCAAAGTAAAAAAGAAATATAAAGACGGAAAGGCAACAACAGATAAACAAAATATTCTGAAAATAACTAGAGAATTTTATAAAGACCTCTATACCAGCCAAAGACCACAAGACAATTTCCCGACACGAGTAAAGACTCTCATAAGGTATCGGAAATACTTTTACCCATTACTGTGTCAGAAGTAAGAGCAGCTTTAAAGGAAATGAAGAACCATCGATCGCCTGGTAATGATGGACTCGTTATCGAGGCAATAAAAGCAGGTGGAGAAATTTTATTAAAATCAGTAAGCGAACTGTTTACTAAATGCTTACATGCGGGTACGATTCCAAAAGACTGGAACAATGCAGTAATAGTCTTGTTACACAAAAAAGGCGATATCCCTAAATTAGAAAATTATAGACACATCAGCCTCTTGACACATATGTACAAACTCTTTATGAAAATCTTAACAAAGAGGCTAACACCTAAACTTGATTTCTATCAGCCCAAAGAACAGGCAGGCTTCAGGGCAGGATATGGCACAAATGACCATCTGCATACCATAAAGATCTTAATAGAAAAGTGCATCGAGTACAACATACCACTGGTTCTTGCATTTGTCGATTACGAGAAGGCTTTTGATTCTGTAGAGTTTGAAACAATACTGGAAGCCCTAAATCAAAGCCGAATAGATTACAGGTACACAACACTAATCAAAAACATCTATCAGAACGCTACATCAAGTATACGACTGCACGAAGACACAGAAAAATTCAGCTTAGGTCGAGGAGTTAGACAAGGAGACATTATTTCACCAAAATTGTTCACGGCAGCTCTAGAGTCAATATTTAAGGGTACTCAATGGCAAGATATGGGCATCAATATAGATGCAGAAAGATTAAATCACCTAAGGTTTGCAGATGATGTTGTATTAATCGCAGATAACTTACAAGATACAGTTTCTATGATGCATTCGCTTAAAAGTCTGTCTGAAAGAGCAGGATTAAAGATAAACTTTGAGAAAACTAAAATTATAACAAATCTCGTAATGAGTGGAAATATAACTATTGACAATAATACCATACAACAAACAGACACTTACAAATATCTGGGACACGAAATCAAAATAAGCAGAGACAATGGGTGAAATGCATAAAACGTAGTATCTGCTAATGCTTCAAGTAATTCTACATTTTTGTAGTACTTGCTACACTTACAAAGTATTTTGCTTTCCTCCGTAGTATTTACTACTATTTATCAGATACATAGAAGAATGTACTACGCTTTTGAAGTATTTGCTAGTTTAGTAGAATTTACTTCAGTTTAGGTGAAGTTGGTAGATATAGAACTTCGGCGTAGGTGTTTTTTGTTATGTTTGTTAAATGGCAGCATTTATGAATGTTCGTCGTAGAAAAATCTACAAACCAGGAAGAATATACAATGACGATGTTTATCGTAAAATATTCAGGTAATTATCATGAATCGTGCAGTTTTATTCATACAGTGCGCTGAAATAAGTGTAACCCCTTATATTAACTCATTTATTTTTAGTATATAAGCAGAAAACTCGAAGGGGTCGATTTTTAAAATAATCATAGTATATTATAGCATCAATGTTTCGAACTTTAAGCAATCCTTCTTGAGGTGACAGTCATAACTTTGATTTTTTTAAATGGAAAAGTAGGAGAGTAGGGAGCGGGTAAGACTTTTTTTAGCTTACTGCATATGTATATATATTTAGGTATTAATACAAAATCTTTATAAAAAGTTGAAAAATCACATGAAAAAGTAGTTCTGATACGATTGGTGTGATGCGCACGAGGGCACTACGGCTGGCGTTACGTTTAGTAGTAGAACATTCAGGTCAGTAGCAAGTACTTCGGTTGTGTAGTACGGTCTTTTCAACAAAGCACCTCCTTTTATGTAAAAGTAAATGCTACAAACCAGATACTATTTGCTGAAGCAATAGCATCTACTACTTTTTATGCATTCCACCCAATCAAACACATGAAATACAGAGGCGAATAGGTCTAACATGGGCAGCATTTGGCAAATTAAGCCATATTCTAAAAAGTTCAATTCCCATGTGTCTCAAGCGAAAGGTTTATAACCAATGTGTTTTACCTGTACAAACTTATGGAGCAGAGACTTTAACACTCACGCAAAAATCTGCGAATAAACTTAGAGTTACACAACGAGCCATGGAACGTGCAATGCTGAACGTGAGCCTTCGAGACCACATAACAAACCAACAAATCAGGCGAAGATCAGGAGTTCAAGACGTCATCGAAAGAACCACGACGCTTAAGTGGAACTGGGCAGGGCACTTAGCCAGAACACAAGATGGACGATGGACAAGACGTATTATGGAATGGAGGCCCAGAAATTATAAAAGAAGCCGAGGACGACCACCGACTAGATGGACCGATGACATTAAACGTGTAGCGGGAAACTGGATACAAGCGGAACAGTGTATATAACACTGGAAAGAACTGAGTGAGACCTATGTCCAGCAGTGGACGCGATTGGCTGATTGATGATGAACACATAATTGATAATAGTTTTTATAAGATCAACCTATGGTACGTTTTTTTCTCTGTCACGTAGTTATAAGCTTTCCTTTTTCCAATAGATTAGAGCAGAGTCTCAAACAATCATGAGTACAAAAAATACGAGAATTTATATTAATATATAAATCTCATGACCGATGAGGTTTGGAGCTCGGAAAATAACCAACGCTTCGCCCACTATGCTATCGAGGACAACCAATCTGCCACTCTCTTTGGTCGAAGTTTGAGTAGATTTTTAAACAAAATATGTTAAGTTGGAATTTTTGAAGAATCAGTACGGCTCTGCCTTGAAAACAAGCCAATAAAAAGTATAAAAAATTGAGTATTAAAGATGAAAATAACAATAAAAAATTAACAGTAGAAAAGTTGCACAATAAGATGAATACATTAATAGAATAAATAGGAAAATATACAAGCAAAGCTATGAAAGAGATAGATCTTCATTAAAATGTTCTGGAGAATGCAAAAGACCGCATAGAAAAATGACGCTATTAAAAGAAAATTGCACATATTAATTCAAAAACTAAAAACAAGTCGCGAGATACTTAGTCAACGATAAATAGCATTAATTCCGCTGATAGAGGATTCCGTACTATAAATTTGGGGTTAGTTGCTCGGCTGTGATTATAAATCTGCTGCTACGACGATCCGTGGATTTAAATCGCTTCTGTTACCGGTATCGGTTAAATTAACGGTGAAATTCGCAATAGGAAATATAACTTACCCACTTTCAACGGCTTGTTTTGCTTTGATTTATTTTTCTATGCTGCACAAATATTTTTTTTAATTGAGATGTGAGCTTGTTTCAATTTGAAATAAATCATGAAGGCTGTACTTTAAACGATATTACAATTGTTTTTCATGTTGTTTGGGGTAAGAAGACATTCGTCAAAAAAGAGATGTATTATAATGCTCTATCCCTACTCGTCTCGTTGGTATACTAAGTCTCTTCTTCTTCGGCCTTCATTTATCCAATGTTGGACATAGGCCTCCTCCAATTGCTTCCACGCTTCCCTATCTTTTGCAATTCTCATCCACTGCTTTCCAGCTACAGCAGTTATATCGTCTATCCATCTCTTTTTAGGTCTCCCCACGCTTCTTTTTGTTTCTCGAGGTCTCCAGAATGTCACTTTATGAGACCATCTGTTGGTGTCTTGTCTTGCTACATGTGCTACCCATTGCCATCTCAATGTCGCTATTTTTCCCATGATGTCGGTTACTTTAGTTCTTCGACGTATTTCGGTGTTGTGAATTTTCTCTCTGAGGCTTATATTTAACATGGCCCTCTCCATGGCCCGTTGAGTTACTCTTAATTGTTCTGCCATTTTTCTTGTTATTGCCATAGTTTCCAATCCATAAGTTGCAACTGGTAGTATACAAGTAGTGTCATAGGTTTTTCGTTTTAAGTGAATTGGGATTTTTCTGTCTTTTAAAATGAAGCTCAACTTACCAAAAGCAGCCCATGATAATTGTGTCCTTCTTTTAATTTCTAGGGTTTGATTTTCCTTTTCGTTTTTAATTGCATGTCCTAGATATATATATTGTTCTACCTTTTCTATATTGAGTCTCACTCAATATTGAGTTCTATATACTAAGTCTCACGCTACATTTAATAAGAATTTTACAGGTTTGGAAAATTTTTTGTATGTCTTTTGAGTAATTGCTATTTTTGACTTTATTTCTTAATTCTATAATTTTTTTATTTAAATCTACTGTTTTAAAATCTTGCATGTTGATTTTCTATCTTTTTTATCTATTGTAACAAAACGTACCCCCAATGATCTTGAGGCATATGGAGTGTAAAATGATCTAATATCGTTAAACCGCTACCTGGAACATATAAGAAGTTAAGCTAGGAATTCCTGTCTTTACTGCTGCGTGAATCTTCAAGGTGCCAAGAATGTCGTTAAAGCTGCGTGTAATGGACAAAAATAACGTCTTCTTCTTATGGTACCCTATCCAATTAGTGGATGATGGCGACAATTTTGGCATACTCCTCTCGATCTTATGTAACTCTAAAGAGTGCATGGGCATCGAGGTTTTGTCCAATCCCTTATGTTTTTAAGCCATGAGTTTTTTTTTTCCAATGTCCCGTTTTTCTTTTATCTTTCCTTCCATAATAAGCTTGAACAACTGGTACTTAGAATTTCGAAATATATGACCCAGATAAGCAGTTTTTCTGCCTTTTATTATTGACAGCAATTCTCGTTCTCTGCCCATTTGATTTAATACTTCGACATTTGTTGTGTGAATAGGGAATTTTAAGTAGTCTTCTAAATATCCACATTTCCAGTATATCACATTGGTCTTTATGGTCCAGGTTTCTACACCATATAGCAGTAAGGAGTAAATGTAACATTTTACAAAGCCATATCGAAGCGTTAAATAAGGCTGCTGTTGCTTAGCAAGGTTCTTATATTAGTTAATACTGTTCTGGCTTGCTCAATCCTGCTACGTATCTCTATGTTTGGATCTGGATCTTCAGTTATCCAACTACCGAGATAACTGAACTTTTGGATGTACTTATTGTTTAATCTCATATTTAATTGCATATTTTGTGTTCTACTAATTACTATTACCTTCGTCTTGTCTATATTAATCTTCAAGCTCAGTTGTTCTCCTTCAGTACAACAGACAATAGTCTGTCCGTTGATTTTGATTCCATCTTTAGTGTCACTTAAGGCTCTATCGAAAATCGTTTCATAGTAAAGATTAAAAAGGAGGGGTGACAGAACACAACCTTGTCGTACACCTTTTTCGATTGAGAAATCTGATATAGATTCCAATCCTACTCTCACAGATGCCACTTGGTTCATATAAAAGTTCTTTATTATTTTAATGTCATTCTCATCTATCGAACGTTCCTGTAGCAATCTTACTAATTCTAAATGATTAACACAATCGAATGCTTTCTGGTAATCTATAAAGTATAAGCAGACATATTTTTGCTGATCTCTGCATTTCTGAAGTAGGACGGTCAAGCTATAAAGTGCTTCTCTCATGCCAAATCCTTGTCGGAAACCGAACTGTATGAGGCTAATGTCTCTTTCGCATCTGTTGTATATTATTGTATGAATTATCTTTAAAAATAGTTTTAGGAATGGCTCAATAAGCTGATCATTCGGAATAAGTCGCCACTCTTATCGTTTGGTTTTTTTGGAATTGGTATAAAGGTTGATTGAAGCCAATCCTATGTTATTTGACCGGACCCATAAATGTCATTAAAAATATCTACCAAAGCGTCTATATTGTCTTCACTCAATATTGTTAGAACGTTTATGTATATGTCGTCTGGGCCTGGTGCTTTTTCTCATTTGCTGTGTTTGATTGCCCTTACAATTTCTGACTTCAATATTTTGGGAAAGGGTTCACTTTTATACTCACTTTCAGAGTTTCTTCTAGTGTTGTCTGGGTATAGTTGCTGTGTGTAGGTTCTCAAATGTTAGTAGATCCTTGGGATTAGAAGTTAATTTATTGCCCTTGAATGTCGAAAAAGCTCCTGAAAAAAATTGAATTTAATTGAATTGAATGGTTTTAGATGAAGACACCCAGTAATTTTGTTGAGATGTCCTGGCATCTGAGATAGCAAAGAATTAAAGGAAAAGCAATTAAAAGGAAAAATGGAAATAATGAGAAGACACTCAAAACGAAGAAACCAAAACAACAAAAGAATATAAAAGAAAGTCTATTCAGCTCCAAAAGACAACCAGAGACATGCAACTTGTCTCTACTGCTCCGAAGAGTATTTTACTTCAAATGACGGATAAATTCAATGCTGAAAGTGTTTGGAATGAACTCACGAATTGTGTGCGGGAGTTGAAGAAGACGAAGATGAATTCCTTTGTGAATATTGCTACGATGTCAGAGTTCAGAGTTCAGAGAAAGATTAGTATTTTTTTCTTGGTATTATATTTGTTGTTTGTAGAAGGGATCATTTTATCCCGGAATAAGCAGGTAAAATTGTCTCGTTGCTATTTTTTTTTATTTTGTCTATTTTTTAAAACTGAATAAATATTTTTAAAGTCATGTGTTTTTAAGATAAATCACTCTTCTAGGTTTTACCCTATTGAAATGCAATTATAAAAATATTTTGCCACTTTTAAGAAGTTTTTTTGGTATAGGGATCATTTTATCCCTTTCCCTTATGTATTTTCTTTTTACTACTTTCTGAAAGGTAGCAAAAAAAACTATATTTATCACGTGCTTATAGCTGACTTGTTATTTATTTATATAGTTGTTTTTTGTTATCTTTAATTTTTCTAATATGACTAACGACGAATAGGAGAGTGGAGGATATAGAGAAATGATGGCAGTTTTCACATAATCGTTCCAACATCGGTTTTTCAATTACTGTCATCGGACGATACAAATAACGAACGTGGGCATCAAAACAGTACAAGCAGTTTTGTGACGATTTCTGGGCCGTACAAAAATTGCATGTTGGAACAAACGTTATGAAGTGGCAATTAATTTTTTATGTTTATAATGTTAAAAATGTTCACGATTAAATTTTTTAATTACAGATTATTTGTTATATTAAAACCAAGAAGTTTTTAGCGATTCTTTAAGATGATAATTAAATTATACTCGGTGATTAATTTCACTTATCATATTTTGTAGCGAAAATATACATGGTATAGGAGTTTCAAGTTATCATAATGGAGGTACTTAATTAATATTCCTTGAAAAACGTCTTTATATAAAAGTCAAAAAGTTTGGTCAAATACTTAAAAATATCTAATTTGACGACCTAAATTTGGGATGAAATTATTCAGTAGAGAGTGTTTTAATTAAATATAAAATAGGTATTCTAAAATACTTCTAAATGCCTTTATAGATTATAAATTTTAACCTTACTTGTGTTTTAAATACTTTTAAGTTCAATCGTCAAATAATATTTTATGAAAAAAGTGTGTGCAAAAATATTGAAATGAAGGAAACGCTGGAAGATAAGGTCAAGTGAAGCAAAAATAATGCATGCCAATTTTAGTAATAGGAATCTAGTTCTATGAATTAAATATCAGAACTAATAAAGAATTGGTATTGAAAAAATAGATGTGCTTCTTCATATCGGAGAACAATATAATTGTTTTTCAAATTTTCGTGATTTTTAGCTTTTCCTAATATCTGAACAAGTTTTATACAGTTTTTGTACGAAAGAATAGTCCAAAAAATCGACAAAATAAGGATATGTAAAATCACAGGAGAGAATATGACAGACATCATATCTTGGGCTATGCGGATGACCTATTCATCTTCTTCTTCTTCTTCTTGATTTATTTATTCTTGAATTCTACAGATTACAGAATGGGAAACTAAGAAATCAAAATATTAACATATGAAGACGAGCTCCAAAGATTAAAACACGTCTTCCATACAACAGCCATGAAATACAATATGAAAATATCAGCAGAAAAAAAAACAAATGTATGACAACATCTAAATAACCACTACAATATAAAATCGAATTTGATAGGAGAATAATAAAGCAACAAGCAAGGCTTAGATATCTGGGAATAGATATTACTAGTAACGGAGATGTTGAAAAAGAAGTACGAAAACAAAGCTTAATAGCAAGTAAAGCGGGATCTCTTAATGCTACAATCTGGAATAACAAACATCTAAGACAAAACACAAAAACAAGAATCTATAAAGCAGCAATTAGACCAGCAAATTATATTAACATACACGACAGAGACAACACCTGACACATCTAAAACGAGACGACTACTAGAAGCAACAGAGATGAAAATACTCTGACGAATATCAGGGACAAGTCTGTTGTATAGGAAGAGAAGCAAAAACGTTAGAAGAGCATGCAATATGGAAGAAATAAACGTAAGGATGACAAAAGAGAAATAGGAGTGGAACTAACACATTAGCAGATTGAAGAAAAAGAGGGTACGATAATTTAAACAATTTAGGAGCCTAATACTCAAGAAGAAACAGGCGTTAAAGCCTAAATATAAGAAGGAAGAGGAAGAAGATGAATTGTAAAGAAGAAGGCGAGTGGTGAGTGCTGACTGACAAAAATATTTAAACAGTTGAAGAAAAAATATAATAAATACATGGTTATGCATAAGTATGTAAAGATAGATAAGTGGAGTGACAAACAATGATAAAATTTAGAATAAAGATGTCACAAATTATCGACAAAATGAGGATACGTAGATTGAGACAGTTAACGTATATTGAACATCGAATTGGTAATCACTCAGTAAGTAGAATTTCCGAACTGCAAGTTACTGGAAGTAAAAGGAGAAAGACCAAAAAAGACCTGGTGAGAGATTCTTTTGCAGGACATGTTTGTCGAGGTGACTTCACTTACTCCAAAGCGACGACGATGAAAGAAAATATTATAACTCATTTATTTTATTGCACACAGACTAAACTGACATATAGATTTTAATTTTTATGAGCAGTCATGCAAAGAAACAAATGATTGAAATTTGTTTCTAATAATGGAGTCTAGATGTCACTACACAAACTAGTCTCTTGTAATCTTTTCTAATTCATATATTTACTACATCTTCAGTAATTATTTAGAAATAAAAACTAAATGAATTTCATCCCAAATTTGGAGTGTGGTTCACAAACATGTTTAAATTAGGGTACTATGTTTTATGACAGAAAACATAAATAGCTTTATGATTGTATAAAATCCAGTAGAAACTGGTTAAGCTTTTTGAACAAGAATCTTGATCTACAGTCCTGAAAAGTCCTGTTTCTTCGATTTTATCTAAGTTGTAGAAATTTGTAATGGTGAATATTATAATTTTGATCATATACTTGTTATTTGGAAAAAATAATTTATAATTTATAGTTCCAATGTATGTTTCATACATTATAAGTAATCGTTTGATTGAATAAAACAATCTAAACGAAAACGTAGATTATACTAGTCCACAAACTGTAAAATTGCTAAAAAAAATATAAAAACTATGATAAAAGAATGTAGTATTTTTAACTCTAAAATTAAATAAGATTTTATATGCTTCATCAAAATCAGACACTTCTGTTAAATGAGTCTTACCATGTAGAAAATATACAAAAATTAACTAACATTAATAAACTTCCACTGATTATCCATGACACTATATTTCCTTTATTTACAATGGCATTAGAAAATTGTGTAGATGTAAAACTTTGAGACACTAACACTTTGCCTTAACACTTTTTGTGTCACAATTTACACTTTGTTAGAAACTACATTCTCTTATTATTAAACCAATGGTGTGCATTTTGTAAATATGGCGTTCGATGAACAGATATAAAAACCTGTGTACTTTTACTGTACCAAAAGCTAAATTTTTATCATGTACATTATATTCTTGTGAAGAAATATAAAATTTAAATACATATTGTTGATATTTTTGTTCCCTAACGTTATCTTAACGAATAAACAAGATTTTAATCTTTGCTAATTAATTGACTGATAAAGTAGGATAACGTTTTTTATATTTTTCCAGGAAGGAAATGAGTGGTATTTTTAACTTTAGTACAATGTACAGTTTATTTTTGTTTCCAATGTTGGCCCAATTCCTTTAAAAGTCGCTAGGTCATTGTTTTGAAGGTGGGACTTTTTAAAGACTTTTGGAGGATTTTTTTGTGTTAGTTTGTGAAGAGACAATTTTAAGGGAGACTGATTTAAAAAATTGCAAATATTGGCGAAACAGCTTTTTCTGAAAGACAAAAAGAAGTTCCTTAAAAGATCAAGATAAAAAAAGAGACATACTCACATTGGAAAAAGATGGATGAAATAGTAAAATTTGATTAAAATAAATCCTATCGGTGGATAAAACATTGCTTGACGTTAGGAATCAAGATCTTGGAAAGGATTACCGCAAAAAGAAATTGAATGCAGGTATTTTAATATACAGGGTGATCCTTAAGTAATTGTACAAAAAGAAACCTTAGATTCTTCACTTAAAAATATTACGATTTAAGCAATAAAATGTTGATATTAAGAAGGATGCAGGGTGTTAAAATGAAAATTTAAAATTTTAATTTTCGCTATAACTTTCATGTTTATGAACATTTATGTATTAAAATTTATACCTAAGTACTATTGAAGGAATTATAATTTGATGCATATTTTAATGTAGCTGATAGAGGGCGCTACATATGCCACATATGTGACATACATTTGCACTTAATTTTTTTGCTCTTTAAATTACTGATGTTTGTGGACATATTAAAGATACATTATTTTAACAAAAAAATGTATACTTGTTAATAACTTCAAAACTCAACAGTTTTCGAGATAATCGCATTTTACAAATCAACTACATAATTCAAATTTCAACGCAATTACTCCAGGTAACGAAAGAAAATTAGATAAAACCATGGACGTATAAACATAGATGGACACAGCAATAAGATACCTTTACCACACAATGTTTTGAAGCTTCCATAGAATGTGATGCTTCCGCAATGAGCATAAGCGTGCTTGAATTTTTACTCGCGGGTAATTATTCAGATTTTAAAAATTGGAAGTAGTAATAATGTATAAAAAAACGTTTTAAAAAGGTACTAAACAGATCTTTTTTAATCAGATGATGTCTACTTACAATTTAAAAATGTCTACTAATTTCATGAATTTATATCTTATTCAATACATTAATGAAGATGAATAAACCCAATGGTACGCCTATTAAATTGTAAACAAACACGCTTCCTCATTTCCTCATCTTAAATAATGTAAATTGTATGTACTTACAAATGAAATGAGAGATCGGGATGTAAATATTTCGTTTATTTTATTTCACTTTTCACAAATATCACTTAAAATACAGCCAAAATATCGAAAAACGACTTTTACTAAAAAGTAAACAAACATGGAACAGCATTTGAAGTTTGACGTAGATCCATAAGACAGAGAAATGTAAACAACCGTTGCCATTTATAAATAGTTTTCAGTGCTTCTACTTATAAAATAATATTGATTGATATCTATTATACGCTATTATTAAATGATAATGCACACTATGTGCACACTTTATATTTTGATTACAATTAAATATAATAATCTAACCAATAAATTATTATTTTGATTTGATAGCAGCTGTAGAGTATAAAATACGGAGTAATATTTTCAGCGACTCACGAATAAGAAATTTTAAAACAAAACGTAACAACAGTTGAAGGTGCTGAGAATGTGACCTATTCAAATAATTTTAAACATTAAACTTTTTGTCAAAGTAAGTAGTCAATATGTTTACCATTTTCTTTAATTCATTTGACAATAAGTTCCATAAAAGATCGTCTCATATTAAATGGCATCATTGGTTTTAAAGAAACTGCTGTAGTATTTATGATAAGTATTATAAGTATAATATATAATAAATATAATATAATAATAAAGTATTTGTTTGGGATTTTTATGAATTAAATAATTATATTTTATATCTTACCACATGATCAGAATCCAACGTTCAGGAAAGTTGTATTTAATTATGTTCTCACTGCCCTCTTTATATAATACGGTGGTGTACCATCTTGCATAAACCTCATATTTCGACTTAAGTTTGATGACAATTCTTCCAATAAATCAATAAAATCATTTTATAAAAAATGTAAATAAATCTTGCCATTCCAATTACAAGGTAATTCGCATGTCCGTAAAAAAATAATTACAAATGGTACCAAACCAAAAGATATGCATTATAAAAATGAATTTTAAATAAACGTATGGTTTAGAACCATTGGTAATTATTTTTTACGGACATGCGAATTACCTTGTAATTTGAATGGCGAGGTTTATTTATATTTTTATAAAATTATTTTATTGATTTATTCGAAGAATTGTCATCAAACTTAAGGCGAAATATATGGTTTATGCAATATGGTATACCACCATATTATAGAGAGAGGCAGTGAGAAGATACTTAACTACAACTTTCCTGAACGTTGGATTGTTCGTGTAGTCATATTTCTTGGTCATGTGGTGAGATATTAATATTATTATTTAATTCATGAAAAATCCCAGAAGAGTACTTATTAATATACTTATATTATTTATAATAAATACTACAGCAGTTTCTTTAGAACCGATGATGCTATTTAATATAAGACGATCTTTTATGAAGTGTATTAACAAATGAATTAAAGAAAATGATGGACATATCAAACACTTACTTTGACAAAAATTTAATGTTATTTAGTTTATCTATTTCTTTATTTGGTTTGTAAACAAAATATTTTGATTATGAGTTTAATTTAATATAAAACGTAAAATGTTTAATGTAAAATCCAAACATTCTGTTATTTTGTCAAATCCCATTGCAAATTATCCTGCTTAAATATATTTTGTTTATTATTTCGTCAACTATTATCTTGATTAAAAGCATTTTGTACCAAAATTCAGAAGTATTGATGTTTTTGTCTAATTTTCTTTCGTTGCTTAGAGTAATTGCGTTTTAATATAAATTAGGTAGTTGATTTGTAAAATGCGATTATCTCGAAAACTGTTGAATATTGAAGTTATTAACAAGTAAACCTTTTTTTTTATTAAAATAATGTATATTTAATATTTTTTATCGCAAACACTGGTAACTTAAAAAGCAAAAAAGTTAAGTGCAAATGTAGGCCACATATGTGGCATACATTAAAGTATGCAATAAATTATAATTGTTCACAAACATGAAAGTTATAGCAACAATTAAAATTTTAAATTTCCACTTTAACACCCTGTATCTTTCTTAATATCATTGTTTTATTAAAGAAATTTGACTTAAATCGTAATATTTTTAAGTGTAGAATATACGGTTTTTTTTTGTACAATTACTTAAGGACCACCCTGTATATACGGCACAAAGCTTGTACAAGAAAATTAGCATTAGAGGAAATTGAAGCTACTCTAATCCGACGAACAAATCACTCTGTTATAGATACGAAGACCTGAAATCTTAAAAATATGGAAGAAACGGGCTTAAAACTCATGCATTATGTATGAAAACACATATGGTTAACATTGATATAGCCTGTAGACTAGAAAACCTCGTAAATCGAGGAGAAATAATCAATATTGTCAGCGAATACAAGAATCTCAAAATTATGAATAACATTGATATGTCAAAGCACCTGGTGTACCTAATTAAAAAAATTTAAAATCTGAGTTAAAAGAGAAAAATGCCGGTTACTATTTTAATAGAAATAAGCCACAATTGAAGTTTAACATAAGTTTATTGACGTTTTAATATCTACTTCGGAAATCGCTCTCAAAATACAAACAATAATAAATGAAACGAAATATGTTTTTTAATAAATAAAACAAAAAAAACGTTTATTTTATTAACATTTTTATTTTAAAAACGATTTCCGAAGTGAAAATTAAAACGTCAATAAACTTTTAAACTCTAATTGCGGCTTATTCCCACTAAAATTGTAATTCCTTTAAGATGCCACAAGAAAATAACTTCAGAACAATAATAAAGAAAAAAATTACTACTAGCAAATTATTTTGTAAGCCAATAATAAAAGTAAACAAACAATTACTTTATATAAATCATTGTCATAATTATCTTACCATTGTGGCACATATGTGCCTATCATATATTATTTAAAACGCCATATTAATAACTTTACACACCATAACTAACCCCACTAGCAAATTAAGCTCTTACCTTTGGTTTAAAAACGTCGAAGATGTTGGGTTTAGCCTCTGGAGTTTTGTCTGCAGGTTTGGTTACATCTGCACCTGCAGCAGCATCTGCGGGTTTGTCTGCTGGTTTTTCTCCATCTTTGGCTGCGTCCTTTGCGTCTCCATCTTTGGGTTTGAAGATGTCGAATATGTTTCCAGGTGGTGCAGCCTCCACGCTTTTTACGCTCTTAATTTTAAGCAAACGTTAGCTATTTTTGTAGTTTGAATAACTTTTAAATGCTTATTAAGAATTTAGTATTGATTTGGAGTTTAGTAAACTTGTTTATAGAAAAAAAGGTATTATTTGTTTGAGTCAAGTGAAAAGTATTTTGGTATTATTTCAAGTCAATATTGATGCAAAGTTCGTACTATATTAGATCTGTATAGAAGTATATAAAACACAAACCAAAAAACAGTATAAAGAACAACATGGGTGGTGATTATATATAATTTTTACCGTCAATCAACAAACACTAAGAAGTCGAATTTTATATGGGTCTAAATTTTTTATATCCCAGTCTATATCATCATTGTTGATGTGTTCACTATCTAAGATTAATCTCACCTTGGTGTCAGCTTGCTACTCTATCAAGAGTCAGGTTTAAAATAATAAATGGGTGGACGACAGTTTGATAGCTATTTTAAAGGGCGAAGAAACGAAATACTGCAGCCCTATATTCGTAGACATCTCACAAGCGTTTAACAAAGTCTGACACAGAGGCCTGCTTTACAAAGTAAAAATAGCACTAGCCAGTAACTATTTTTTTATACTCAAATCCTACATATCAAATATATTTCTCTGTAAAATTCAATGACCAATAGTCCAACCTCTGTCCTAATAACTACAGAATCTCACAGGGTAGCTTCAAGGACCGCTTCTTTTCAGGATGGTGACGTTATTTATATCTCGTTTGGGTGGAACCCACACCTTTTCACGGTAAGGGCTACCTTGCCAAAGAGAGCTAGTAACAGCAGACGTCAGTCTGCGGTTGCTGTTTGTGTTTGTTAAGGATAGATGGGGAGGACGAGTGGTTTGCTAAGAAGTAATAGTCAGTTAGTATGTGTATGCTGTATCGTTTATGGTGCATGGTTTGTAATGAGGAAGGTTATTAGCCATGCTGTCCTGCGGATAGCTTTTTTAATGAAGTGCCTGGTATTTATGTGTCCTAGGCGGTGCCAAGATGTTTTCAGGACCTTTTTTGCTCTGATGTTGGAGCTTGTTACGATGCAAAGGACATGTCTCCTGTCAAGAGTTTGAATTCAGCTCTCTATAGTTGGTATGTTTTCCAGTTGGTGGATAAATGCCGAGAGATAGTCAGCATGCTTTCCCATGATCTTTCTTAAGATCTTGCGTTCGGTGGCCATGATGTCGTTTATTTAGCAGTTGTTTAGTGAGGAGTAAAGAACAGCCCCATAATGTAGGTTTTCAGGCCTTCTTCTTAATCTGTTTAAGGTGAAATTTAATTTAGTATCCCAATTGAGGTTCCTCTGAAATTGAAAACAAGTAGTTAAAGGATTTTTTAAACAGGAATCTAAACGCGGATAGCTTTTGTTTCGGTTGGGTTGAGACTGACTCTTCATTTGTTGCACCATTTGATAATTTTGTCAAGTTGGGCGTGAGATCTTTAAAATACAGAGCGGAGCCTTATTGTTCCGCTTATCTACGGTACCTGAAGCGAGCAGTGCTGTGTCGTCGGCATACAGGAGTGTGGTTTCGTTTTGATCGTAGGGGCGGGGCAGGTCGCTTTTATAAACTGTATGTAGGATTTATCCTAGAATTGAGCCTTGAGGCACTCCAGCTTATGAAGTGAATTGTGTAGAGTATTTATCGTTAATTCTAACTCTTATTGTTCGATTGAAGATATATGAGTGTATTGTTTTTAATAATGTGGTTGGAAGGTCAGAGTGGCAAAGTTGTTGACCTGCTACTTTTCTCTATGAAGCAATACTAGCTGTAAATAAAGATCTGAGAAAAGCCTTATAAAACATCCAACATCATCTGAACACACTCAGTGATTGGTATCCAAAATAGAGAACAAAAGTAAACAAAACAAAATCAACTCAAATAACATTTACCAACAGCCACAACACATGCCTACCTGTAAGAATGGAAAAAGTAAGAATACCAACAGTACCAGACGCTAAATACCTTGGCCTCCATCTTGACCAAAGTCTCACTTGAAAGAAACATTTTTAGACCAAATCAAGACAGCAGGACTTAAAACTTAGGCAAATATATTTTCTCCTTTGACATAAATCAAAACTTAACATCCAAAACAAAATTCTTCTGTACAAAGCTGTACTCAAACCTATCTGGTTGTACGGACTACACTTATTGTCAATTGTGTAAAGTCTCATTATCAAAAACTTATTGTGCAAAGTCAACGTCGCTAAATATCATTCAAATTTGACTATGCGATAATATTCGATAATTCGTTATCCAAAACACTTCACTACGACTTGAAGATTTCTTTCATTAGAGAAGAAATCTATCCAGCCACGGAGTCAAAAAATGAACGTAGCGTTCACCATGAAAATAAGCTAGTAAGGGAGTTAGTCAACAATGGTCCAGCCACAAGAAGACTAGATAGAACCTGGCCCTGAGACCTACTTTAAAGTTAAACCAAAATAAAATAAGGTAAGACATAATTAAATGTCTTTCCTTTATGCCCAAACCCGTAAGATATTTACTTAATATTCTGAAATGATTTAGATTATAAATAAACACTTATAAAAATAATTAAAAAGACTAATAAAGCACATAATGAAAAAATGCATACAAATACATTGAGAATGATAAATTCTTTTAAAATATTCTAAAAAATATGGACAAAGTGTAGTCTATTATAGAATTTGAACGATAAATAGTAGTGTTAAACAAAAGACCAAACTAATTAGGGCTAATTATATAAAACTATAATAAAAAATATATCATCATCATCATCATTAGCAATTTTGCGTCCACTGCTGAACATAGGCCTCCCGTAAATAATTCCATTGCATCCGATCTTGAGCAACTTGAATCCAGTTAGACTGGATGCGCTTTAAATCGTCCGACCACCTTGTTGGAGGACGTCCTCGACTACGATAAGCATCGTGTCTAGGCCTCCACTCTAAAATTTTCTTTGTCCATCTTCCATCTCTGACCCTAGCAACATGTCCTGCCCAGTTCCATTTCAGGGTTGTAATTCTTTCAACTGCGTCCGTCACACCAGTTTTTCTCCTTACTATCTGACTCGAAACTCTGTCCCTGAGTGATACGCCCAACATTGACCTCTCCATCGCTCTCTGTGCCACTTGTATCTTACTAATTACTTTTCTGGTAAGTGTCAATGTTTCTGCTCCATATGTCAGAACTGGAAGTACACACTGATCAAAAACTTTTCTCTTCAAGCACATGGGAATAGCTGATTTAAAGACTTCCCTCAGTTTTCCGTAAGCTGCCCATGCCAGTCCTATTCTCCTTTTTAACTCTGTTGTTTGATTGTCTCTTCCCAATTTAATCTCGTGGCCCAGATACTTATAGGAATACACTTGTTCAATTTGCGTGCCATTAGTGGAAATGTTTTTTGCCAGTACCAGGTTGGTCATGTATTGTGTTTTGGAAAAATTAATTTTAAGACCAACTCGTGCTCAAGAGCATAACAAGAACTCGTGCACAACAGAGTTAAAATGGAGAATAGGACTGGCATGGGCAGCTTACGGAAAACTGAGGGAATTCTTTAAATCAGCTATTCCCATGTGCTTGAAGAGAAAAGTTTTTGATCAGTGTGTACTTCCAGTTCTGACATATGAAGCAGAAACATTGACACTTACCATAAAAAATATAACTCTTATATAAAAGAAATACAACCAAGGTATATCAAGAGATTTAAAATTCGAAAAGCTACAAAATTGCAACTAGAAGATGAAATCTTAGCTCAAGTGTATAAAGTTGAATATCCTCTTCTAGAGAAAATATTCAACTTGATAACAGATATCTGAATTACCGAAAAAATGTCAAAAAAATAATGTTGCAATAATATGTTCTAGCTATAGTGCATAATTTGCAAAAACGATGTCGTTAATTGTGCTAACTGTAGGAAGACTTTACTACTACCTATTTGATAAAATATATTAAAAAAGCCATTCAATAGAAGACTGATTTCTATTGCTCAACCTATAGCTTCAGGTGTTGCACGAGCAACCAGATTGTCTCGGAAGCGTAAAACAACTGTTTGGTAAGACATCAAGCCTGGAAAAATATGTTTAAAAAATAGGGAATGTTTTTCTTAGACACTCTTTCTTGGAATTTACATACATGGGGACATAGTTCCTTAAAATATTTTTGGAAAGATTCTAATACCAAAATACGTAATGTTTTTTTTATGTTCTATGATGATTTTCAGTTTTTTGATGATTACAAAAATAATACCATTTTTTTATAATTTAAACCTATATGTTGTTTTTCTGTAATTTACAATATAAATAAATCCACAAAATGATCAAATATTTTAAAATACATTAAATTTATATTAACATAGATATTGATGATAATCAGTTTTTGAACATGAAAAAATATAGGCATTACATTTCAACATTGAAACAATTAAAAGATGACACTGTCCTAATAACTAAATTATTGTAAGATCTACAACAATTGATTCATAGAGTAGCAGGTATCAGAGACAAATGACTTATCTAGTTTAGTTTATCTAATTTAAAAAAGATCATAATCATCACGAAAATGAAACAATTTTGGGAAACCTCAACCATGTAGAACAAAGAAAGAAGGTGAAAAATTCATTAATAAAAATATAAATTTATTAAAAATATTAGGGTATGACTTGAATCAATAAAAGAGCAGCCAAAAAAATGGAAAAGGTATTGTGTAGTAGACATCTCAATGAGTCTAAAAATTAGACTGCTTGGAAGCTATGTGTTCTTCTTGAGAACAGAACCGTGTCCGTACCAGCTTACATGGAGGAGAAGTTCTGAATTAAGTAGGGACTCTTCTGTATCTCGCGGAAGACGGACGGGCGGGGGAGTCCTCAGCCCCGACACGGCGCGTCTCACTGGCTGATAGGGAAATGTCCTACAGATATGTAGGATAGGTGTGAAAAAGGTTTCACTAAATAAGTACCGGCGAAGTAACTGAGGACATGGCATAGCGCAGCAGCTATGACATTACTTCATTAAGGCTATAGCGGAATGATTTCTACTGTTGGCTTAATGACAGATACTCACGAGCGGATATCACATAATAATTAAACCGGCCGTGATACTGCGATCATATAGGCAAGGGGAAACCACCTGATTATATTCCCGTAACTACACCATCATGAATGTATCGAATCAGTTAGATATGCTTAGCGATCCGATCGGCGCTTAGTTGGTTCCGGACAAACTAGTGTCAAATGGGCCACTGGGCATGTGTTTTTAAACAACTAGGCAACACATGCGAAATTGGCACCTGGAAGAGAATCCCGGGAATATCCGATATCTATCCAGGGAATTTATACGGAAAATACAGAGTTTTATAAAAATAAAAAAATCTTAATAGATAAGAACATAAACCAAAATAGAAAAATGAAAATCTACAAAACGACGATAAGACCAATAGCTATATATGCTGCAGAAACATATACATTAACTGTAAGAGAAGAAAGTTATTAAAAATTTTTAAGAGAAGAATTATCTAAGACCAAAAAAGGAAACGAAGAGGATGCAGGACAATGGATGAATCACGAAATACAAGAATGGATGGGTCTCAGGTTTGGATAAAAGAGTCAAGAGAACATAGTAAGAGCGATAAAGGCACAAAGACTTAGTTGATATGAACATATAATAAGAAAAGAGACGAGCAATCCGTTAAGAGTTATAACGGAATGGATACTGCAAGGTGAAAGAATCAGAGGCAGGCCTAAACTGAGATGGAGACTAGTAGAAGAAGACTTAAGAAGTATGCAAATTAGAAATTTAGAAAGGATAATTAAATAGACAAAGAATGATTAAGAAAAGTAGTGGATACAGCGAATTCAGACCAAAAACTGTAAAACCAAATCCAGAATGGGATAATCCTCTACACGAAAGGGATCTTCAACTGAAAAACATATTTAGCTTATTGGAGAGCGTATAGCTTGTATATACACACGAACAGGGATAAAATAATCAAGACGATCATCAACCTTCCCTTGTTTAAACGGTGTTATATAAAACTTAATTAACTATATGAAATTAATGTGTTAACATTTTATGCCAATAATATCAAAAGTATAAGAGCATATTAAACTATACAGGCGTGAATAAGAATGAATGGGAAAGATGAATGAAAAAGACTGAATGTAAAATAAAACATCTAAAAAGGGAAGGTACTAAAGGTTAAAATTATTATTTCACAGGAAATCGTAAAACTAAAAACTAATAAAAAACAGAATCGTGAGTAAGTATATAAAAGAAGGATGACAAGAAAAAGATAGTGTGAAAAATATAGCATTTTTCATAGATATTAGGAGACACACAGAAAAAAATGGAACAAAGAAGAATACTGAGAAGCGACGAAAACTCTAGTAACGACGATATAAATAGAATTAACAAGGAAGTATCAAGAAAAATCAGAAAAGACTTAAGAAAATACAAAGATGAGAAAATCATCAAAACCATTGAGGAAAGTAAGAGTATGAAAATAATGAGACGCAAACTCACAAATGGAAATAAACAAATAGTCAAACTCATGGATAGAAATGGCAACATCACATCAAGCAGAGAACATTTGTTACAAATTGTGGAATCATTCTATGAGACATTATATAGCAACCAATCGACTCTAGATATAGTCGAATATCAAAAGAGAAATGTTCAAAATCAGGGTTCCGAAGATATTAAAGAAATCTCCTTAAACGAAATTTACAAGGCCCTAAAAAAGATGAAGCATAACAAAGCTTCGGGGGAGGATGGTGTCGTCACAGAAGCAATAAAGATAGGAGGCTCAGTACTGATAGCCAAAATTCAAAAGCTCTTTAATCTATGCCTATGGAATCAAAATATCCCAACAAAGTGGAATAATTCAATAACTGTACTCTTACACAAGAAGGGAGATATAGCAGACCTGGAAAGATACAGACCAATCAGTCTCCTTAACCATCTTTATAAATTATACACCCGAATAATAACGAATAGATTAGAGACAAAGCTGGATTTTTACCAACCTTGGAAACAAGCTGGTTTCCGCCCTAATTACGGCACAAACGATCACCTGCAGTGCCTAAAAAAGAAAAAACTAACGAATATAACCGTCCCTTGGCATTGATATTTGTAGACTTTAAAAAGGCGTTTGATACAGTGGAACTACCGTCCATCTTAAGAGTACTACAAGATTGCAGGATCGACCACAGATATTGTAATATAATTAAAAATATATATGAAAATGCCACAACAACCATAAGTCTATATTCTGCAACTAATAAAATAAAGATAAAAAGGGGAGTCAGGCAAGGTGATACCATGTCACTAAAGCTGTTCATTACCGTTGTTGAGTATACATTTAAAAAACTAACATGGCATCAGAAAGGAATATCCATCGATGAAGAAAGATTAAACCATATACGTTTTGCGGACGATATCGTGCTTCTGTCAGATAATCTGGGAGAGATCAAAGACATGCTCCAAAAACTGAATGACATACTACAAGAAACTGAGCTGGAGATAAATTTCGAGAAAACCAAAATGATGACCAATATGGTTCCCAGCGAAGAGATACAGATCAATAACAACAAGGTAGAATTAATCGATAAATACACATACTTGGGTCATGAAATTAGAATAACCAGAGACAACCAAACCTGCGAGCTAAATAGACGAATCATGTTGGGATGGGCGGCATATGGACGGATGAGAGACATTTTTAAAACAAATATCCCAATTCACCTGAAAAGGAAGGCATTTAACCAATGCATCTTACCAGTCTTGACCTACGGAGCAGAGACCTTAACTTTAACGAAAGCTACTGCCGAAAAACTGCGGGTAACACAAAGGCGAATGGAGAGATCAATGCTGGACCTGACCTTGAAAGATCGCGTAAGAAATGAGGAGATACGCCGACGAACTGGCGTAGACGATATTATACTGCGAATCAATAAACAAAAGTGGAGGTGGGCTGGACATGTTGCTAGAATTCAAGACGGAAGATGGACGAAGAGATTATTGGATTGGAGACCAAGAGCCGACAAGCGAAGTCGAGGCAGACCACCCACCCGATGGACCGACGACCTAAGGAGGATAGAAACAAACTGGATTGCAGCAGCTAGAGATAGAGAGAACTGGAGACGTTTGGAGGAGGCCTATATCTAACAATGGATGTGAAAATTCGGCTGGATGATGATGATGATTAGGAGAAAATATGCTTGCTACAAAATACACAAGAATAATAATTAGAAAATTGCTGAAAACGTGGGTAAAACTAAGCAAACCAAAACTCAACGTGGTTGGTAAAATGTTCGAGTTGTATGAACAATTTTTTAATACAAAGAAGACTTATGAAATGTAATGTATAATTAATTGAAATCAGTCTTATATTTAATTTAAAATACTTAACCATTTTATTTCCAGATCTATTTATATTTCTTAGAAGTTTTGATTACTTAGTTAATTAAAAAGTATATCTATTTTAATTTGTAACTCCAACTAACGTTTTTCAATAGTGATATTAAAATCGCAAATTTTTTAATTAAAACATAAATTTATTCTATTCTTAGATTGTGGTTCTTTGCTTCTTATATCTGTAATCTGCAGATAAGAATAAAAGCAATTCTGCACAAGCGTTAATAGATACTGATTTTCATCTTTAAAAATTAATTTCAAGGAAGTTTGTTTTTGTATTTTTAAAAATGAAAAATGTATCCTCCATATAATTTGGAATAACTTTTAAATACTTTCTTTTACTGACATTAGGTGTTTTATCATAAAAGATTGGTAAATACCGGGTAACCAATTTCTAAAATAAAACTAAGAATATTAAGTAGGTGAATATGGCGGAGTAGGTATAGCATTCGACGATCTATTACCCCATGCCTATTAAGAAGATAATATCAATTGGCTAATTATTCACGTAATTATGTTCAATATTATATGATATCATCAATCCCATTAGATAATATATAGCTTTCGTTAGTAATTCAAAAGTTTCTACAATCATTTTTCCTGTTGAAAGTCAAATCCGTTAATCAACTGTATTTTAATGGATTAAAACTATGCAATAAAAAGAAACGGTAAATTTAGATATGCAGGTCCTACAGTGATAATAGATAATGTAAAGGACTTCCCAATTTGGCTAAATTGTATACATAAGGTAGAAAAGGAAAATGTTCATCTAAAGATGTACTCACATTTCTATTTAAATTGCTATTACTTCGTTTTCTTTATTATTTTTAGTTAGTTATTATTTTTTTACCACATTGAACAATTAAGAACAATTAAGAGTAACTCAACGGGCCACGGAGAGGGCCATGTTAAATATAAGCCTCAGAGACAAAATTCCTAACACCGAAATACGTCTAAGAACTAAAGTAACCGACATCATGGGAAAAATAGCGACATTGAGATGGCAATGGGTAGCACATGTAGCAAGACAAGACACCAACAGATGGTCTCATAAAGTGACATTCTGGAGACCTTGAGAAACAAAAAGAAGCGTGGAAAGACCTAAAAAGAGATGGATAGACGATATAACTGCTGTAGCTGGAAAGCAGTGAATCAGAATTGCAAAAGATACGGAAGCGTGGAAGCAATTGGAGGAGGCCTATGTCCAACATTGGATAAATGAAGGCTGAAGAAGAAGAATAAAAAGAAGAAGAATATTTTTCCTCCTCTTTCTAATGTCAACCCATTGACATAAGTTTCAGCCAAGAGAACTTCTTTCGTTAGATGCTTCGTCTTTGTGGTGTCTGTTGTTAATGGTTCTTTATATTTATACATGTTCCATCACTTGATCATTTACTACTTTCTTGATTCATGGTATTTTGTGTAGAATACTTCAGTTGAGTTGAATTTTTAATTGGTACTGGCATATTCTCAAAGACACACTTCCTGGGACTGACAAATCGTACTACTACGATATAACTATCTTATATAAATCAAAGCGGTAGCGGCGAGCTTTTGCTAGGAGATCTAAACTTTTTAATGAACTATCTGACTTCTTCTTCTTCTTATGATGCCCTATCCAATTAGTGGATATTGGCGACAATTCTGGCAGCCTTCTCTCGATCTTGTGTGGCTCTAAAAAGTGCATGGGCATCGAGGCTTATCCGATCCCTTATGTTTTTAAGCCATGAGTATTTCTTCCTTCCGATGCCTAGTTTTCCTTCTATCTTCCCTTCTATAATAAGCTTTAAGAACTGGTACTTGGAATTTCTATCTAAACTATCTGATAACAAAAAGAGAAATCATACGATTTCTACCTGGCGAAATCAAATTCAAATATAAGCCGCCGTGCCCCCTAAGACTTGCGAAGCAAACAGCTTGATGAATGCATCGGCAAGGGAGTCTAAAAATTGCACTCCAAATGCCGTTCATCATGGCCTATATTCGTAGTGAATTCGATTTCTGGTACTCCAAATGAAGTAAATAAACAAAACAAAATGACAGTATTATATTTTGATTTGATACAGAGCAGCAACAAGCCGCATATACGTATTTCGATCTCTTTAGATCTCCTCAGTACGGTATAGTTACTACTCCATATCAAACCAAAATATTTTCCCGTCGTAGATTATAGTTATTAAAAATAATTATTTACGGACGTAACTACGCCATCTAAGAACAAAAAGAGAAATCATACGATTTCTACCTGGCGAAATCGAATTTGAATATAAGCCGCCGTGCCCCCTAAGACTTGCGAAGCAAACAGCTTGATGAATGCATCGGCAAGGGAGTCTAAAAATTGCACTCCAAATGCCGTTCATCATGGCTCATATTCGTAGTTAATTCGATTTCTGGTACTCCAAATGAAGTAAATGAACAAAACAAAATGACGATATTATATTTTGATTTGGAACAGAGCAGCAACAAGCCGCATATACGCATTTCGATCTCTTTAGATCTCCTTGATATGGAGTAGTAACTATACCATACTGAGGAGATCTAAAGAGATCGAAATACGTATATGCGGCTTGTTGCTGCTCTGTACCAAATCAAAATCTAATACCGTCATTTTGTTTTGTTTATTTATATCATTTGGAGTACCAGAAATCGAATTCACTACGAATATAGGCCATGACGAACGGCATTTGGAGTGCAATTTTTAGACTCCCTTGCCGATGCATTCATCAAGCTGTTTGCTTCGCAAGTCTTAGGGGGCACGGCGGCTTATATTCGAATTCGATTTCGCCAGGTAGAAATCGTATGATTTCTCTTTTTGTTCTTAGATGGCGTAGTTACGTCCGTAAATAGTTATTTTTAATTAACATAATCTACGACGGGAAAATATTTTGGTTTGATATGGAGTAGTAACTATACCGTACTGAGGAGATCTAAAGAGATCGAAATACGTATATGCGGCTTGTTGCTGCTCTGTACCAAATCAAAATCTAATACCGTCATTTTGTTTTGTTTATTTATATCATTTGGAGTACCAGAAATCGAATTCACTACGAATATAGGCCATGACGAACGGCATTTGGAGTGCAATTTTTAGACTCCCTTGCCGATGCATTCATCAAGCTGTTTGCTTCGCAAGTCTTAGGGGGCACGGCGGCTTATATTCGAATTCGATTTCGCCAGGTAGAAATCGTATGATTTCTCTTTTTGTTCTTAGATGGCGTAGTTACGTCCGTAAATAGTTATTTTTAATTAACATAATCTACGACGGGAAAATATTTTGGTTTGATATGGAGTAGTAATTATACCGTACTGAGGAGATCTAGAGATCGACTGTATCAAATCAAAATATAATACCGTCTTTTTGTTTTATCTGATAACAATATTTAAAGCAAATAGAGTGTCACAATCACACAAAATAAAAATGACGATACTGGACCATCTGTTCTCAAAGGGAAGTAAAACCCATGATACACAAAATGTCTTCTTTTCTAATTATTTTATTGTTTAATGAGTAGGACCTGCTGTAAACAATATTACATAGTGAAAACCGCAGAACTAGATGACTTCTACGTAGAATTTTTAAAAATTATGGACAAACACGCAGTTAAAAGACTTGTCTTGTTCTTGAAAAAATATATCGAAGTAAAAAATATCCAAACAGTAGCTTAGATCAACTTTGATAACAATACTTAACAATACCTAAAAAACTTAATGCGATAAAATTTGAAGATTATAGAATAATAAACCTTATAAAATATCTAATGATTTTTTTTTTAAATACTACATAAAAGAATACATAAAATATGACATACATAATTCGTACTTAGGAATTCATTGGGCAGTTGAAATGCACTTTTTGCAATAGTAGTTCCCTTTCAACGATGTAGAGATCTAAACCTGTGTTTTTGGTAATTATCAGAAAGTGTTTAATAAAAGAAAAAATAGTCACCTTGATTTAGTCAGACTTTCATGTAATTTAAAAGTTATTCCAAAGATTAATTTGAACAAGCACTTACCTTGACTGGAGCGATAGTTTCTTCTACAATTTCTTCCTCCTAAAAAAAGAATTTTTTTATTATAGTACTTTCTAAACGTTTTATTTCAAATAATCTAAAAATATTTAGGTAACTCTGTTCTACGAGATACGTGGTAATGTATAAGAATAAAAATATTGACTACTGAGAAGCGAAGAAAGAAAAACAGAAGGATAAACAAAAAAATATCTCAAAACATGAAAAGCATGTCGAGCATAGCTCGACATGGTATTTTTTAAATACCATTAAAAAATAATCATCGGTGGCTCCATCATCACTATTTTCGATTTTGGATTGTGCATTCTCTACATTTTATTATATTTTAAGCTTTATTTTTTGAGTTTTCTGTTTCTAAGATTACAATATCTTCATTATACCTAATCCTCGATATTCTCAGGATTGCATATTCAATTATCACTTGTTTGCTTATTTTAGTCGGTATTTCATCTTTTTTCTTTTTTTCTACGTGGTAGAAATATGTCTAATCCAACATAGCTTTCTTTTTTTTATTTTAAATTACATGTCTCGGCTGCTGCGGCCATTGACACGAGGAACTGTATTACAGAATAACAATAAATTAAGTTACATTGATTCAATAAATTTCAATACAGATGATATAAAAAAAAATAAAGAAAAAACTAGCGGATGATTACAAAATTGAAATATAGATAGATGATACAATTACAACAGGTGATATAATTTACAGTTTTTAAGGAACTCTATCACATTACACATATTGTTTTTAGATTTTAAAATGTCACATAAACTTCCGTGGATACCATGTTTGATCTGTGCTGCTGCGTACTGGTTACATTCCACAAGTATGTGGTGTACACTTAAACGGGAGTTTTAATATTGGCAGTTTAAAGGTTCTTCGGGAACCAGCAGATATCCGTGGGTTAGCCGGGTGTGCCCAATTCTGAGCCTTCTAATGATGGTCTTCGATTTTCTTTCCATTGTAACAATTTTAGGTCCTAAAATGTTTGGTTGGATAGACTTTAGTTGGGTAGTGCACCTGTTCCATTGATTTTGCCACATTGAGGTAGATAACTTTTTAATTTCAATTATTATGTCTTGAAACATTTGGACTTTTTCATCATCCTTCCGTCGCTCTGACCTTACCACTCTGACTGGTAAGGTCAGAGCGACGTGCTTCATTTGCTACGTGGTCAGCATTCTCATTTCCTTTAATACCAACATGTGAAGGATTCCACATCATCAAAACCGAAGTGTTTGATTTAGCAAGTGCTGTACATCTTTCGTGGATCTCATTAACTAAAGGATTTGATATGTAGATTTTTCTAATCGAATTTATGGATGATAATGAATCTGTGCAGATTGCTAAGTTTTTGGTACCCTGCATTGGAACCTCTAGAGCTTTAAGTATAGCGTAGAGTTCTGCTGTGAATATACTGGTCATCTTGGGTAGTCTATACATTGCTAGTATGTTATTTGTGGAAGTAACAGCACATCCGACACTTTCTTCGTCTTTAGATGCATCTGTGAATATTATGTTATCAAACTTGCCTCTATTAATTATGTCGTTAAAAGTTTGTTTCATGAGTATCGTGGGTGTTTCCATTTTCTTATATATGCACAAATTTACGTTAAAGTCAGGTAATATTTTTAGCCAAGATGGAGTATTGGGCTGAATAATGGGGGTGGTGAGATTTAGGTCAATATTTTCTAAGAGTGGCAATAGAAACTGTAGTGATGAATTGGCAGTAGCTCTACTGTGTGCTTCTGTTAATTGAAAATTTTTAATAAGTTGGAACATACCCTTCTTGTTTATGTATATAATATAATATTTTGTAGCGTTTAATTTTTCTGAAAAAAAAACGGGCCCTTCAAATATTGATTGTGCTATAATTATGATATCTGGTAGACTAAATACGCACGTAAGTCTAAATATGCAGTACTTCAATTTTCCCTTATAATTAATTTTGTCTGACTGTGTTCATGTTAAAAGTACGTACTTTTTCTCAAGAAATCAACTGCGTATTATAAACTGAGTTGCATTCCTTTTTTGAGTACATATTAAAAATATCTATATTAACCATTAATTTTTAAATTAGTCTAGATGTGAACTATATATAAAACCCAGAGGCTGAGTTTTAAGGAATTGTTGAGCCCAGTTTTGTAGTTGCTATGGCTGGTGACGTTAAATGGTTAGTTTTTTTAAATACGGTTGTTTGATCTTGAACTGGCATTTTTGGCATTAAGTAAGGTTTTTTCTTGTGTTTTAATTATAAAATGTAAAAATAATTTCATATCTTTTTAGAGTTTTTTACTGGGGCTGGCATTCAGTAGCTGTGCTCATCAATATGTCACCACCTCTGCAATGGTAATGCCAGGCTACTACGGAGCCATTTTTTGTCAATATGTCATCAATTTTCCTTCTTTATCATTTCTTCGAGACAAATAACGCCAGAGAGTGTTCAGACCACAGAACTAAAGCATTGATGAGCCACACACTAAAGGTATTTTTAAAAATAATTCACAAAAGAATATTTAATAAACTAGAAGAGGACATAAGCGCCACACAGTTTGGATTCAGAGGTAGACTGGAACACGGGAAGCTTTGTTTGGTCTAAGTGTGTTAATGCAAAGATGTTTGGATGTAAACCAAGACCTCTACGTAGGTTTCATAGATTTTGAGAAGGCCTTCGATAAAGTCAGACACCAAAAGCTGTATGAAATCCTAAGAAGCAAGAACATCAACAGTCGCGACATTAACATCATATCGAGGTTGTACTGGGGACAAACAGCAAAAATCAAAGTTGATAATGAGTTAACCGAAGAAATTGAGATTCGTCGAGGTGTGCGTCAGGGTTGTGTGCTTTCACCACTATTATTCAATATATATATATATATATATATATATATATATATATATATATATATATATATATATATAGCGAAACAATATGTCAGGAAGCACTCCTAGAGCAAAACATTGGTATGAACATTAACGGAGAGTTAATTAAGGTATAGTAACAGATAACCTAGCAAATTTACAGTTTTTGATGGAAAACATTAACACTCATACTAATAAGTTAGGTCTAAAACTGAGCATCAAAAAGATTAAATGCATGATTGTAACAGAGAAGCTATACACCAATGTGAATTTAACCATAAATAATCAGCCAGTTGAAAGAGTAACATCCTACAAATATTCAGGGGTTTGCTTCACTGATACTAATGACCAGACAAGAGAAATCAAGAGGCAAATAGAGATAGCGAGACAGTCGTTTGTCAAAATGAAAAAGTTCCTATGCAGCCGGGATATAAATATAAACTTAAAAACAAGAATGTTAAGGTGCTATGTTTTTTCCGTTCTGCTGTACGGCATGGAAGCCTGGACATTGAACCAGATAAACATCAAAAACATTGAGGTATTCGAGATGTGGTGTTACAGGAGAATGTGGAAAATATCATGGACAGAGAGAGTAACAAATCAAGATGTTCTGCTGAAGATGGGGAAGGAATGCGAAGTCATAAAAACCATACAAACGAAAAAACTGGAATATCTGGGCCACATAATGAGAGGAGAAAATTACTCTCTGCTTAGACTCCAAAAAAAAAATCTCGGGAAAGAGAAATGTAGGACGTAGGAGGATTTCCTGTTTGCGAAATTTAAGGAAGTGGCAGGGGTGGAGTTCAATACAGTTGTTCAGAAATGCAGCCAACAAAGTAAAGATTGCTGTGATGGTAGCCAACCTCCGATAGGAGACGGTACTGCAAGAAGAGAAGAAGATCATTTCTTCACCGACGAGGTAAAATTGGGATTTGGCCTGAGGGTAACTGTACTTTTTGCTAAGCAACATATATCATAAGGTTTGCGTGGAACTATTGACCTGTAATTTCAAGATTACATAACGTTACAGTTTAAAAACCAAACAGAATTGTAGCCAGAAGAGGATTTAAACAAATTGGACGAATTATGTCCAAAAAAAAGAAACACTGGCTACTTTGGCTGATATTTCCTATTTCCCAAGGTAAATTTTAATAAACATTGAAATTTATTAGAAATGCAAATCCTTCGGGGGTGGATAACAGCAGCTTATTTTGTAGAATTGTGTTAACATTTTGTTAAGCACGTTAAAAGTATTTCCCAGAAAAACCGGTTCTGCTATTGATAGATAACCAGGACTCTCACCAGCCCATTGCTGCTTTAGATTTCCAAATCAAAATGACGTGACTATGTTGCCTTTTTCTTCACATTGTTCACATAAATTGCAGCCATTGGACAAATCGATTTAGATACCTCTTAAAAAATATGTCAACTTGGTCTAAGATTGCCTGAACAAAAATTATCCTGGCGCAAATATGTCAATTTATGATATCCCTGGTGCAACTCCATTGCCTCTAGCTATTACTCTTAAAAACATTGCAGACAGCTTTATGGTGACTGGAAGTTATCCTTTTAATAGGTATATCTTTGCAGAACAAGTGTTTACGCTATCATATATTTCACAGATCGTTCCTACCCACGAAGTAGTAATTTAGACAAAAATGAAGAGACTATAACAACACGTTTAGATGAAAAAGCCCCTACTAAATGATAAAAACTGAGAGTATAAAAGGCAGTACACCCACAATCAATCATAAGATCCCTTTTCCAAGCATGTCCACGACAATTATCAAAAAGAGATAGAAGATGTCGCCAAAGATAAAGCAAACAAACAAACAAAAACAAACAAGTTCCAAAAAAAAGTTTAAGCTTACAAAACATCATCAAACATCTGCTGATTATATAGACGACAAAGACTGTTCGTGACTTTACTGTTGCGATACCTTTAAAAACATTGGGTATATTGTGAATGCACTGAGAGAAACAAAAAGATTTTTTCATGTATGAATTGTTTAAATTTAATGAGGGCGGTAATTAATAATAGATAAAGATAAATAACTTTATTAGTGTCTATTAATTAATATCTTCCTTCTGGATACGTTATTAAAAAACAAAAATAGTTTAAAATTAGTCGACTAAATAAAAAAAAAAGGTTGCCGGCAACGTGACCCGACCTGCGACAATTTGCTCCGAAGCATGGTAAGTTGCCGCATAATGTATCGCGCTGAAGAATACAGTTTTCTTCAAAATCTTATATATTGACTACAGAATTTTCTTCCCACAATGGCGCTACATCCCGAATCGTGTCTTATCCTCCTCAAGCTATGCCTCTAACCTTGCCCAGGTTCCTACGCCTATCAGATTTTGGGCGTCCACTGCCACTTCATCCTCCCACCTTTTCTGTGGCCTTCTTTTGGTCTTGCGCCTTGCATTTTACTATCTAGGACTCTTTTTAGTAATCTTTCGGTTTCACTTCTCACTACATGACCAACCCATCGAAGTCTCTAAAATTTAACAAATTCTGAGATCGGCGATTCTTTAACCAGTTGGTAAAGATCATGAATGTACCTGGTCTCCAAATATCTTCTCCAAAAAAAAAATTTAACAAATTAAACAGTTGGTAGGGATATCATGAATGTGACTGGTTTCCAAATATCTTCCTCAGAATTTTTCGTTTAAAGACTTTTAGCTTTCGTTTTGTGTCTTTTGTCTTCACTCATATTAGTGTGTGTGAGCGAAACACATGGGCGAGTAAAAGCTTTGTTACTTAAAAAAAATGTGATTCTGCTAAATTTCAACTAAGATCCGAATATATTAAATTATTGCTCATAGTTGTTTTTAAATCAAATACAGTTGTGTAAATGTTCTTCTTTTTCTTGTTATGTAGAGATGACTTTGTCTGTTTTTAAATGTGCCTCCAATAAGTTGTCGTTCCAACATTTTCGTGGTCTTGCCACTGATTATGTCTCTATTGGGAAACCCTCTCTTGTCGTCTTTACTATTCTATTTGTTGTCATTAGGCTTATTTGATAGTTTGATAGTTTTTCTGTACTTCTAGCTCTGTTCCATAGTGTCTTACCATCAATTGTTCTCTGTTTTCATTTCCGCTGTTTCTAACATCATTTTTGTCGTCTCTGTGTCAGGTCGTGTTTCTGTCACGTATGTCATTCTAATTCACACATCTAATAACTGTTTTGTAAATTCTGCCTTACATTTTTGTTCCGATATTTTTATTTCTCCATATTGTTTATTCAGGTAACCTGCGGCTCTGTTTGATCTATTTGCTTGATCTTCCACTTTAGTTTCGAGATATCTGTAACTAGATAATGTGATGCCTAGATATTTAAACTCACTTGTTCTATTATCTGACCATCCAGCACCAATTAACATCTCAGTAAATTTGCTGTTATAACTATGTTAGTTGCATCAGATTCTCTCTCTCTCTCTCTTTTCAACCCTGACCCCCCAGGGGGAGTGTAGTGGTTGACGTGATGTCGTGTATTGTCCGTCTCCAGAGATCTCTGTCTCTGATCACTTCTTTTAATTCATGCATAGGTCTTTGGCATAGTCCTGTAATTTGATCTATCCATCTTGTTGGGGATCTTCCTCGTGATCTTCGGCCTCATGCATCAGCTTACAGATATGTAATCCAAAATTTTATTAAATTTTTCGAATAAATGCAAACAGTAAAAAGAAATTAATGAGACAAATAGAAGCAAACTGAAACATTGAAGACATGCATTTAAAAAATGACTAAAAAGTAAAGAAACAAAGAATCTGGAACTATCGATAAAGTTAGCTAAGTCTCTTACGTCAAAATACGTCTCTGAACAGTTAGTAAAGTTCTTTGTGTTGCAAAACATAGTAAGATAGCTTTACAGGTTCGATTTGTAACATGAAACACGTTCAGTAATTTGTGCCATTTATGGAAATAGCCATTATTTGATGAGATCTTATATTTTATAATAAAACATAAAATATACTGCAAAATACTGTTTTCAAATTCATTTAGTTATCCCAAAATGTGTTGAAACATCAATTGGATCAAAAAAATAATAAAATAATAATAATTAAACTAATTTTAAAGTACAAAATTTAAATTCCTTTTTCTTAAATGTGGGATAAGAGTTAGAAAGTTTTACATACCTGTTGGACTTCTTCTAAAGCATTTACTACTTCAACTTCAGCCATTTTTTCACTTGTTTTTGAGAGAAGATTCGAAACGAGTTAATAGTTCGAGTTCACTAGAACGACTAATTAGGCAGTTGATATAAAGAAATCTTTATCGAAATCAATTTCCGGACCTAAAGGTTGGCGATATTCGATATTATAATCTAATTTCCTTGAAAGCTCCGCGATTTTTGGCTAGATACTAGATTTTATGCGTGATATTGATATAATGTTATATTTGATCACAATTTTTACATATTACTGAGTTTATTTCATCCTTAGAGATGTTATTTTCGCTACTATTTTAACTTTGGATTACTCGCATAGCAACTTGTTACATGGCCGATCGCGTGGGATACACGTGTGTTCCAGGAAAAATCAGGTCTAAAGTATTATAATATTCAATTGCCGTTTTAATATAAAACAAAGTTTGTTTTTACAAAATATTTTTAGGCAACCTTATATTTTGTTAAAAGTGAATAACTACATTTCATAAATGAAGTTTGGATAAAACGATAACCAGACAATTTTTTTTTTCTGTGGCACATTTTAAGTAGATGCACGACCTGTGATTATTTCTAGTGCTCTTTGCAGATCCAATGACTGCCGAGAAAACAACTGTTTCAAAGAAATATGAAGCATGGACCATTTCCAGTTTTGGTCTTCTTTGGTTGGGATATAGATGTTTATGCGAAATTTAAAGCTTCTTCCAAGTGTTCTTTAATTCCAGGTGAAAATCCGCATTTTTACCTCTATTGTTTTCATACAAGATTAGGGCAAAATATCCTTTTAGTCTGCGGCTTCATCAGATCCAAAGCTTAGCTGCGAAAAAAATCGCGCCGTACAACACTTAGGTTCAAGTTATACATATGGAATAGTACTAAGGCGTTTATTCCTGCTATATTCATAATGTCAAAGAAAGTAATTAACGGTCATCTCCTACTGTTTCTGACGACATTATGAGAATTACACATTTGATCTACAACATCAAACCCGAACTTAGACTAATTGCTGTCCACTACCATTGTTCATTTGCCAGTATCCTTGTATATATGGCTTGTGGATAGGACAAGAGCATTTTTCTTCTTCTTTGGGATGAAAAATACAAGGGTGCAGTCTTTATGAAATGCAAACTGATACTAAAGTCTGGTCTTTCCGTGATTTTTATAAACTCTATAGATATCTTCCGCTTTAATTCATTATTTGGATATATTGCTAGTAGGAAGCTAGAAAATTAAGTCTTTATAAGTTATGTTATGGTATGTTTATACATATAGAACTTAAGTCCCTTAAGAACATCAAATATGCTATTCTATAGTCAAAGGGGTCCTTCTGGTTAAGATTCTACGTATATTTTAATGTTCACAGTAAAAATGTTACTTAAATCATTTATTGTACTACCTTAATGGGCATCGAACTCTAAAACTTACAAGTTGTACAAGATCAGATAAATGTATTACTGATTTCTGGCAGTTACTTATGAATATCTCTGTATTAGAAAACGGACAGCTGTTTTCAAAATAAAAGATCCCAAGACACCAACTCTTTATAAAATTAAAGTTGCCTCGTTTGGATTGTCAGAGTTCTTATGTTGGTCAAACTTTACAATGGCTTTAACACATAATAACAGAACACAAAAAGAAAATACGTATGCTGCATTTGACCACCATTTAAAAACTGGGCATCACTTTGATTAACGAAATGTCAGGGTTTCAAGGGAAAAAATAGTTAAAAAAAGATTGTTATGCCACATTAATAAAGAAAAAGAGTTTATAAATTATCAGGCAGACGCGAAGAATTTTGATGAAATCGGGAAAATTTTTAGATAAAGAGGAATAAAGATAATATTTACCCTCCAACAAAAACTTTCATCCCTTGTCCGATCAATCAAAGACAACACGAAGTTTGAGAATTTCCTTGTGCAGACTGCCTCCAATCTTCAATCTCCAATCAATACAGGCTAAACACATCGTAGAATCCAAAATAGGATTTATGAACATTACATTTCTTCTCGCAATTCCGTTTTAATTTCAGCTTTAGGCCAAAACAGCTCACAGGTCACAAAATTGATTTTGAAAACTGCAGAACCATAACCTTCATCTCCTGGTATAAACCAAGAATTATCCAAGAAGGCATAGAAATTAAAAAAAAGGCCAATTTGCTTTAATAAAAGAGGTGACGGTATCCGGTTACCTTCGACATAAAGAAAGAAAGAAAAATCATAAAGAAAATATCATCCGCTTCATCCTCCAATCAAAATTCCACCGTCAGAAATGTTCGTGCCAACCCTCGACCCCCACGCCAATCTCCATCCAAACCACGTCACCACCGATAAAATAAATGAACCTTCTGTTGTTCCCAGTAGTATTAATGCATGGATTAGTTATCAGTGTAGTAGTGTCTGGGGGTAAAAGTAGAGGCACTCGAGAACACCTGCTGAATATAAGACAGATAATCGAGAAATCTAGGGAATTCAACATCCCACTATACATCTGTTTTATAGATTACCGTAAAGCGTTCGACAGGGTCGAGTGGAGACACTTATGGCGAATACTAAAAGAAGTAGGCGAACCACAACATCTAATTACGCTTATAACCGAACTATATGAATACACTATTGGATCAGTTAAAGTACTTGACACACTTTCGAACGAGTTTCATCCAGAACGGGGTGTCAGACAAGGATGTATATTATCTCCACAATTATTCAACATATATGGGGAGTATATTATGCAAAGAGCACTTGAAGGATGGGAAAAGGGCATCTCAATAAATGGTCATAACCTACGTTTCGCAGATGACACAGCACTTCTTGCAAATAGTCAAGCAGAGCTGATAGAACTTATACGACTGATCGAAAACGAAAGTCAAATATTGGGTCTGCAATTAAACATATCAAAGACAAAGATCATGATAGTGGATAGACTACACAACAATCATCCACACATAACCACAATTGACCGGTTCGAGGTTGTGAGCTCATACTTATATCTGGGATCATTAATCACAAACACAGGGTCATTACAAGAAGAGATTAAACGTAGACGTGATCTAGCAAAAGTTGCCACAGCAAAAATGACCAAAATATGAAAGGACTGTCAAATTTCAAAAGCGATAAAGATGAGGTTGATCAACTGCTTAATATTCCCAATACTGACCTACGGATGTGAATCTTGGACTCTGAGACAATCGGAGAGAAGAAAGATAGACGCCACTGAAATGTTTTGTTGGAGACGAATGTTACGAATTCCTTGGACCGACCGTAGAACAAATAATTCAATTTTAAGAGAGCTAAAAGTTAGCCAACGACTCTCTAGTAAAGTCCATCTCCAACAATTAAAATATTTTGGGCATGTTATGAGAGCAAACACAGAAAACGTGGAAAGACTTATAATACAAGGAAAGGTAGAAGGCCGAAAATCTCGAGGAAGATCCCCAACAAGATGGATAGATCAAATTACATGAATATGTCAAAGACCTATGCATGAATTAAAAGAAATGACCAGAGACAGAGATCTCTGGAGACGGACAATACACGACATCACGTCGATCATTACACTCCCCCTGGGGGGTCAGGATTGAAGAGAGAGAGAGAGATTGTCTGGGGGTATATTTATATATTGAAGGTAAATTTACGGTCCAAAAAAATCATTATACTTGCTGACGGTAGGGCAAGGTAAAGCGATACGGTAAAGCGGTAGGGCCTGACGAGTTTTGTGCAGAATTCCTAACACTTATGAATGAACAGGGAATAAAATGGATAACAACTGTATTCAACAACATATACGTAACTGGAAAAATACCCCAAAGCTGGTTAAATTCGACCTTCGTGACCATACCAAAAAAAGTAAATGCCAAGACATGCGAAGACTACATAACAATTAGCCTAATGAGCCACTTACTTAAAACGTTCTTGAAAGTGATACACGGCAAAATATTTAAAAAATACGAAGAACAAGTATCATGAACGCAGTTTCGATTTCGCTATTCCTTAGGCACCCGAGAGGCTCTATTCGCTGTCCAAGTGCTTATAAAAAGATGCAGGGATGTTAACTGTGATGTGTATATTTGTTTTATCGACTAAAAACATTTGGCATTTAATAGAGTTAAGCATGATAAACTGATAAACATCTTGAAAGAAGTGGGGTTAGATGATTGGGACTTGAGAATCGTCTATAATTTATATTACAACCAAACAGCCAATATTAAAGTGGATGACCAATTTACAGAGGCAGTCTCCATAGATAGAGGAGTGAGGCAAGGATGCATTCCTTGTGTTATTTAATATATACTCTGAATATATCTTCGAGCAAGCGCTGGGAGAACTACAAGAAGGCGTATTAGTCAACGGAATTAACATTAGTCAACGGAAAACAACATTAGATATGCCGACGACGCAGTAGTTTTTGCAGATAGTCTAGACGGTTTGCAAAGAATAATGTCGCATATATCAGATATAAGTAAAAAACACGGACTTGATCTTAATACGAAGAAAATAAAGTACATGGTAGTCAGTAAGCGCGAAATATTAAATACACAGCTTTTAGTTAACCAACATCCAATTGACAGAGTGGACAGCTACACATACCTTGGTACCAACATTAACAGCCAATGGGATTACTCCAGTGAAATAAAACAACGTATAGTAAAAGCGAGATAATGATGAAGTCTTCTTTTCAAAGGCACGATTTACCACTTGCTACCAATATCTCTCTCATTAGATGCTATGTATTTTCTACGTTATTATACGGAGTAGAGGCCTGGACACTTTCCGAAGCTTCTTTAAGAAAACTCAAGGCATTCGAGATGTGGTATTACAGACGTATTTTAAGAATTTCATGGGTGGATCGTGTGACTAATGTTGAGGTCCTACGTAGAATAGGCAAGAAATGCGAGATTATTAACACCATCAAAGAGCGCAAACTAGAATATCTTGGCCATGTTATGGGGAATGAACAGAGATACAGCCTGTTGCAACTCATTCTTCAGGGCAAAGTATTTGGAAAAAGAGAACCAGGGAGAAGAAAAATATCTCGGCTTCAAAACCTGAGAAAGTGGTTTAATACATCGATAACCGTACTAATCAGAATAGAAGCTAGCAAAGTTAGGATAGCCATGTTGATCGCCAACATCCGGAACGGATTGGTACCGTAAGAAGAAGAAGAACTTGCTGAATTTGCTGTTTTAGTAAGTCGCAACTGAAGTTGCAAGACTCCGGAATATTCGGTACTGACAGGTGGTAATTTTTATTGAATTCGCGTGGTCAAATATACTGGATTCTAGCGGTCATTTTAATATTTATAAAATTTAATATTATGTCAATAAATTTGTAAAATTTGAAAGCGTTGCTCGGTTGTCAAGTATATTCATGCTGAACTAACTAAACTTAACATAAATTACTTTTTAAATGGCCAACAGTTAAAAAAGTGTTACCAACTTACATTTGTATACCTTTAAAAAAATACTCTTTGCTATATAATTCCATACAATTGTTTAATTGATCAATTAATGATTTTGACATTTTTAATCTAGAAGTTCTTCTAGAAGTCTCTGATAAATTATTCATGAAGTAGTCCTATATTTTAGTCGTTTTTAGTTTCGTGGATTCATGTGTTTTGTTTTTCGATAGGATATGTCTTGTTATAAGCCTATAACCGTATTTTTTTTTCTGTTGTTGGTGAGAAACGATATAATCCCTTTCGTCATTATCATAGTTCTTCTTTCTAGTATTTTTTTGTTACGATTATGTAGTATATTATTGTTTTATTTTTCTCGTTTCTTAGGCCTGTATATACTTGGGCTTTTTTGTTCATAAAATTCGCTTTTAGTCTGTTAATGTTTAATTTATATGTTTGTTTATATGTTCGTGGTTTTCATGTTCTAAGTTGCTATAAAATTGATTGTCGACCATATCCCCATGTCGTTAAAATTGACATTTTTTTACTTATCAACAGATTTTTGTGGATTTTAACTAAACCCATATTGAAAGCCGAACTTGCCAAAGACAGCTGAAAAATAAATGGAGTTCCTTATCCCGAATAAAACAAATTTATGAGCCATTCATAAGCTTTTATAGAAAACCTAAATATTTTGATCTCGATGTGCTATCAATTTTTCTAAGCACGTCAGTTCTTTTAATAGAGTTATAAAATGCCGTGATATATTAAGTCATAAAAATCTCGCTTCTTATAAAAGTCCCTCGGTCTTCAATATCGATGTATCGTGATTTATTGAAAGTCTTTTCGATGGTATTATCTCGACAAAAAGTTTATATAAAAACTTCTGAAATAAAAAGTCGGATTCATTTTTATTTCGCATGAGATATTTTGAATTCTCGGTTTTAAGTCAATAGTTAAAACCGAATTTTATTGACATTTTTGCTCTTTGCCTGGAGGCTTTTACTTTGTGAACTTAACGTTTTTTATTTTCGTTGATTATGCTGTATTATTGGAAGTAAGATTCCGAAAAAAAGATCTGAGTTTTGTAAAGTTTATCAAGAAAAATGACAAGAAGTAATGGGAATGATATATAGCTTGAATACTTTATTAAAACATCCTAATATGGTTTTGAAGCTATTTTATTGTGCAGTTGTTTTCTTTATCTGTTATGTTTTTTGAAAATTAATCACAAATATAAAAAATATAATTAGAAATTGTAAAAATAAACAATTAACGCTCCAGCGGGCGCACTATAGGTACTTTATGACACACTTTTACTATGTTTCAAGATGCCGTAAAGCAGAGGTTCTCAAAAAGGGTGACGCGGCAACCTGAGGTGCTTCAAGCATTTGAAAAGGGTAACGTGGAATCAGAGTGGAGCCATAACCTCTTTTAGTTTGCAGACCGGGCGATGCTGGCTGGGTGACTACGATCATCACGCCACTAAACCCCCACCATCCGAAAACCGACCTAGTCCTGTTGGTCTATTTCTCCCCGTTCCGATCCGGAAAGTAACAGACCAGCACCGTATGGCCCTTGATGGTCCGATGTTTGGCCAGATCTTATCGTACGTGAATCCGACCATCCCCCCTGTAGTGAAAAACTCTGCCACACGCTTATTATGGGCTCAGAAAAATTAGTATGGCATTAGTAGTCATACTAATAGATAGTAGTAGTATGACAGAAGAATTAGTATGAAAAGAAGACCTTTTACCTTATTGAAGAAAAATACAGAAGTTCAAGAAGCATTTGCTACTCTTGGTGAAGAAAATTTGACAGAGGACTAGTTACAACAGGTATTTAACAGCATTCAAAAGTTTACCTGACAACTTAATAATGCAAAAAAATCTGTTGACGTTGATGATGAAAGATACCAACTTTACGTCAATAATTATAAGGCTTCCGATGTCAATGAAAATTTCAGCAAAAAAATTTCGAATTTTGATGCAAGCTCAATACCACCATGTAAAAGTGAGCTTTATCAACAACTTCTGAGAGCGCATTATATTTCTACAATTTGTAAAAATGCTTACAAAAAAGAACCTACGACATTGGATCCATTAGAGTTTGGTTGGATAGAGCAAGACAAGAAATTTACATTCAAATGGTTTGAAGGAGATCAACTCCCAACTTCTGTCAGTGATTTAATCACCCAAGTTTCTGGTAAGTTCATAATAATTAATTCTTTACCGAATGTGTTCAGATCAATTTACGATTGACTTTTATTTAATAATTTATGCTTTATTTTTACAGATTCCGAATCACAGGATAATGAAGAGGAGTCCCACCTGGAGACAAAATGATTCCGATGAAGATGAATAAAAATTCAAATCAATAAAAGAAAATATTTTTTGTAATTCATGATTCATTTTTTTCAATTTTGTTGTGAATAAATTTAAAAAAAAAAATCAAATAAATTTTATCATCAAATTTCTAAATTTTAGTCCATAATTTGCAAAATGAAGTATTAATTGCTATGAATACAGTAAAAACGTAAATGATATTAATATGAAACAGGGAAAGTCATACAAATACATCTGACCGGATTATAGCTAAGATTTTCTTGTCTACTGAAGTATGTCCACCATGAAGACGTCTGCCATGATCAATATAAGTTTTTAAGACCCTAATAAATGAAATATATTAATGGCAGATATGGTCAATTACTTTAAAAATTTTATTTTTTTGAGCACTTTCAAAATTGTCTGCCGCAATGAAAACCGCGCGATAATGGTCTGCCATTGTTATTTTCCGATAATAATATTAATATATTTTCAAATTTCAAAGCGGCAGACGTCGTCAAATACTTATAAAATTGGCCAAAAATCGATACCTGTCTTACCTGAGCGCCCGCCAAGTCGGCCACCTGGAGCTTAGTGACTCTCCATCTCATGTACAGTAGGTATAGGGGTCTCACTGTACAAAAATCCAGGTATCGTCAAATACATATAGGTAGCCGCCCACTGGCTCTTAGACTAGTATCTTTACCTTTAATTATGGCTTATTCCCAGATAAATAGTAATTAATTTAAAAAAAAATTGTATCGAAACAGTTTAAAAATAGAAGTATATAAAATAAAATATAGTAAAATGGGACATTCACAGACATAAATAGACAAACACAACATCTACGTAGTTAAGGGATAAAAACTCTTAACTAGACGAACGTAGATCCCACGATAAAAATCAAATTTCTATATTTCAAATACTCGAAAATGAGATTATCATAAGTCATTTATGTTATGACTTCATAAAATGACTATGAATATAGATGCTACTCTTAATGGTCTTAGTGATAAAATTGCGGACGTCGAACCTTGAAAGGTTTAAAATTCTCATGATACGAGATTTCGACTAATACCATGTTCAACGAGTTTCCACGATTAAAGCTGCCATGCAAATTTGTTTCCTTGGATATTGTCTGCATGGCCTGAAGGAATCGAGGCTCTGTGTACAGCACTGTTTTATTATCAGCGACTGTACTTAGGGATTCAGGACCCTCCCAGCTTACGGCAACGTCCACGTCAATTACCAGCTCAACCTGACAAGGTCAGATATATTCTGAGTCCCGTCAGCGCATCTTATTCGCAGCTCATCCTCACAAATCTACTAAAGAATAGTCGAGCAACCGGGGCCACTGTCCTATCGAAACATGTTGACTATTTGTACTTGTGTATTCTCGATAGCGACTGAGAAACAAACAAAAAAATTTGACCGACGCGACTGCTACCTGCATTCATTCCAGAGTTTAAATCTTGCAGCCGAAAAGTGAGTTTTGTAAAAACTAGAGTTGGATTTCAAATTGGAAGTTTTAACTGCAGAAGAACAGCGCGGTCGTAAATCATAATAAATTTATCTGACTTGACCCATTATTAAGACCTTGTACTAATTGAAGTCAACCATTTACTGCTAAACAAACTTTACTTTTGTTGCTATTTTTGCCCTAAAATGTCTTGCACTATTAAGGTTAGAAATTATCTTTTATTGCTGGCAATGTTCTGCTCTCTTTTATTAGGGACATTCTTTTCATTCCAGAATAATGGAAAATTGGCTGAAATCTGGGTCATTGAAAAGGAATATAATTAAGTCACTGAAGCATCTAAATCAACTGATTCAGTGACACTTAGCAGAGATGCGGAAGATGCAAAGTCCACGAGATTCATTTGAAACCAGATCATCCAAGTTGTTTTTTTGCTCAATTCGTGGAAAGATGGTTCCTTACCAAAAAAAAATTTCGAAGGAGAATAAGAAGGTATGATTCTAAATATCTCATATTATATGGATTTATTCAAGTTGGCCACGAACGTGCGTACTTGGTTTCATCAAAATTATGAAGACATTTGAAAGTAATCATCCTGGTTTAGCCCATAAGGCCGAAGAAACCTTTAACCGTCATGCTTTATCTCTTCAGGAAGGATCATGCATAATAGGAAGTCAATTATTGTTAGTTTGCACATTGCAAAATCTGAAAAACCCCATACCATTGCCGAGGAACTAATTAAACCTTGCGTGAAGGATGTCGTACAATGCATGTTAGGTCCAGATATGACCAAAAATATTGATAATGTGCAGATGTCAAACAGCACTATTAGCAAGAGCTTATAAATAGATTAAATACTTGTGAATTCTTCATTTTACAGCTTGATGAAAGTACCGACGTTGCCGGACTTGCTGTTTTACATGTGTTTATGAGGTTTTCATTCGGGATGAAAATAGAAGAAGAACTCCTTATGTTTGAAGAGATTAAAAGTAATACCACTTATGGAGAAATTTTCAAGGCTACCAACGAGTAGATAAGGAAAAATGATATAGAGTAAAGTAAATGTGTGGATATTTGCAGTGATGGAGCGGCTTCAATGGTTGGTAAAATTAAAAGGTGTCTAGAATAAGGTAGTTGCAGAAAATGCCTTCAGCAGACATTGTATCTTATATCGCCATTCTTTGGCAATTAAATAGTTGCCGCAAAATTTAAAATGCGTATTGGATGATTCTATGAAAATAATTAACCATGTGAAGAGCTCACAGTTTAAGATGTGGTTATGGATCACTTCTATCTTTTTTGCTCCACACAGAGGTCCGGTGGCTATCGAGGGGAACAATTTTAGAGAGATTATTTAAACCAGAAGATTCATATCACATTTACAGAGGAGTCTTTTATCCATGAATTAAAAGTCATTCTAAAAGTTTCAACGTCGATCTTAACCCCCGAATGGCCGTTAATCTGCTAAGTGGGGCAACTTATTTAGAAACAGCTCTCGTAAGAAACATGTGGGCAGATTTGAACGTAGTAATGAGGTTCGAATCGTTCTATAATGCCTCTTTGTCCGCTTCTTGTCGATCGACGATGATAAATATAATAAAAAGTAAAAGTTGTGGAGAAAATGTTAATTTTATTGACAGCTACTACAAATTACACTATATGATGTTAAGGTAACTATCTATAATAGACTGCGCTCATATGAGCTCAAATCCCCAATTTATATTCTCACGAATAATTCATACCTCAGCACAGAGGTTATTGTATAATATTTAGAATTTATGAGTCAGCTAGACTATCTAAATCAAATCTAAGCTCATTAAGTGAAACTGATCTAGGAGGATTTCAATGTCCAGATGTCCAATGTCAATGTGTGACGTCCTCTCGTAGGAGTCACTATCCGGGTAGCTTTTGGACAGTCAGAGACAGAGTTCAAAATAAAAATAAAACTTTATTGTCTTCCTTAAATTAAATTGACAAAAATCTTATGTACATATTTACAATTTAGTTTAGTCTTCTCAGTACCTGGCCAATTTATTCAAATTTATTCCAGTCGTATGAAGTTAGTCTTATCGGCGATCGAGTGTGTTTTCGGAATTTTACGTGAACGATGTGTCGATTTAATAACAGCGGACGATAGGTACAAAGAAAAGAAAGGAACTCAACACGTCCCTTAAGTGATTCGGGTTAATAGGACACTCCTCGACAGTCTCAACACGACTGCTTCGGAGTACGGGTAATGGAGAGCTCAACACGCTCTCCGGTTCGGGTACGGCGGTATGGGACGAAACAACTTGTGAACTCAACACGTCCACAAGCCGGGGTAGGGAATAAGAGAACCTTCAGTCAACACCTGACGATTCTGCCTCTATGAGGAAATAATGCGGTTTATATAGCAAAGTTTTGCCCTTTCTACTGTCGATACACTCCTACTTCATGGGTTGGTTCGCGCGCACGCTGGTTTAACGGTGATGGCTTGGACTCCTCGTTACAAATGTCCAAGATCAGTGAAACTGATCTTGGACATTGAAAAAGATCGATACCAAAAAGATAAAAGCATTTGAGTTGTGGATGTATCGTAGAATATTAAGAATACCCTGGACAGAGAAAGTAACAAATGTGGAGGTTTTGCGGAGAGTGCGGAAAGAGAAAGAGCTGATACTTACTGTTAAAAAGCGCAAACTACAATATTTGGGACATGTTATGAGGGGAGATAAATACCAGTTGCTGCAATTGATTATACAGGAAAAGATAATGGGAAAGAGATCTATACGAAGAAGAAGGCATTCATGGTTGAAAAACTTGAGAGAATGGTACAATTGCACCAATTACCAACTGTTTAGATCTGCAGCATCAAAAATACGCATAGCTTTGATGATAGCCAAACTTCGGAACGAAGACGGCACTTAAAGAAGAAGATCTAGGAGGGGCTTTCTTTACTACTTTCTAGTACTACTTAAATTTGGTTGTGATACCGTATGTTTTCGAGGCGCTGGATGAGGTTGGATACAAGAATCTTAATGCCTTTGTTTTCTGGCTCTCTTATATATATATATATATATATATATATATATATATATATATATATATATATATATATATATATATATATATAATGGCTATACACCCCAACGTGGGGTTAAACCGCAAATGCTTTCTAGATCCTATTTCTTAAGTGGATCAGTCTTTTTTTTTGTTTATCTTATCTTCTTGACAATATCTCTCCATTTTTTCCTGTCTCTAGTTCTTCCTCTCCATTCACTGACTCCTGCCCTTTGGAGGTCTTCTTCAACTTCTTGCAGCCACTTTGATCTCGGTCTTCCCCTTCTCTTTCTTCCTCCTGGATTCCATTCTATCATTGCGTATGTCACTGCCTTATCGCCTGCTCGCCAGATGTGACCTAACCATCTAACTCTGCATTGCTTTATTTTAGTTACAATGTCTTCCTTAAGTTCTTCCTTAATTTCTGCATTTGTTCTGCTTCTATATTCATTTTGCTCTGTTCTGATTGGTCCTAGTATGGTTCTCATAATCTTTCTCTCTGCAATTCTTAAGTCTTCTTCATCTTTTTTAACCATCGTCATTGTTTCCCCTGCATATAATAATATTGGTCTAATTATGGTGTTATAAATGCTCATCTTGCTTTTTTTAGTCAGTGTTTTGCTTTTAAGTAATCTTTTGTTTGCAAAATAAGCTTTATTCGCTGCTAATATTTTTTCTTTTATTTCGGATTTCCTTTCTCCGGATTTACTTATTGTAACTCCTAGGTATTTGAAGTATTCTACTTCTTCAAACTCAGAACTCCCTATTTTGATTTTTTCCTTCATTGGTTTTTTCCCTAATCTTAATATTTTTGTCTTTTCTTGATTTAATCTTAGCCCCATTACCTCCCCCTTCTCTCTTATTTCTTCAAGCATTTCTTTCATTATTTTTCTGTTCTTTGCAATAATAGCAATATCATCTGCATATGCAATTATTTGACCACCTCTTGTTCTAAGATTTCCTTTATTTATATTTCGCAGTACATATTCTAATGCTAGATTAAATAGCGTCGTTGATAAGGCATCTCCTTGTTTCATCCCTTTATTTATACTGAATTCCTCTGTCTCTCCTCTTTGTGTCTTTATGCTTATTTTTGTAGTTCTCATTGTCATTTCTATTAATTTTCTGAGTTTATGTGGAATTTTTAATTTTTTAAGTGCTGTCATTAATACATTCCTTTTAATTGAATCAAATGCCTGTTTGAAGTCTATGAATAACATTTCCAATTCTAATTTATACTCGTTTGCTTTTTCCATTATTTGTTTTATTGTGTGTATTGCATCTATTGTAGATCTTCCTTCTGTGAATCCACATTGGTACTGTCCTACTGTCTTCTTTGTGATCTTTGATAACCTCTTTTTTATTATTGATGTCAATATTTTATATGTTGTATTTAGTAATGTTATTCCTCTATAATTTTCACAGTTTTGTTGGTCTCCCTCTTTATGTACTGTTATGATCTGTCCTACCTCCCAGTCACCTGGCATTTTCTCTTCTTTCCATATATTTTTCAATAGTGCCAGTATTTTTCCTCTTAGTTCCCTTCCCCCGTATTTTATTAGTTCCATATTAATTCCATCTTTACCTGGGGCTTTTCCATTTTTGCTTCTCTGTATTACTTCATCCAATTCCTCTAATGTTGGTTCTTTTGATATTTCGATGTCTACTTCATTTGCTTCTTCTTCGTGTACTGTTTCCTCCTCGTCATGCATTTCTTCTTCTGTTGTTTCCTCCGTCAAGAGTTTCTGGCTCTCTTGGAGTTTCGAAACTCTCTGACTACCTTCCATATAATGACAATCAACATAACAGTGAATATACTACTACACTAGTTCCGCCGTTAAATAAGGAATCCACTGGTGGTTAGCAATAGTTTTTCACGTGTGTTCGGATATATCTTGGTCAAACTGCTCTGCGTTAAGTACAATATTTGGCAACTCATCTCCTCGAATATCTATATTATATCTGGGAATGTTCTGCTTTATGATTGGCCTCTGCATAAGCTCTTCAATGGAACTGACGGGAGTCTTTAAATAACTTCCAATTGCTGTTTCCAATCCGTTACTGGATGTGAGTAGTGTTATGTTTCGAGTCTGGGCAACGCATTTTGGTGACACTTTTATAAAATTCGTTTGATTGATTATAATGTTCAGTTCGAGAACTATCGCACATTATAGCTAAATTTATAGCGTATGGTGAAATGACTAACTAGAGCTTCGGTGTGCTCATTTTCAACAAACTGGCTTCCATTATCGTGTATTCTATTAAATTGCAAATGGTATTAGTAGCTCTATAATATAATTCATTTAAAATACAGTTTGGCTGAGTATCCATATTAATGATTCCCATTGGTGAATATGCTAACTCTCCGTTGTTTAATTCTATACACCTTTCTTTATCTACATATGTCACTTCAAAATAATGTATGTTATTATAATCTACTGCAAGTAAATTCCTTGGGACCAACAACGAGCGCACAACACCACCTCTCATTTACAACGAAAGAGCTGTGCAATAATGACGATGTCTCCTTCTTCATTTTGTACGACCGTATCTATTATTGGCTGCCTTCTTATATCTACTTATTATGGAAGGAACCTTGTAGCATTCGAAATAATTGACTCTATTTGTCCGGGTTTTATAATATCTATGAAGTATCCATGATTGTGATCAAGATTTAATATTTTTTTCTATGTTCCAATATTGTTTTGCATATTCCATTGCACAGTTATAAGTCGTATGTACTCTTTGTCTAATCTGTCAGCTCTATATGAGATATCACTTATGCCCTTAGACATTTCCTTAGTTCCGTTTATCAGTGCTTCTCGAAACCTATTTAAATGTCCGTTTATTTTTTTTTCTGTAGAGTTAATCGAGGCTATTGTTTGTAACATCAGCTTCGTCTGATGTTTTGAATTTTTTATTAGATTTTTCTGATTTTCATTCAAGGAATCTATGTCCCTGTATCGTTTACCCTCGTTTACCCCAAATACTGGTGTGAGGACTGTTCCTAGAATACCCCTCTTCAGCCTTCTTTTAACTTCCAGATCTAATGCTCGACTTATCATACTTGCTCGTTCTTATTCCTCTTTTAGCTGGCTCGATAGTGACTCACTCAATTTATTATATTGCTTATCTTGCACATATTTTTCAGCGTTTTTATCATTGAATCTACCTTGTGTTCACCATCTTAATTTTTTTCTTTTCTAGATAAGTTTTTATTCTAAATAGCCCTCGTTCTATGTATACATCGCTTGTATACAAGCGATGTATACATAGATCGCTATGAAGAATAATGTGAGATTACAAATTAAGGGATTAATTTGTGATTGAACATTTTCTGATAAGTTGATTTAACGTCAAATCTTTAAAAAATAAGTTCCAAAATTTGTAGTTTTCTTTTATGTAGAACATTTGTGAACACCCTGTATGTTTGGCATAGTACACACATTCAACATGTATCTGATCTTTCTTATTATTTAATTTAGCCTGATTTTAATCATAAAATAAACTTTTTGTAGCTGCCATTATTGCCAAGATACTATTTTTAAAGAGAACCGGAAAATAAAACAGATAAAAAAATAATGCACCCTTGGCTGCACAATACCAGCAATAGCTTGTGTTTTTGGAAAGACACCAAGTAAATCGGCAGTCCCAGTCGGAAAATGGATCTGCGATAGAGATTTCATTCAAGTGTCATAAAGTATGCACTGATGCATATAGATTCAAGTGTAAGAGGCACATTTTGGGCATGCAGTTCCAAAATTCGCTGGGGAATATGACAAGATTGAAATGTCGCTTGCCATCAGCGAATATTGAAATAACCAGAAAAGGGTTATCGACATGGTCGGCGTATAGAAAAAATGTTTATAATAAATTTATTATGTGAAGTAGTAGTTTTTAATATTAGAAACAGTTGTTAAAATAACGCTATAAAAAGACAGGTAGTATTGTTTTGTTAACTTCTGTCATCATATAGATAAACTTCTTAATTCGTTTATATCACTAATATATTCTGCTGGTGAAAGTCGTATAGGGAAAAAAACAAACTACATAAAAGAAATTCATTACCATGGAAAGACGCAGACTGTATTGAAAAATGTTATAAATATGAAATCTGGAAGCAATACGTATAAAACGATTCCATTCCTATGCAAAAATAAACAGATAGTAACATCTAATAACGATATAGCAGATTTATTAGCAAAACGTTATAAACTCCAGCAAGAACAACTTTTTAAAGATTTTATCAATACTTAGATGAATTTGAAAGATCAGTTAATAGAATTTAATTGCATTGAAAATAATCCTCTTAATATATCATTTACAATGGAAGAGCTAAATTCTTCCTAAAGTATCAGCAAAAAATCGGCGGCAGGACCAGACGATATTCCTTTTAGTTTCTTACAAAATCTACCATATAATAGAAAAAAAAATATCTTTTAACCTATACAGCAGAATTTGAACCAATAATGAGTTTCATACTCATTTTCCAAACCAATTTCAATATTGTAGAAAAGGTGGTTTTGGAAAATAATAAATTAATAATCAAGGAACAAAGCAGCTTTTGTAAGAATAGATTTACCATAGATAATTTATTAGACTTGGAGTCCAAAATACATTAACCATTTGCAGTTGGACAGAAAAGTCTTGCTGTATTTTTCGATATAACAAAAGCGTCTGGCATGGTTTGGAGATACGACATTCTTAACACACTAAGTACTTGCGGTATCTAAGGTAAAACGATATATTTTATTTAAAATTCTCTTAACAAGAGATAATCTAAAGTTAAAATAAATGATACAGTATCCAGTACTTAAGACAAAACAAATAAAACATTTCAAGAATATGTTGTTAGTTTAACACTATTCTTAGTAACGATAAACTAAATCTTAGAAAATTTTTAAAAACTTGTTAAGGTGAAATTATAAGTTGATGATGACAATTTAGGGGAAAAATAATATTCTTTCTATACATAAAAACTTAAAATATTCATTAAATCACCTTGGAAACTGCTCGAAAGCTATAGGATTAAAATTATCTATAGCTAATGGATTTTGACAAGAGCTATTACCTTGTAAATAACAGGTAAAGTTGTGTACTAAATCGGCATTACTCATAGCTCTTGACAAAATCCATTACCTTTACAATATTTTTAGCTATTTAGAAAAACAACGACACTTCACAAACATAGATCTTCAGTTATAATTATGTAAACAACTTATCTTTTGTTATATATATATATATATATATATATATATATATATATATATTATATATATATATATATATATATATATATATATATATATATATATATATATATATAGTTACATTGTGAAAAATATACATTTAAAATAAATAAAGAAATATTAGCATCTAATTATATAGAAAAAAATGCTCATTAGATAATCCCTAACTTAGTGTTTCTTATTTATTTCGGAATCAAGATATTACTTTAATGCAAGTAATTTCCTTAAGTAATTTGTGTTTCCGGTAGATTAAAATAATCTTAAAATGATAAGAGAAAATATTTAATAGACAGATTTTTATATTCAGAACTATAAAATATAGACGTCTGATATATTGCGAAAAACTAGCTGAATTACACAGAAACAATGACTATTTTATTAAAAAGTAATTGTATGGGCAAATATGTTTTTTTTTCTTATTTTTATAAATAGGCAAAATGCCTGTTCAATCTTCGGTAACTTCTAAACAAGCATTACAGCGTTTTTAGATCATGCAATGCTTCTTCGACATAATTATGATTTGTCTTGAAATATTCTTACTATTCATTTTTGTGTCATTTTATCAATCTGTTTATTTCATTTTATGCTTGCTTTTCTTAACCATGTGTTAAATAGAACAATTTTGTAATATCTTCTACTGTCTTGACTTCATCTCTGTTGTTTCCATTATTTTTTTTATTCTACTTGTATGAGCCCTTGTTTCTCTAGAGTGTTTTACCGGGGCGTATTGTTGTCTTGTACACCCTAGTTCTCCTATCTATATCGAGATATTTATTTCTCCATATAATGTCATTTACAGCCTGCTACTTTATTAGCTTTTGCAGCTTGGAGTCTTCCTTTATTATTAGTGCTGCTCAAATTTGACATCTGTATTCTTAGGTAATTAAAACTTATGTTTTTTTTTATTAACTTCTCATTAACTTCCCATTTACAACGTGTCGGTTATTTATAGGTTGTCAAGCATTTTATTTTTTCAAGTGCTATTCCTGTATTCGGACTTTTTTGTTTTGTGTTAAAACGACTATATATGCAGAGAAAATGTTAAAAACGATGAACCTAACTTGGAAGAAAAAAAGATAACAATCATCATGCAACGAATATATTTGGTCCAGTTGACTCACCTCCATCAGTTGTCATGCGTTGACATCGCGGAAACCATGAGGACCACTCTCGAGGCTATGCGACGAGAGCGACTCTTGAGGCTATGCTGAATTTACCGCCTCTCATTCTTATTATAAAGCACGAAACCATGATAGCTGCTCATCGTCTCAACTGCTCTGGATACTGGTTGAGAATAAATGAGTGAATGTACCATTTTGACATTTGGAAAAAGGCCCTTGATTGTTGACTGGGATGAGTGAGTGGAACGAGAGCTTGCACTGATCCATCGAAAGGGGCTCACCTGGTTACGGATGGCTCCAAAATAGACGAGCGAGTAGGTACTATAGTAAGCTTGGGCTTGATAAAACAGGACCATCTCTATCTACTCCGAGAGTCAATCAGCGCTAAAGGCTGTAGAACCGCCCAAAGTTAGCTCTTAGAGTGCAAAAGAACACATAGATGTTGCGCTGACCAACAGGGTTAACTTAGTATGTGTACACACAGACGTAGAAGGAAACGCGAACGGGTTGACGCTTTGGCAAGACAGGGCTAATTCACTATCCCTGTGGGTCTCGAATCTGTGATTTAAGTGCCCTTCAAGAATTGATCGAAGTAGTTTCAAAGAGCTTCTTCAGCGTAGTTTCCAGGACTTCTGGACCAGTTGTAGAAGTATAAGACAGGCTAGGTTCCACATAGTGCAGTCATCCAAAACTCTTACTGTCTAACTTCTCCTTCTAGACCAAAGAAGATTATTTCTGGTGGTCAGCATACTTACAGGCCTCTAGAGTGGATGGTCTATGGTGTCCTATCTGTAACGACGAGAACAAAAAACCTCCTTACATGTCCTATGGAAGTACTCAGCACTGACCTATCAGAGGTAACAGATCGTGGGTTCGGCCTTGATGCAACCAAGCCAAATGAGGGAGTTACTATTAAAGAGACTTGTAGCCTCTTACGAGACTACAAGGTAAAAATTATTCGCTCGGAACGGCAGGAAGAACTCAAATTTGAAGCCCCTGCTAGGGGGCTCCAAAAGTAAGTCACTGAATCATGAGTGTAAGCTTTGAATCTACAAAACAGTAATTTAGTAACACAAAGACTAATGTGGTTTGGTCAGTTAAAAATTATGTCAGATAATTAAGCTGTTCAAGTACTCCAGAGGTGGAAACCCCAAGGATATGGGACAAGAGAAAGGCCCCGTAAAAGATGGATGGACATGTAGAGCATGGACATCTTAAAACCATGAACATCAAGCAGTGGCGAAGGAAAATATCCAAAAGGTCAAAATGCAAAAATGGTGTTCAACAGGCCAAGACACTCGAAGAGTTGAAGTGCCATTTAAATAAGAAGAAGACTACTCCTTTGTAATATTTTTTTGCCCAATTGGGGATTTAGATCCGCCCATGATTACTTTTTTATCTTTTTTATTACTATTTCACCTTTGTCTTTTAATTCTATTATTATATTAAACCCAAAGCACCGCCGCCACTGTGAAATCCCCAGGAATATCGAAACATTTTCCGAATAGGAGGATATCCGACAAAGTCGCGATATCACCAGCCACGCCAACGTCGACACCGGCACAGCCCCGGTGTTACATGAGCAATTCGTGTAATTTCATGGAAGAGATATGAAAACTTCAAAGTACGAAAGCTGGAAATATAGGGAAACGAAGAATATTGGAACATATTTCAGTCTATCAGGAATTCATTAAGGACTCGTCTGCTTCTACTTCCAATACACTTCTCATATTTATGCCAGTCTAAGTGATTGATGGTTTACGTGTCTATTGAACGACTACATACTTTATTGAATACGGTAGTTTAATTTTAATTTATACGAAGTTAATCTGTAACTTAGTATTTTTTGCTGCTGATGCACTTATTCTAGTTTCCTAATCCTCTACAATAAAACTTCTTAAAAAGAGTGAATAATATGCCGTCCAATTTTTCCCGATTGGAGAGACACGGCTGCGTTATATGGATACAAAATATGGATACTTGTGTTAAATAAATAAAAGTTATTTACTATAAGTTTATTCATAGTTTTCTCATTTCTACGCAATAAAACTGAAAATTAAAATTTCTAAATATTTTGTTAATAGTTTATCCTTACATTTTGTTAACAACGTTAAGAAAACTCTTGACGGTCACCATTTGCTAATACCGCAAATGTCGTATCTGTCTGATAACACTGTTAACTCCCCTTTTACATATAAACAGTATACAATGTAACTATATTGGGTTTTCTAGCATCTCCTGTTGATGGACCAATTGTAACATTTGGAATTAAAGAATATTTTGTTTTTCTTCGGGATATAAGACACTATGGTTGTATTTTATTGTAAACAAAAATTTTTTTAGTAGGGATGACCGGGTTAGTTGTTATATTTAATTTTAATCAACTTAACTAGATGCTAACAACCTTAACTCGACGGAGCTAATTCGGTGCATACCTCACTAAATCTTAACGAGCTTTGGTTAGTATGGTTTAAGGCTCTGACGTAGATCGACCATTTTTTGTTTTTAGTAGCACTCAGTAATTTTTCCGACATTGTTTAAATTTTTGCTGGTTCTATTTTTACAAGGTAAGGTAACATGTTTGATTGACTGTTAGCTTTATTATTGTCTATACGTACAAGATTAAATATTTGAGATTGACGACTAATTACAATTATTTATTTTTAATATGACGTCCTGGGGCAGGTTTTTACTATTTTCAAGGGATAAGTTGTTACTGTCCCTTGTAATAAAATAATAAATGTAATAAAATACCTGAAGAGTGGAAGAAAAGCGAGCTTATCCTACTATACAAAAAAGGAGATAAAAAACAACCTGAAAACTACAGAGGTATCAACTTATTAAACACCACTTTGAAGCTTACAACGAAAATATTGCAAGGCCAAATAAATCAGAGAATTACCTTAGCGGATAAACAGCAGGGTTTTCGCACAGGAAGATTGTGCACAGATGCAGTATTCATCATAAAACAGATTACCGAGAAAGCACTAGAGTATAACAGACCAGCATTCATATGTCTAATAGACCTGAAGAAAGCGTTCGATAAAGTAAAGCTTAAAGATGTAATTCACCTTCTTTACGATAGAGAAATTCTACTAAATGTTATAAAAACAATAGAGAACATTTACCAGAACAACACTATGGAAGTCAGAATAGATGACCAGCTTACAGATCCAATAGATATGGGCAATGGAATAAGACAAGGAGACTCGCTTAGTCCAACGCTATTTAATCTAATCATGGATGAAATCATCAATACTATTAATAAAGGAAGAGGATACAAAATGGGGAACAAAGAAATCAGAATACTCTGCTATGCAGATGACTAATTGCATCCAATGAAGACGATCTACAAAGACTAACCCATAGATTCAACACAAGGGCAAAGGACTTTAATATGGTGATCTCAACACAGAAAACTAAAACAAATGTAATCAGTAAAGAACCAATTAGATGTAAACTGGAAATCGACGGTATCAGCATTGAGTAAGTAATGGAGACAAATTACCTAGGAATTACACTGTCTAGCTACGGAGATGTGGAGAAGGAAGTGAAAAATCAAGTACAAAAGGCTAATAAAATAGCAGGTTGTCTTAATAATACGATATGGCGCAATCCCCACATTAATACCGACGTGAAATCAAGAATCTACAAAGCAACAATAAGACCAATAATGACATACACTTCAGAGACAAGACCGGATACCTCCAAAACTCAGCAACTACTAGAAACAGCGGAGATGCGTTTACTGAGGAGAATTACAGGAAACACACTGTGGGATCGAATGAGGAGTGAAGAGATCAGAAGAAAATGCAATATACCAGAAATAAATGAGTGGACACTGAACAGAAAAAAGGAATGGAACGAACACATAAACAGAATGGAAGAGACCCGATTAGTCAGAATAGCGAGGGACAAATCACCAAAAGGTAGAAGAAGTATCGGGCGACCACGCAAAAGATGGAGTGATAACCTCCAATAGAGGCATTAATCGACATTGAACAAGCATTTTGCTTATAAAGAAGAAGAAGAAGAAGAAGAAGTTGTTACTGTAACAACATGTCCCATCTCAAGAAATTTGTGTGTGGATTTATTTGTAACCTATATTTTGTTGTAAATAAATTAAATTGTAAATTTTTGATAGATCAAAACGAGAACGTCCAAAAAAAACTTAACGCGGTGAAACGCCACAGGTATCAATATTGCTGCAGCAAAGACATGTCTAACACATGCCTCATTAAAATTTATTTTTATTTTCACATGCTTATACCATCCCCACAGGATATTTTAAAAATCGAAAGATCTTCTCTGATCTTAAAGAAAATAAATTAGTTTCTCATGTTACTGAATGTTTAAATATATATCAAGGTCTTTTCACAAAAGATCTTAAAGAGCTTACTTTTGAGTTTACTTTAAAAAGTAATTTAACTGTTCCTGATAACATTGGTGATGGTATGTCTGGCAGTCAATGCCAGTATCGAGAACATTTTGTTTCTAGTGTACTACTAGGATGTATAGGAATGAGCAATCCTTCTGGATGGATGACGAAAGTGGAATTCTTATATTATGTGAAACTACAAAATGGAATAGGATTGGTATATCATTCATACTTTGTACTGGATGACTTAATTGAAAGCTGTATTAGCAAGTTACCATTTAATGTGTCATTTTTAAAAAGATGCATGGACGCTTTTGTGCTTGTACTCCCAAAAGACGGTATAGAAAGATGGTATAGAAAACCAATATGTAGCAACAAGTTTATTAATTACTTTTCAGCACATCCATCTACGATGAAGAACAACCTAGTATCAAATATGAAAAGTAGTGTTATAATTTTATCATTTCCTGAGTATAGACAAGCCGGTCTTAAAAAACTAAAAACGATCATGTTAATTCATTCCCAGCGAACCTTAACGACAGATCAAACAGAAGTTTCAACAAACAACCAAAATACATTGTACCACTCTTTACCGTATATTCCAGGTTTAACAAATAGGCTATTAAGTACATTTAGAGAAGTACTTAATATCAAAACTGGAACCAGCAATATAAAAACAATATTGAAATTACACATAAAACCAAAAAGAGAAATGGGTGCAATGTGTAGACTATAAGGGGTGGGCGCATATACTTTATAGTGACGGTTCTTCAATTTTTGTATGCATACATTGCCAGTCTGATTAGTCTCATAACTGATTTAAATAATTTTTAAAAATGTTGCACAATAGTTTGTATTTTAATAAAAAATAAATAAATAAACTTCATTAAAAGTTTTTTATTAGGAAAATTAAAATATCTTTGAAAAGTACGAAAATTACTAGTGTAACAATTTGCTCCTGTCATGTAATAACTTACCAATTGGGGGGTAATTTGATACAATTTGCAAATACAAATATATTTTTTTCCTAAAAGTGGCAACTTTCTTATAAATCTACTATTTAAAATAATTATTTCGAAGTGAATGCTCCTTACACCAATTTCTATGAGGTGTATATTTTACATATTTTTTTTATTAAGTTAATGCCTCGACAACTAATGATAATTGTCATGGTACAGTCAGGTAACTAGTGTAGTGTATGTGTGTGTAGAGTAATTGTCTTGATACTTAGCAAAGTCGACGTCACTGTCTTTGCTAAGAGACGCTAATTGTATCCGAACGTCTGCGGTCTCTCCGGTGAGTACCTATCGCACAAGGATAGAAATTATTTTCATTCATTAATTTTTAATAAACGAAAATTTCTCCACCCAGGTGAGATTCGAACTCACGACCTTTAAGTTTAAAGGTAGGCGCTCTTACCACTGAGCCACAGACGAGGTTTTTTACATATTGAATGCACAAAAAAATAAAATTTAAAAATTCTAACAACTCACTCGGGTCTCCCCTACTCTTCACGGTTCTTGATATTTGTCATAGTAAAAAGAATTTGCTTTTTATTTTTTTAGACAGACCTCACATATATTATGTTAACTGGTGTTTTCCAAAAATTTGCTGCATCACTGAGTAATCACTGGTTACAAAAATCAATTTTTCTTTGTGACATAAATAATAAACTTGAGCTTTCTCTACACACCTTATTTGCTACGAAAAATTGTGCATTGTAAGAGAATATATCAGTTTTCATATAGGATTCTTAGCGGTGCGCTTGCCTTAAAATATTATAAAGCATCACGGATTAATGTCAATCAGTAATCGGCCAGCAGCCTAGGACTCTACTTACCTCGGTAACACTCTTCATGGCTAGAACATTTTAGTAAAACTTTTTTGACTACTCCTTGTATACCGAGGACTTGCTTGACCGACTTGAAACATTCGAGATATGGACCTACCGAAGAATATTAAAAATAAGTTGGGTAGACCAAATAATAAATCAATATAAGGTTGAATGTTCGAATAATTAAACTTTGAGGGTATACAAGGCAACTATCGAACACGGTGATTAATTTAATCTTGCCCAAGTACTTTCAATCAATAGATCATCTTCAGGGGCATCTGAAATAAGCCAAGAAACGTTTTTTAGACTTCATGCACTGAATATTTCAATATTAATTTTAAAGTTCTTCCATTGACTGTGGATTCAACTGAACTACGTGGACTATAACACATTTATATATTTTGTCTTCAATTTTGATTTTAACTTTTAGTAATTTAACTGCATATTCAGATTTTTCTTTTTTACAGTACTGATAGCGCTTGGTGGACCATTTTATTGTAGTCAACCATCCACTGTCTAATATATTGTTAGTCTTTTCTCACATTCATACTTTATGTCAACTTCAATTGCTCTCAAACCAACATCCTAATTATTATAGACAGGTTTGAGTGTGAGATTGGAATTATTCAATCCACATAAAAAAATATACTATATAATTTTATATTTCATCAGTCGATTTCCTATAGTGGTGTCAGTTGGACCTTTGGTCAATACTTAGTGTCATAGAATTTTGAAAGGTGCAGATCACATAACTGCCCTTCATAAGCTGTCATTTGTCACATGTCATCTCTACATTTCCGTCAGACCGGGAGCCCATTCTGTCTCCGGCTTCTTCACAATATGTAGCTTCGCCATATAAATTTTAAAGTGTTTGTTTGTCTTAGTGTAGTGTATTTTGTATTGTTATGTCCAGTTTTAAATTTATGACATTCTACTATGTCGGATAGTCCACAATTGACGAAGTAAGTCTATAAACGTTTATCACATATAAAAATTTTTTTCAACCATAAACTTGGAGTTTTTTATCCAAGTGAATTAATTTTCCTGTTTATAAAAAACGTTTCTTGGCTTATTTCAGATGCCCCTGAAGATGATCTATTGATTGAAAGTACTTGGGCAAGATTAAATTAATCACCGTGTTCGATAGTTGCCTTGCATACCCTCAAAGTTCAAATAATAAATGTTGAGGTCCTCAGGAAGATGACAAACGAAATGGAAATCATGAATACGATTAAGATGAGATAGTTACAATATCTCAGCCACGTTATGAGAGGGAATAAATATGTGTTGCTACAAACCATAATTCAGTAAAAAATACATGGAAAACGAAATATTGGAGGAAGATACATCTCCTGGCTGAACAATTTGAGAAAGTGGTATAATTGCAGTTCCATATACTTGTTAAGAGCTGCAATCTCAAAAGTGAAAACAGCTGTGATAATTACCAACCTCCTTAGAGGAAGCGGTACCTAAAGAAGAATGTATACCAAGATTTTTACCTGCACATCTGTTATACATCAGCTGTTAGTTAACAAATTGTTCCGGTCTTCGCTTAGATTCATATTTTGACTAAGCTTGGTCGATAATTCAGATCCAACGGTTATTGACATTGGCGCCAGTGACTTCAGATTAGGACTTTGACCACCTTACTCAAGTGCCCTATACGCTACTACTATTTCTCTCTAGATACTAGGTAATTGTATCCTTGTATCCTTGTAATTGTCAGCTTTGACATTGCCAAGACAAAGACTCTCGTCCTTTGCGATCTAGTGCTTTAACAAAATTTTTCCTTTAGCCCAATTTTATATGTAGTGCTAGAAGAATTATTTTTTGGGGTCAACCAATGGTTAGTTGGTAATATTTTATAGATTCAGAGTTAATGCTTAACGTAGTGACTACTCCTTCTGTAAACAGTAATATTCTTATGCATAATATGTTCCACTCACACAGAAAACAGCAGTATTTAGTATACCCGAGCTGAAGTCTAAGAAGTGTAATCACTTTTTGATCTTCATAAATTTATAGCCATTACACTGGATTTGTTCTAGGAGATATACCAAATGGTCGTACGATTCCTTCATCTGAATGGCATGCGCAGATAGGTATTTATTGTCGTTGTGAAGCAAAACTGCTTTAAATTTAGTAAGCAAGAATCTACAAATAAATGCCACTTGACATGGGATAATTCCCAGGAGATGGCTGTATACCATATTAGTTAGAAAAGTGGATGATCAAAGTAAAAAACTTGTGTTGCAAGTGACATATTAAATTAAAAAATTAAAATAAAAACTCCAAATGGATTATAATACAGTTAAGAATCTTTTTGGTCTAGTCAGTCTATTTTCAGTGAACTTTTGTAGCACTTGCGTAACTAACTTCAAAATAAACCATGAACTAAAAGTCCTAATGAAGGGAGAAGATATAGTTCAATTTACTCAAGCGCAGAGATTGACATGGCTTGGACACATAGAGAGAAGGAAAAACGACCTTCTGATTGAAGGTCATCAGACAAAAGTAAGAAACTAAAAGACCAAAGGAAAGACCCACAGGAATATAACAGAAATAGCTCATGAGAGAGATCAAAATTCTGAAAGAGATAAACTGAAGAGACCTATGCACATATCGAAATGAGTGCAAGAAAATTGTAGCGCAAGCCAAGTCAAAGAACAAACTCTAACATTTCACAAGAAGAATACGGCGTGATTTACCGCGATACGCGAATCTGCAAGCTCTAAATAAGAGCGGAAAACATTCTATCGGGAATAAAAAACCTTGACAATAATACTTCCTATCCTCACATATAACGCTTAAACCTAGACGTTTACAAAGGCCATTGTGAAAAATTAGCAAAACAAAACATTTATCCAGATAAGTCCTAAACCTTTAACTAATAAAGAGAAAAAATAATGATTGGAACCATCCGCTATAAATCAAAAGTGAAACACATATCAATACAAGTGGCAAGCCTTAGATATTTATATTGTACTTATGATATTTATACGAAAAAACTAATTGTTTTCAGCCCAAAAAATTGTTTGTTTCTGGATTATAATCCAAGTTTATGTCTGCATCGGAAGATATCTTATAAAGTTAATGTATTTCTAAATATTTCAATCAAGATAAAATAAATTCAACTTCTGACTATTGTATTTTAAATATTTTATTGTGATCTCCACAATATCTTTCATTTCCAACTTGAATATCTCCATTAAAGTTTAGTTGTAAGACCTTTGTACAATACCTTATTTTTTATTACACTCTAATAAGTCCTGTGTTTAATCCTTAGTTAATCAGCAAATCCCTGCTTCATATCTCTTAGCGCATTGCATTGGCATCTGCTGTGTACAGCAGTATTTTCGTTTATTTCCCATTTTCTGCACCATAGTTTACTCACCTTACTGAATTTATATATGTTTTCCTTAAAGGATAATGTTCAGTTGCCATTCGGGTAACCATTTTAAACTCTCATTTGTTGAGTTTGACCAAGTAGTCCAAGAGATGTGTATTAATATTCTTGTTTATTTTCTAAGTCTGCTTCTTAACCCTTTAGTGGCTCTTTATTTCCTTTGATGATTCCTGATCAACCACTTCTTAACTTGCGTTTGTCGCATCTTCGGTATTGCCACAAAATGGTACTGTTCCTAACGGTTTGTCTTGAGCCTTGATTTGCAAAAAAATCTGATGGTTTATTCCCCTGCACGACTTAATGCCTCAGTATCCATATTATAGGCACTTTATTATCGTTTGCCAGGTTGTTGAGATCTTTGTAGTTAGTCTCCAGTTTTGATTTAGTCAGTGGGTTCTTTACTGTTTTACTATTAATTACTATCAGATTTTATCAGCAATTTGAACATAGAACATTAGTATGTAATGTTTATCGCATTTGAGTGGGAGTAAAACTATATCAGTTGAATACCTTTAATTAAAAAAAGACTGAAAACATTAATGTAAGACTTATTTTATTTTTTTAATATATTGTCAACAATATATTTAAAATTACTTGCATTCAGTTTTACCTTCTTCTGGTAATATTTTAGAAATCAATTCAACAAACTTCGTTAATGGACATAAAGTTTGACATCCAGACAATTTTAACAGTCTGGGTCCTTTACCATCCCAGTTATCCCAAAAGAGTTTTATTCCAGGCACTCCCCCTTTAACATGAAGTTCAATTAAAACATAAGATCCATAATTGGGCGTATGATTGTTGTAAACTCCAAGAGATGCCAACAAGGCAGCTACATTGAATTCGTGAGCCGAGTACAGGTAGATCTTCTTTCCAAACTTACCATCGTTGGCAGCCATTTTCCTTTTGATATTTTCGAGGACTTGTTGTAGGAAATTTCCAGCAAACATCTTCTTTAATTCAGTGTTTCCCGTCAGTTGGTAGTAATATTTGGCTGACAGCTCATCCATGGGTTCAGGATATATGCTCTTTGTCCAATCTGGAAGTTTTAGACCTAAATCTTCTTTTGCTTGGAAACCTAAATATACGCGGTTGACGGCTTCAAAGTCGGTTACGTTTACGCCAGTGTTATCAGAAATATATTTGAAGATCTTCTTGTTTCTGCGAAATACCAACTTGTTGTTTGGTGATTGTAATACTTTTTTGTATTCTGTTTTGAACTTAGGACAGAAATATCCCATTAGTGCCTAAAAAAGATCTTATTAGTCATTATTCCAAAACTAAAAGCAAAAAATAGTTAAATATTTATAATATTTATATTTATATTAATATGCACATCTGGCATATTTTGCATAATTTGCATGTTTTACATATTTTGCATATTTTACAATTTTTGCATATTTTTCACATTTATCATATTTTATGTAACTGGTAAAGTTTTTGCATATTTTTTATATAAATTGAAGTAAAATACATGAAAACACGATCGATATGGATAAAATTCATTTAACTGTTCTTGATATTTTAAAATAGATAAAAATAATAACAGGAAGAAATACCCATGATTCATTCGTAGTTTGGAGCCAAGTTAGTAGCTAAGCTAAAACATGAACAGCATTGAAAGAAGAATCAAAACTAATGCTTCTATATAGAGTAATAGGAAAAATAAGCTTATAAAAACATTGTGTTTTATTATTAATAACTAATTATATATTAGTAACAAAAGCTTACCGGGTCCTGTGATAAAGGCAAATAATTGAACGGAATAGGTTGCCAACCCCGAAGATCCCTACTTATTTCGTCATCCTTGTTGGGAGGGAATAGACCAGCTAGTACCAACTCTAATGTCATTTTTGTTCGATTCATATTTGTACTTTGAGCTTCTACCATTTCTGGATAAAATACATCTCCCAGAAATTGTCTGTACCGTTTTCTTAATCGGCGGCCAATTTGAAACGCCCTTTTCCTACCATTCTACAATAAAAAAAAACATATTTTTAATATATTCATAATAAAAATTAATACAGATGAACTTTGATGTACGATCAATTTATAGTTTATTTGCAGATATCAAATAAACCTAGTAATTACCTGATGTTTGAAAGAAGGCCTTCTAGAAAAACCTCATAAAATATTACTTTTTTTGTTCATCACCAAAAAAAATAGAGCCCCCTTCAACTATGAGTAGAATAATATTATCACTTTTAGAAGAGGGGGGAACCACCAACGTTGGGAAAAACCTCTAGGACTTTCTGGATATCAACTATCTCGATGTAGTGAACACCCCACCTACGTTCTTATCGTTTATAGGAAGTTAAACAAGGCCCGATCTTGTCGTAACGCACCCACACATTACAGGTAAGATTATTGTAACCCTCCTGGATGACGCAGCAGGCTGTGGTCACCGCGCTCTTCTAGTGCAAACTGGCAAAGGACAAAAAAGCCCAAAATCGCGCCCCGCGCGGATTGGAAAAAGTACAGGGAATGCACAAATGAAGTCCTGACTCAACTAACATTACAAGAACCAGAAGAAGCAGCAAAGAAAGTAAGTGAGGCCATACTTAAATGTGCAAAAGCTGCCAGAAATAAAGCCAGGGGAAAAGATGAAAAATCCAGGCAAATGAACGATTGTTTAGAGCAAGAGGCAAGCGGTCCTAACTCAAGCCATTAAGTCAGGGAAAAGAGAAGCTTTCAAATCCCTTTTTGCTAAGCTCGATTTCCAAAAAGACGGCGTCAAAGTGCACAGGTTCGTTACTGAGCTAAACAATGATGGAAATAAGCAACAGCAAATACCAATGAGAGGCATGGCTAGAGAACTCACTACACATGCCGATATAGCAAACGAGCTATGTAAGCACTACACTAAAGTGAGTAATATTAAAATAAATAAGAGGGAGAGAGAAAGACTATTGCACTATCCCCCTCCCCGGCGGATAAGCAAAAGTATAAACGACATCTGTTCAGAATATTTCTCAATGTTGGAGCTGGAAGCGGCTCTCTCTGACACAAAAACGAAAAAGGCAGCAGGGATTGACGAGTTGTACCAGGAAATGCTTAAATATCTGAGAGCCGCAGCCAAAGGCACCATTCTGAATTTAATTAACCTAACATGGAATTCAAGAGTCTTAAGTCAATAGAGGAAGAGCGAGATCATACCCACCTTAAAGAAAGGAAAAGACCCGAGTTTGACTGATAGTTACTGGTCAATATCCCTCACAAGCTCCTTATGCAAAGTAGCCAAAAAAATGTTTCTGGGCAGACTAAACCGAGCCTTAACCCATCTTGAACTGATTGACGACGCTCAAGCTGGCTTCAGGAAACACAGGAACACCATGGACCATGTAGTCGATTTCGCACAAAAAGTCAAGGATGCTTTCCACCGTAAGATGTCAACAGTAGCAGTGCTAGTAGACCTCAAAGCTGCATACGACACAGTATGGAGAGGTTTGCTGTTACACAAGATAGCGAAGTCTGGAGTTGACGGCAAACTATTCAATTGGATAAAATCCTTTCTCGGGGAAAGGTGTCAGAGAGTCAAATTTCACAACCACTGTTCCAAATTTAGACTGCAAAGACAAGGGCTGCCACAAGGAGCTGTCATCAGCTGTCAATTGTTCAACTTAATGATAGACGAAGTGCTCGCAATGATTAGAAAGACACCTGGGGTGGGGAAGCCCTCCTGTATGCTGATGACCTCCTAATATGGGCATCAAGTAGCAGTCTGAGGGCGCTCGAGGGAGTAATGAACCAGGCTCTAAAAAATCTAGAGGAATGGGCGGATATAAACTGCCTAACAGTCAGTACAACCAAAACCGTATATCAAGTAATTAGCCTTTCAACAAAACAGACTGCTGTCAAGCTGTCGTATAAAGGAGTTGATCTGGAAAGACAGGATGTAACAAAATACTTGGGGGTGTACATAGATAAGAAAATTACGTGGAAACCTCAAATCGATGACATTGCAAAGAAAGCCACAAAGAGATCCCGACTGCTTAAACGTCTCACAGCAACAAAGTGGGGCGCCACGCAAGATGTCCTGGTAGCAACATATGTCCGGCCGATATTAGAATATGGGAGTGAAGCTACAATAACTGCGAGTACAAACACCACCTCCAAGCTTGAAGTCGCCCAGAACACTGCCCTTCGCATCATCACCGGTGCTCCAAAATCAACACCGATACATCAATGGAAGTTCAGACCGGTATTGAACCAATACAATGCCGCAGAGAGCAACACGCGTTAACCTTCTGGGAAAGGTAAAGACGAATACTTCCACAAAAATGGGATGAGTATAGACAAGCAGGCTCACGTTTTAAAACACAAACCACTCCGCTTACAGTAGCAAAGCAAATCATGGAAAAATACCACATTGTCCTGTCGAAAGCCGCCCCTTCCCAGCGCAAACCACACTGGCCCGCTGTCTACCAAACACAGAATTACTGCTTGAAAACCATAATGACCCGAAGCACTTATCGTCAGACATTGCCCTAAGAAAAGCCGCCCTAGAGACGATACACACCAAGTACCCAGCACATGAGTGGCTCCACATCTACTGCGATGGATCCTCGATGCCGAACTCGGGAAGAACAGGAGCAGGATATATCTCAACGTTCTTTAAAGGCTCTATAGCTGTGGGTGCCCCTCTCACCAACTACGACGGCGAAATTGCTACTATACACGAAGCTGCAAAAAATCTTGAGAAATTCCAACACCCCCAAAAAGTTGCCTTCTTTATCGACTGCCAAGCCGCAATCCTCGCCCTGTCGACAAATCGATACACCGACTGTGCCAAAACAATATCTTGCCGCGTCCAACTATCGAACTTGATGGAAAAAGGATGGCTGATTACTCTACAATGGATCCCTAGTCATGTCAGTGTTGAAGGGAATGAAGCGGCAGATGAACTTGCAAAAGAAGGCACTACTCTTCCACAGCCCCCTAGCTTCCAATCGTACACATCAGCAAAGTCCACCATTAGAGGAGGAATCAAAGCGAAGATAAAAGAGCAGCAAATACAAGCCGGTGCTGGAAAATCTTGGGCCCACCTAATAGAGTCACCAATCCCTCGCAACTTGCCGTGACCCATTAGTGTAGCCGTGTTCAGAACAACTATGGGGCATGACTACCTGGCTTCACATTTACATCGCATCGGCGTCTGCGAAAATGACAACTGTCCACTATGTGATCAGCCCCAGATGGATGCTGCTCACCTTCCAGTGTGCCCAGCCCTGATAACAGACCCACCCGAGGAGAATGAAGATCGCCTACGAGAAACGGCTCGTCTATACTGGTCAGGGCGCCACCAAATGGCTAACATGCCAAGGGTGAGCGTTGGCTAGTAAGTAAGTAAGTACTTTTAGAAGAGGGCTTAAATATCCTGGTATTATGTGTGACAGAAAACTAACTAAAGTAAAATTCGAACCTCTCAAATATGAGCTCTAAATCAACAAGAGTTCCATAAAAGTACCCCAAAATTTATTATAAAACATGAGGTTTAAAACTGAAAGTGATATATCGATACCTTAATTCTTAAACCGGCCAACTTCACGTTTTATCAAAAATAGTTTTTGGACACAGTATAATAATTCCGCATGATTTGCAAAAACAACAACTCCAATACAATCACTAGTTCCTGTGTAAATCGGTATTCGAAAACCAGCCACCTTGTACGGGTATCGTTCCACAATTTATGGCAGAAAAATTGTTAAAACACACCATAAGGAAAGAAAATATTGACAGACAGTTCGATAATAATACTTGGTATGAATATTTATTTATTTAGTAATTAGATATATTTGCTCATCTCCCGTTTGAAAAGATTTAATATTCGCTATTAGTTGACTGAGTTGCTTTCTTCGTTTTCACACTAGTGATGGAAGTAATCCAATGTTATGTTTTGTTTTAAGCTGTCGTAACCGATTTAAAAATATTTTTTCTTAAAGATTTTTATAACATTAATAAAAAAAAGTGCAGCAATTAGGAGAGAGCAGGTGATATACGTATAATTATTTACTTTTACTTTTTTAATCTATATTTTGGTATTTTATATTTTGGTGCTCATTCTTGTATTTATTACTAAATTTATGGTGTGGTGATGGATTTGTTTGGTTTTTTTAGATTTAAAATCACGCACTCAAAAAATATTGCAAATGAGTACTCAAAATGAATTTGGGTAGCATGTATAAGCATGATAACTTCTTCTCAATCTGCTTCCTCTATTTTTTTTTGTCACCATGGATTGTATTGACAACGAACATCCTCGTATAAAAAAGATATTTAACGCTGAATACTTCAACGATAGTATTATGTTTGATAGTCAAAGTTGTGTCCATAATAATATGCAGACAGTTGATAATGTTACACTTGAAAAGGTTTACTCACACAATAAAAAAAATTACAGTCAACCATTATTTGACGCGAACACCGAAAATACGGTTAGTCCTATTGAACCAATTACATGTAGCATTAACCAAAATGATACCTTATTAATGTCATGAATCTGTTATCAAAAGAAAGAAACGGTCCCAGAACGGTAGAAAAACAAGAAAAAACAGTAAAAAATACCAATGGGTTGGACAAAGGAACAACAAGAATGGGGAAACGGGTAAAGAATACTGCGGAAAACAAAAAATTTATGAAAAATGGTAAAAAGATATAAAGAAACCAAAAAAATTATGATATAATTATAAAGAAAAAAAGAATAGTGTTATCTAGTGCGACATTATGTCTGAAAATAATCAAAAACATTATTTAATCAGTTCTGGACTTTTACTTAAAACAAAAAACGACTTTACATGGATAATTTAGTAAAATTTATTTATACAAATAGTCAAAGGGATAGAAAAGATCCCGAAGAATCTAAGAGAGTTAATACTTTTATTTACCATCTAAAAAAAGGCGAAACTGTCATCTTAGTCTGTAAAACGTTATTCCTAAACACTTTTTTCATCAGTAAATCATGTATTTGGGGTTGGAAGGTTCAAACTACAGAAAATATTCTTCTTCTTTAGTCTACATTTATCCATTGTTGGACATAATCCTCCTCCAATTGCTTCCACGCTTCCACGCAGAAAATAACACCAGTGGACAATTAAAAACAAATATTACAAGTATTTGATGAAGAAATTAAAACTTTGCAAGACTTTTTAGATCGTTTGCCCAAAATGCCGTCCCATTATTGTAGAATACATACAGACGTATATACAATCGGCAATTCATCCAAGCAATAGTTTTACAAAATGAACACAGAAACACAGATTAGTGTGAGTCAAAAAATATAAAAATAAAATTAAAATATGTTGTCAGATCCTTAATTACTTATACTTTTGTGGTTTGGTGGAATAAATCTATATAGCCCTCACTTCTAACACCATAGTAAAGTAGTTATAGTTTATAAAGACATGAAGTATTAGAAATGTGAGTTAATTTTCCTAATACTAAACAATTTTGACACTAAAGATTTTTGTGTTCCAGAGTAGCTCAAAAAATTCGGCCAAAATATTTATTGTCTCTGATAGCCAAGAAGTACTAAAAACTCTCCCATAGCACCTTCGTTGCTCTGATTCTGAGTTAACATCTTCTTGTTCTTCTTAGTACGTAAGTTCTGTTCGCGCATGTCCTTTGAATATACAATTGGTCATGTGCTTGAATTGGTGTACTTTCTTAGTGAAAGCTGTATTGTTCAGAACTCTTCTCCGATGGCCTGGTACATAGACTCTGTTATGTTCTTCCAGTTTATCGACTTGTTTTCGTCATTCCAACACTAGAATATAGCTTGTCTTCGTTATATAACCCAAAATTTGCTTGACTATCTGTGCTCTGTTAAGTTCAAGAGCCCATGACAGATGATAATTGAATTCCAAGAATAAATTAAACCATAATTTGTGCACTTCATGATGTAGAGCTTAATTTGAGCCATTGACACATTGGATAATTTATGATGTTTTAAAAGTGGCATACAAATTATTATAAAGAAAATAAATTGTACATGGATAAGTGGATTTAAAGTATATTTACCTTAGTAAGTTGACCAATTCCAGTAGGAAAATAATCTAAATCTTTATAGGGATCATTTGGATACCTCTCGTATTGCGTCCTTTCTACTGTTCGATTTCCGTGTCGGAATAACTAAAAAAATCAGAAAAAAGTAGACCATTAAAATTAATGAAAATTTTTTAATTTTTTATTTTTATTAAATTTTTAAATATTTGTATTTAAATTTTTATTTTTTACGTTCTCTGTGATTAAAAAATAAGGCTCAAGGTAATTTTTTTGACCGCTACTCGGACCTGCAGCCTCCCCAAAAAAAGTTATACGCTTTTTTCGAAAAAAAAAAGTCTGACTTTAATTGACGATAAAGGTAAAAATATCAGAAAATTGATTCAGGTTGTGTTGATGTCAAAAAGTATATTCAATTCCAGCAAAACCGTTAAAAGCCGTGCAAAACATGGTTTCTTGGGGAGTTTAACCCTGTAACCGTCACACCTTAAATTTATTGAAATAATATTCTAAAAACTCGTGTGAGTGTTTTTTAATCGACTATTAACGTATCAGCGGTGTTGGTATATGCAATTTTTGTAGAAAAAGTGGAGTTTGAAAATGTTGCCTCAAGCAACATTGTCCATTAGTGGTATAATGAGAACGTTGCTCCAAAGCAACAGTAACAGTTTGAGGTTAAAATTTTTGTATTGTGCAAACGAGGGATCACCACTAACAAAAATATTTTTTTAGGGACTACAATATATAAGAAAAACTACAAAAATAAGCAAATATGAACTTTAATACTTATACAGTTACAAGAAAAAACAAAGATAAAAATTTATGGAGAATTATGATAACTAAAAAAACAATTCTTGGTCGGTGTAAAACATAGTCTCATGTCACATTTTTGACACATAATTGTCGTGTAACCATTCTTGCAAAATCGGCATCTTCCTTTTGGTCCATAGATAGGCCAATGTCCTACGTTGTCTTTCCTAGTGATGTCATGTGGTCGACTTTTCGTAGGTGTAACAATTTTTTCCACTGTTTCGTTCAGTGAAGGGCGCCCCCTTTTTTTTTATTTTACCTGTTTGGTACAAAGATTCAGCTATGTCCATTTTAAATTTTTTTAAAGGTATTGGTTTTACTTTTAGCTCAGCACAATGGTGTTTATATACTAGCCAGGCGTTGACAACACACATATCCAATATTCACAAGGAATCTACGTTCCTGTAGTTGGCTGTATACCATGTATTAAAAAATTTAATTAAAAATCCTTTGTAAAAGGTATATATTTAATATATACCTTTTACAAAGGATTTTTAATTAAACATATTTAATAGATATGTGAAAATACCATAGTACCATCGTCTAGCCCTACTAGGACTACGGTATAATCCTAAAAGAGAATTAGCTTTATCTACACCTCCCATGTGTTGGTTATACTGTTTTATTATGGCAGGGCAAGGAACATCAGCTTTTTGTTTTGAATGTTTATCATATCGCTTTATATGAGTTACAGGCTCGATTCCACAATGAGTACTACCTAATAACACACATTTGTTATCATACCATTTTACAAGAATGATCCCCTTGTCAGAGTCAGATTTATAGACATAGGAGCCTCTAGGTCGCTTTTGGATAATTTTGTCAGCTTTTAATGGACAACCGGCAATTCTGTCTGCTCTAAATGTTCCTAAACTCTGAATACCAAAGTTAGTTTTTAAAAATGCAAGCAATGGAAGGCTGCTAAAATCATTGTCGAAAAATACTACCGTCTGTTCTGGATTTGGAATAGTTTTACACAGTGCAACAACAACACTGTGACCAACACCTAACTCCTTCTCTACACCTATCAATTCGTTAAAGGTACCTGCTAACTGGTCAAACGTAAACGCACAGGTCTCATCCACAGAATATTGATTGCCAATGTGAAACTTCTGACAATTTGTTCTAATTTTTTCTATTAGGGGCCTTATTTTGAAAAATCGGTTTTTAGTATTTTTTTTTTTTTTCAATTTTGATCACTTTATTTAGAAAAATAGTACACTAGGTCCTAAACCATTATTTGCTAATGGAGATTGACAGTGACCTTTAAAATACCACCAAGTCAATTTTTACTTAGAGGGATAGAACACCATGTAGACTTGATGTTTTATCCCTCTACACATGTAAATTATAGCCGCACATAGTGTTGCATATCTCTGTGAAGACAGGTACTTTTGCCATTTATGGTGTGTTTAAAGTTGTTTGTTACTAATAATAATAACAATGTACCACAATTTTCGTGGGAGAAAGATTCTTGAACTACTGAAAAGTTCTTTTACGAATTCTTCTATACTGAATTTATTATTCTCATCTATCTATCTATCTAATTAGCTTTCTTCGGTCCATCTTTGGACATAGGCGTCCCCAATCCTTTTCCATTCTTCTCTGTCTGTCACTACAGTCATCCATCTAGAGCCCACGTGCTTCTTGATATCATCTGCCCATCTCATTTGGGGCCTTCCTCTGCTTCGTTTATATTCCCACGGTCTCCAACTTATAAGAATTTTGTTCCATCGGTCTTCTTTTTGTCTTATATTGTGTCCGGCAAATCTCCATTTCAATTTTGCAACTTCTTGTCTAAAATCCCTCACTTTTGTTTTCTCTCTTATTCTATCGTTTCTCTTCTTATCCATTAGTCTTATGTGAAACGTATTTCCATTGCGCTTTGGGTTTTTATGATTTTGTCCATGTTTGCTTTTGTAGATGTCCACGTTTGGGAACCATAAGTAGGAACAGGGAGTAGGCATTGATTATATACTTTGGTCTTAAGATGCTGTGGATATCTTTTGTTTTTAAGAATGTAGCTTAGTTTTCCAAATGCCGCCCATGCCAGTCTAACTCGTTTTTTGATCTCTGCTGTTTAGTTCTCTTTGTTAAGTTTTATAGTTTGACCAAGATATATATATAATCCTTAACTTGTTCTATTTCATCTTGTCCGATTCTCATTGTGATGTCTTCATCTGTATTTGTTATAGTTTTGGTCTTGCTGTAATTCATATTAATGCCTATCTTTCCAGCTTCTACGTCCAGTTCTTTGATCATTTCAAATAATTATTCTTTTTTATCGGTTATCAATACGATGTCATCATCGTACCCTAGATGGTTCAAGCGTTGTCCACAAATCCACAAATTTTTATATCTTTTTTTCCATTCTAATCTTTTAAAAGTATCTTCAAGAGCCTGACTGAAAAGTTTCGGTGATATTGTATCACCCTGTCTCACGCCTCTACTTATTTGTAATGATTTTGTTCCTTCATATACTTTAATTGTTGTTTTGGCTTCCTTATATATATATATATATATATATATATATATATATATATATATATATATATATATATATATATATATATAGATTGGTTATTAGTTCCGTATATCTGTGGTCAATTCGGCTGTTAATCAAAAAACTTTTCACTGCCCAATGTTCGACACTGTCGAAAGCCATTTCGAAATCTATGAACGCCATATATAGAGGAATGTGGTATTCATTTACTAGTTCTATTTTCATACTTAGTAAATGGTCACTTGTGCTGAATCCCTTTCTAAAACCAGCTTGTTCTTTCGACTGGTATCCATCGAATTTTGTCGTCAATCTATTGTTTAAAATTTTTGTTAGGAGTTTATACATTACATTGAGGAGTGTTATAGGACGGTAGTTTTTTATATCTGCTTTATCCCCTTTCTTGTGTAGGATAATGGTTACTGATTCCTTCCAGTTGTTTGGAATTCTTTTTTCTTTTAATATCTTGTTAAAAAGGGAATGTAGGGTATTAATTACCACTTTTCCACCATATTTTAGCATCTCTGCAGTTATTCCATCTTTTCCAGGCGATTTGTTGTTTTTCATTTCTTTCAATTCCTTCTTTATTTCTGATTTGCTTATTTCGCGCTGCAGTTTTGAGTTGACATTTTTTATTTTGACCTTAAGTTGGTTTTTAATTTCTTCTGGTGGTTCCTTTTTTGTTTTATATAATTCTGAGTAGAAATGGTGGATTATATTTATGATGTCATCTTTAACGTTTGTTTCTATTCCATTTACATCTTTTATTTTGTTTATTTTAAACTTACCTAATTTCGGCCTTAAGCATTTCATATTTTTGTTGTTTTGTATTACTTCTTCTATTTTAATTTTTTTTTCTCTTATTTTCTTTTATCATTCTGCTTATTGTTTTATTAATTTCTACATATTCTATAGATTTCCTTTTTCCCTTCTTCGTTCAGTTTTCTTCTTTTATCCATAAGCTTCTTTGTTTCTGTTGATATATAGTTGTTCTTTTTTAGATCCTTCTTTGCTATTTCTTTTCCTGATGTAATCATTGTTGCTGTAAGTATGTTGTCTATTTCGTCTATATCTTTATCATCACTGTCTAATCTTTGGGTAAGTTGTTCTTCTCATAATTCATTTTCAATCATAATAATTTTTCTCATATTATTTTTTAATTATTGAAACACATAACTTCAAAAAGTTAATGTAGTAGGTACTTTGATACGAACCTTAGTAATAAAAGTACTATCAAATCTTTTACAATCAATATTATATTCAAAATCAAATAATATACAAACATTTACGTTGACTTTTAAACCAAAAGAAATAGACACATATTTCAAGCAAAACTAAAAAATAATTTGACTTCAGATAAAAAAGATCTGTGGAAGAAGACCTAATGCATATTTAAATGAATCTTAATTAAGGCATGATTTAAAAAGCGAGGACACCAAAAAGGGTAATAATGCCATTGATCTGCAAACTGGTGATCTGCAAAAAATGTTTGCAATCACAACTTTTAACAAATTGCACAAGATTTTACAAGACAAAACTTTGTACACTAAATTACCTGTCTGATTTTCCTGATTTATCAGTCCATTGCATTATGCGAGATGAATCCAAAGGAGCTCGTGGTAAAAATAAAATCAGATCTGCATTATTGAAATGGTCAGTACCGTTATTCCTAGTGGTGAGATAGAAGCAATCATACTATGGTCGGAAAATTGTTACGGCCAGAATTAAAATATGAGCATTATGTGTTTCTTTTGGATATTCAATCAGTTTCCTCAAGTAAAAATCATCACTCAGAAGTTTCTACTAAAGGGTCACACACACATATAGGATGACACTGTTCATGCGCTGATAGATCGAAAGAGATGAAAAATTGATAATATGTCTATTTTAACGCCCTGGGACTCGCAGCAGTTAGTCAGACAAACCTGAATGAAATATACCATACATAATATGAAACTAGAAGATTTTAAAAATTTTGGGTATTTGTACGATGTCAAATTATCTCAAAATTCGCCTTTTATTTTAATAGAAAAAGCGATATCAACAAACAGCAAGTTCTTCTGTCAAACTGTGTTCAACTACAAGAAAAACAAAACAGCATGGGAACTCTGTTTTTGAAAAGTAATTTTCATGATAAAAACCAGGAGATTGACATTAAATTGCCAAAAGATTTACAACTGGTATCACAAAGTCCAATACCTATATCACGACAAAAGTCTAATGATCTATTAATATTTCTGCCATATTTTTTTATATTTTGCCATGATTTTTATAAAAACTTGAAGGATACTACTAATATCAATGGTCAGTAGCCAAAAAAAAGACTTATTTGAGGATGAATAAGTGGTTTGTACCTAAAATACCATTTTACTTAAATACATAGATATGTTAAATACATGGATTGTTATTCGGTATGGTTAAATAAAGTAAAGTTAAATAGTGTTGTAGTTGTAATTGATCCCACACTAGGTCTTACAGATCAATAACTTTATTAGAGGGATACAACACCATCTCCATTAACAGGCAGGAACATTTTTATTATAAATGCATAAATATTGTTTCAACAGTTAAATAAATATCTGCAGAAATAACACCTTTTTCTGGTTGAAAGAAAGTTTAAAACTGCTCTACTGTAAAATTATGAAAATGAACAGTGTTGTTTTCTTCCGAGATACAGAGTCATTGATCAAACACACAAAATGAAAAAAAAAATGAAAAAAAAATGCATTTATAGGTTATGTATACTCAACCTAAGAGTCTACAAACGTAAAAAAATGTACCAAGTCTTATTTTTTAAATCGCCTAAAAAGTAAAAATATAAGAAAATTGATTCAGGTTGTGTCAATGTCAAAAAATATATTTAATCCTGTCAATGTCAAAAAATATATTTAATCCATACAAAATCCACAAAAACCGTGAAAACATGGTTTTTTGGGTGGTTTAACAGTTGTTTACCCAATTGTTTAATATTCTAATGGACTCACCTAATTTAGAATATATACAAACCATAAAAAAACCCTGATTTTGATCTATTTTAAAGTCAATAAAATGAAAAAAAAATCCTTCAAACCCCCTTACAAACAGCTTTTACATTTTTTAAAGATGTCGCATCATACAAAATATCTTAACAAAATTAGATATAATTTTTGATCAAATAAACAAAATGAAAAAAAAATTGAACCTTTAGCCAGCCACCTCCAAAAAAACGTTATACGCTTTTTTCGACAAAAAATTTCGTTTATTTTTTTTTTTTAATTATTTTTTGGATTTTTTGTTTATTTTTTGTTATAACAAGAGAAAAAAAGACAGTTAAAGTGGATTGGACATGTAAAAAAAAGACGATAACAGTCCGATCACTTAGAAAGATACTGAAGTGCATTCATCTCAATAGAGTTTATGGAGAAGTGGGCAATATCAAAGATATTGATACTGCAATGAATGAAAATTATGTAACTTTTACATTAAATAATTATTTTTTAACTAATAGACGGTTTCATACATAGCAAATTTAATAATATACATATATAATTTAATTACTCACCACATTGACAAGTAGTAATGTGTCAGTGTCATCAACATACGATCTCACTTTTTTTCTTATATCAGAACTTGTTTCATCTACTGCAGATGGTAAACCTAAATCTTTAATATCTTCATCAATATTTGAAGACAAAGTTGTTACCTTTGTACCAACATCCTGGCGGTTTCTTTTTGCTGAATCCACTAGAGAGTTATTCTTTGAAAGTTCATCAAAACTTCGCTTATATAAATCAATTACCTGGCGTTTTTCGACTTTTGTTGTAGACTGTATTGTTGCAGCTTCTGTTGTAGCAGCTGGTGTTGCTGTTGTAGCTTCTGTTGTTTCAGCCGTTGTTGTTATTGTAGCTTCTTCTGTAACAGCTTTAGTTGTAGCTTCTGTTTCAGCTGGTGCTATTGTTGTTGTTGCAGCTTCTGTTGTTGTTGTAGTTGCAGCTTCTGTTGTTTTAGATTCTGTTTTAACAGCAGTTGGTGTCGTAGTTTCTGTTGGTACTGCTGTTGTAGAAGGCTTTACTTTCGTAATTTCTGTTCCAATAACCATTATTGGCGTGGATTTTTTTATAGAAGGGCTTATGGTTGTAGCTTCCGTTGCAACTGTTGTTAATGTGGATTCTTTTGTAGCAGGCTTTGTGGTTGTAGTTACTTTTAAGGTTGTTTGGTCTTCCTTCGCTGTTTCTTGTTTCATTGAGGTGATTTTTGTTGCAGTTTTCTTGTTTGAGGCTTGTGTATTAATATTCGTAGATTCCGATGTTGCTACTTTGGTATGTTCTTGAATACCAGTAGTAGTTAACCTTAAAATTTCAGTTTTATTTGTGATTCTTTGTGTTTTATGGTCTACGGAGCTATTTGTAGTGATAGTAACTGTCGTATTTTCTTTTATTTCTAAAATATTACTAGTTGTTTGGGACTTGAAACCAATAGTAGAGGGATTGTTAGTCTCTGTGGAATTATTAGTTATATTTGACTTAGTCAAACCTGTGCTAGATTCGGATGTTTTTCCATTTAAGTTTGTAGTAGAAGAAACGATATCATATTGCGCTGTATGATCTGACGATCTTAATCGTTTTGGGGATATTGTGCGACCTCTTTGTTTAAGATACCAGGATACAATCTCCAAGCTTGCATCTGTCTTGTATATGTCATTAGGTTTGGCTTTTACGTACCACCTCCATTCTTCTTGTTGATTTTTTTCTAGCTCTTTTCCATTAGAATGTTTTGGTGTGTTAGTTGAATTATCTTCTTCAGATTCAGGCTTTTGATTTTTGGAATGATATTTTGTAATTTCTTCATCACTTTTCACACTTCTTGGTTCAATATCCACGGTCAAGTCCTTATACAATTCTTCAGATTCTTCACTTCGTTGAGAATCTTTCCCTCTTCTATTAAGGTACCAAGACCACTTTTTATCATTAGGAGGAAAAGATTCACTAAGTTTTATATCTTCGGGATTTATTTCAATATCCCTTTTCACTTTTGGCTTGGCGTCACTTAAGTTTATCACTAGAATAGTTAAAACTAAGAAGACTAATTTTAATTTCATTTTTGTGATTACATCTAAATCGACACGTTTTCTATGTACTTTTTATAGGAACTACTAATTTTATAAACTAGTGGTAAAAACTTATCGTTTGTTTAAATTGTGATACTAAAGATTTCTTCGATTATGTGTTACTTAATATCAGTTTTCCTGTTATGAAGGCTAAATTTAACTATTTATCAATTGACAATTATTTTTGAATTTTAAAGAGTATACTGTATATTATTTGTGTGTAAAACATACTTGATATCAGAAAAATCTAGTAAAATCTAGTAATTTAGAAAAAATTTTGGTTTCTTAACAGCCACAACAGAAAAAAATTTTAAGTTATTTTCTGTATCTATAACCTACACTCAGAGTCAGAATTCCAAATTTTTATTGGCCTGTACAAACGACTAACATGGACTGAAGACACCCATCGGTAGAGAATTTTTGTAAGGGCAATCTATTCTTCTTTTAGTTTTATAATAAAAATAGTCATACCGTGTCAGTAAAAGATTTTTGACAAACCGATCAATACCAGGTTTTAGGTTACGAACTATATTCATGTTAGGAAATTTAAGTTATTGAGAGCACCTTAAGAAATTTTCTCTTATTTTTTTATTAATGTGATTTATGGTTTTCCTCCATTCAATAATTAGAGGAAACCAGGTCCAAACCCCAATATTATCCTACCCAAACCCCAAATTCCTTTCCTATATCCCCCCCCCCACCTATTTCACCGAATGATTGCCGGAATAAGCAATCCCCCACTTACTGGCCAACGGCTTCGGGCGGATGAGCTGGTAAGTGACAGGGCACTCTTTTGTCCGAGGGTTGGGAAACTGGCACTAAAGGCGAAGGAACCTCAGTAGAGGTCAACGGCATAAGGATGTAGTCCTAGTATAAAATCATATTATGGTAATGCTCACAATTTATCGAAATGTGATATATTATAGCACCCTGGACAAAATCTAGGCAATTTTAAAATTTAAACCTGATGATGGACTGTTTAGTCCGAAAACGTTTGTTTTTTTGATGTGGCCCTTTTAAGGGTTTTTAAATAAATATACCCATTTACGAAGACTAACGTCTTTTTTTTTAAATAATTTTAAGTTTAAAAGACCTGCATTTCGACTACTTTGTTTTATATATTTTACCCTAAATTTACAAATTTTTACCTATTTGATCAAATATAAAATATAACCGTACATAAAAATTGGCCACTTTATAGAAAAACTAGCATTAGGGACTAAAAATTCACTTAGTAGACGGTTTAAAGGACACTAATCCTTGAAAATCATGGCTTTATTCTCAAGGCGTTTAATCAGATTGAGAGAAAATTGTTACTTTTTCTGTCCACTTTCATTTCTACTAAGATATCACGGTTTCACTTTCGAACAAATTGGATCGAAACAAAAAGGGTCAAAATAAAAAAGAAATATTAAACGTCAATATCCAGAAGTTGGGATATTAAATCATCGACCGAATTTTACCGAGTGATTTGATAAGATTTTACACGGCGTTTTTTCTAATAAAGCAACTTCTTCTTCCTATGCCATCCCCATTAACGGAGGTTGACAACCACATTTCTAAAAGTGTCTCTGTCTTTTGCAACTTTATATATTATTATATAATTCTGCTTGATTATATTCAGGAGGTAGGAGAGAAAATAGGAATTAAAATAAACTCAAGAAAAATAACAAAACCAAATTTTTAGTGTTTAGTCGTGACCCACATCCCAATGCAAAGCTTCAATTAAACGGAGTCCAAATTGAGAAAGTTTACAAAATGACATATTTGTGAACTGTAATAATGGACCAACTAGATCCAGACATAAAAATAAAACGTAGAATAGCAATGACTAAAACTACTTCTATAAAAATGAAGTCATTTCTTTGCAATAGCCTAAGCAGTTTAGAACTAAGACAAAGAATGGTTAAGTGGTATGTTTGGTCTGTACTTTTGTATGGTGCAGAAGTGTGGACGCTAAAAGTATCGATCATGAACAAAATTGAAGCATTAGAAATGTGAACTCATAGACGAATGCTGAAGATACATTGGACAGCAAGGAAAACCAATGAAGAAATACTAAGGAGCATCAAAAAAGATAGAGAACTGCTAAAGACTGCAAAATCTCAAAACATCGAAAAATGTATTATCTGGGGCATATAGTAAGGGTAGGTATATATAAAATATTGCAACTGATAATGCAAGGCAAAATAGAGGGCCGTATAGGGGTAAAAAGAAAACAAGTTTCTTTGTTAAAATCATTCGTGACTGGAATCAAATGCAGGACAAATATTTCATATTGCAGAAGACCAAGAAGCCTTCGCTATGGTGATCACCAACGTCAGATAATCCTGATAAGGCACGCAAAGAAGAAGTGGTACCATGTCCAGAAGTAGAGAATCAAGGGCCATTGAAAGAAAAAAATAGTGTTTTTTTGTATTTTAAGAACTATCACCGAAATGAAAATGGAACCGTCAAAATAAACTTATCTAAAAGTAAATATGGGCCTTATTCCCAGTAACAATAGTTTCAATTGAACTGTTTTATTAGCTTCCTGAATAAATAAAGTTAGATTAATTTCCATTATAGATTTTTAACTTCAATGAAGAGACGGAACTTACAGAAGGACAAGCTTCCATAATCGCTGTTTTAAAAATCTGTCACTAAATTTATACGCTCTCAATAAATGCTTTTTTCGATATTAGACAACTTTCTGTACATATCATTGACAGAGACTAAAATAAAATGATTAAAAAAAAATTATTAAAACCATTAAAGTAATTACTAAAAAATCCCAAAGGATAATACTGTTAAGTGAGTTTGATATTTTATGTCATGTATAAGATATACAAATAAAAGCAGAAACCGTTTGTTTGTCTCATATAAATCCCATCAAAGAGAAAAATTAAAATTTTTTACATAATCTTTTCATATTAGTACTTATTTACTCGACGAGCATTTTATTTTACCATATCATACAGAGCCTTAATAACTCCGATATTTAATTTCGAAGGAACAGCGGACAGCAGCCGCTGCTTGTTTGTAAAAGGAATCCTGCATTTGCCTTTGAATGGCCATGTGTGGCCTGGAATTTAATGAGTATGTAAAATCTGTGAGTGCCGATAGGAACATTTTATGTGGATTTCAATTTGTTCGACAACTTTTGGCGATGGAAAATTTAGGGATAGTCTTTGTCTTTATTCGTAAAGTTTGTTTTTATTTGCATAATGATTATAGGATAATTTTACACAAAAAAAAACATTCCAATTATAAAAAAATTATCTATACCATATATATATTTAGGGTTTAAGTATTTGTAACAGTATCTGTGAAAACAAAAATTAGTTTACTTTTAAAATATTAATGTACATTTTATAACATTGTGTTGATTAAGTAGTGCTAAAAAGCTTGCAGCTTCATTTTTTTGTGAGTATTGTGCTTTGGATAATTAAAGAAGCTTATGTTATTTTAGTAATAGTCAACTCCAATTTCGGTCAGAACTAATGTCTTTAAATTCCTTCACACTTTCATTGGTTTGCATAGAGAGGTGGCATCTGCTTTGACGACTAGGTACGAAAACGATTAAGTAAAATCGTTTTCTGTTCCTGTGGGCTATAGAAATGTGAAAACAACTAAAATTTTCAGCAAAAGCTTGCTAAAGCTCTGATGAAATAAATGCCAAGTACTATGGCGTTGGAATACGTTCCTACTAAAAATGGGAAGTATTTTGGAGACATTCGTTGGATTTTTCGGATTTAAATCTGAATCAGCGACTGACAAGGTAGATATATCCAAATATTAATTATTTCTTCTTATTTATCTTGGTCTGGTAATGGTAATTTAGAGGTGTCATGCAGTTTATTTTTTTATGACACAAAAAAATCGTCTGGCTAATTGGTCTTTACCAAAGGCATCTAATTAAATAAAAAAATGACACAAAAGGAGGATATAATAGAGGAAAAGGAAGAAATAGATATTGCGTAAAAGAAAAATAGTTATTTTGTTTAATCCAAAGGAGGGTTTAATCCAGATAAAGGAAGCTGTGCTATTTATCGAATTTAAAAGATTAAGATGTGTTTTAAAAGCAGAGATCTATATGTTAAAACCATAATCTAGGTTAAAACGAATAAGAGATATATGTAGATCTTAAGAAGGGAATTTTCAACTACAGTCCAATGGTAGTAGTAGATAGGTAGCCACTTTAGGACACTTTGACATTTGATATAAAACGTATCATAAAATGTGACATAATACGTGACATAAAACGTGACATAACGCGTGACGTGACGTAAAACGTGACGTAATATGTAACATGTGTCATAAAACGTGATATAATAGGTGAGATGTAACTTAAAACCTGACGTAATACGTGAAATATGGCATATAACATGACATAATACACAAGCTTACCAAAAAATGCGCATTCACCAAAAAATAGGATCAAAGGTCCAAGTGGCCTGAAATAGCTACATAGAGAGTTGTCATCAAGTAGCTGTGTCAAATTGAGTGCAACAGATTCTATTAATAGTAATCTAAATAAGGCATGCAGTTTATTTGTATATGATACGAAACTGGGAAATAATGGATTAGAGGGATAAGATTAAAGAAACTGTGAAGGAGAAAAGTAATTCTCCTAGAAACATTTCAGTATAAGACTTTAATCTCTCGTGCAAAATATTTGACAATATCTTGTATGTTGTATTTAGGAGAGTTATTCCGCGGTAATTATTGCATTCCAGTTGGTTTCTCTTTTTGTGTAACGGGCAAATTAAGCCTAAGCTTCATTCTTCAGGCACTTGCTCCTCAGACCAAATTTTACAAACAATTTCTCGCATCACCTTGGTGAGCTGCTCTCTACCGTGCTTAAATAACTCGCTACCTGGGATCCTGTGGTTCCTTAGTTTTTCTATAGATATTTTCACTTCATCTACCGAGGGGGGTTCCACGAGTTTCTTTTTTCGGTATTCCAGGTCTATATTGTTAGTAGGTTCCCCTTCCAGCAACTCTCGAAAGTGCTCTACCCATCGTAAAAGGATATACTCTTTGTTGGTAAGTAAGTTACCTTCCTTATCATTACAATGGTTGATTCTTGGTTTGAATTCTTTTCTAATAATATTTATTTGATGATAAAACTTTCTTGTTTCTCCGTGACTCATATGGCTTTCGATATAATAAAATATACTGTATATAAAATATAAAAGTAGAAGGTATCTACAGTATAATATAGTAATTATATTATAAAATATCTCAAATTATAGAATATCTAAATATTTAATTCGTATTATAGATCATTTTCCTCTTTGTCATTTTTCTATTTATACCTGTCACTGCTTTAATGTATAAAAATCAGTCTTCGTATTGGTATTGAAAATATATATTATTGTAAAGTCATAAATCATTATGCTAGAACTAAATGGACTGTCTATTGCACGTTACGTGCCCAATATGGAAATAACAATTATTATCGTTAAACTAAACAAATACGATTGTTAAATCAACAACGAGAAAAGTTGAAAAATGACAAGAATTGTTATGGATGACTCAACAATAAAACACGCGCAATTATAAATGTGTTTGATTTTTAATAACATTTTCATCAAAATGTATTTCAAAATTTCATTCAGTTTAATCATATTTAGTTGTGTTTAAAAAGACATTTTAATGTATTTTATTATAATCTATCAGAAAGAGATTTTAAACCTTTGCAGAAAACAACAATAAACGGTTTTGGTTTAAAAATGAAAATAAAATAGACGGAAACGATATTATCTTGAACTTTACAGGTTTTCAATTTTCAATAGAAAAATCAATAAGAGTCGTATTCTCTTCAAGCTCCTTGCCACAACCTCCTAACCTAAAAATGTATGAGAAACAGCTGTAGTTTAAAGATCACCACAAATTTTTGGGTTTAATCTTCGATTCAAAGTTAACATGGAAAAATCACATCTTACAAGTCATAATTTCCTGTAATAAAGGATTAAATGTATTAAGATCTATCTGTAATAAAAACTGAGGCTCAGACCAATCCACTCTACCCCTCCTGTATACATTTTTAATACGTTCTAAGCTAGATTATGGAGCAATTGCCTATTCCACTGCTAATAAATCTCTACTGAACTCATTTGATATTATTCATAATAAAAGTCTTAGATTAATCTTAGGGGCTTTCATAACTATACCTGTATCCAGCATTTATCATAGATAAATAATATAGTATATACAGATAGATAGGCAACTCTATATATAAATTTGGTTTATTAGCACCACTGGTGAGCGGAGTCAATACTAATCACCATTTGGCGGGAAATTCAAATGGTTAAGTATTAATTTTATCCCTTTAGCGCCTCTGGTGGGTCATTTTGGTACTAATTAAAATTTAGTGGGAAATTCAAAATATTTTATTATTTTCCAATGGAATAATCTCCATATCGTGAGTGATGTGACAATACCTATCTGCTTTTTCACAAGTTTTATAGGGAGACGAAAATCTTTATTTATAGGAACTATAACTAAACTTTAAAAACTAAGGAATCAAATAAAACTAAACTGAAAAAACTAAAGAATCAACTAACCGAACTTTAAAAACTAAGGAACCAACTTAAATTAAAATTACTAAGATTAAATTACAAACGAAAGTTAAAGATAATTAAATTAAAAATGAAAACTGTAAACAAGCCAAAGCACGTGGAAGACGAAAATGGACGAAAGTCGAAAATATATAAATAGATTCCACCGAACCACCTCCGAACTTCTAACTCGATGACAAATATCAATCATCAACTTGTCATTACTTTTGACGGAATTGACATGGCGGATTTAAGCTTCGTTTGATTATTTTATTTGTGACATTCAGAGATGGTGTTAAAATAAAATGATTGGTTAAAGTCTTCGTGAGCGAGATAGGCTGTCATCTCTCTTTATTAACCGACTGGAGTCAAAGTGATGGGGGAAATGTTCAAGGTTATTCATATAAGATTCCAGGCCATGGCATTTATGCTCTTTTAGGAGAACCATCGTTACATCACCTTCGCATGTACCTCACTATATCACATGCAGCCTCAGCCGCTTGCAATATTTCAAAGCCAATATCAAAGCACTTTTACAAATAAATATGTCAACTTATTCCAAGATATTCGCTATACTGAAAAACCATATTACGAAAGAATTATATCCACTCTTCAAAACCTAAACTTAAATTTTCCGGAGGTTTTCCCCTAGGATATTAAATACCCCGAGTCTTGGCTGATCGATATACCAACTTGTGATGCATCTCTAGAGTATTTAGATAAATCTAATACACACCAAGTTTGAGGCCCTCATAAATAAGTATCCCGACTACCATAAAATCTACACAGATGCATCTAAATCCGAAGATGGAGTAGGGGCATCAATCGTTTCTTCAGAAAACAACCTTTTTTTCGTTTACCCCCAGCATGTAGCACATATCCAGCTGAACTCTACGCCATATACCGTGCTGTGAAACTTCTTAACAAGCTTACACTCACAAAAGTCCTGATCATGACAGATTCCCTTAGCTCTCCAAACTCATTAAAACACAAAATAAGTGACGGTTGCGTTTCGATTTAATTTGAGTCTCTTACCACTTCCTGACACGTGTTTCTGGGTCTACCCGTCATCAGAAGGAGTTTGTAAGAAGACTCAAACCAAATCAAAACGCACCAACAACTAAGGCAATTATTACTTCATATTTAACTTCAATAAAACACATTTTTTCGAAACATCCTTTTGAAAAGTTGCTGAAATACCAGCTTTCTCAAGCTCATGAACATGGAAGTTCAAGTCCAAGTCCAAGTCCAATTTTTCTGGTTTCTCATATACGTCGTAATAACAGGAAATGAAGAAGCTGACAAGACTGCACGAGAGGCAATTTTAAGTGATTTGTCGGAGCCGATAGACAAGTGTGTTTCCAGTGACAAAAGCTTATTTTAAAAATAAAGTGTTGTATTTGTGGTGGAATAAGTGGTCTCAAACTAATTCCAATCTAAATAAAATCTCAGTGTCTCAGTGGTTTCCATCTTCGCGCAATAGACGAGAACAAATTGCGGTTGCGCGTTTACGTCTAGGACATACCAAATTAACGCACTCCTACCTTTTCACAACGAAAAATCCACCTATATATGATCAGTGTAACGTCTGATCAATTGGAGAGAGGAACGTAACAAACAATAATATATCAAAAAAGGAAAACGCATGGTTAAGAGAGAAAGTGAAGACAAAATGTGAAGAAGGGAAGAAAACCTTTTTACAATACAGACCACAACAAATACAACAGACATAGAACAACAACTCTAATCAAATCCTAAATAAAATGAATACTTTACTTAGATAAATAAAAAGGGAACACTATATATAGTAGAGCTTCTTAAAACAGATGGTACAAGACTTTTATGGGAGACAAAAAAAGTATGGACAATGGTCAGAAAGGTATATCTTTTGATGTCGGTCCAAAAAAAAACAGATTATTATTTTCGTATTTTAAATAGTTAAAATGCTACGTATTGATTTTTTTATTATGTCAGTAATCTAAATGAACAATTAAATTTATCGTGTATTTCAAATTTTGTAATAATTCTATTTATACCAATCTCGAACCGAAAAGTTTCTACAAAGCAATTCAACAATGTTAAGTGGTTTCGACAATTTCTCATTTACTTTGTCATTTGCATTCCTACTTAACGAACTAAACTGACGGGATAGCTTAAACTCTATATAATGTAGTAGACATAGGGCCAATCCAATTAAATTTTAATTTAGTATTAAATCATTAAAGTTTAGTAAACGCCATTTCTTTTATTTATTTTTAAGGATCAAATTTTATGAAAAAAATTAAATTATGAATTAAATTCTTCTTCTTTTTCCTTTTTATATGTAGGCTTTCAAACTTGTTTCTTCTTTTTCTTGTTCTGCCAATATATCTTCGTCCATTTGGTGATTTATCTCATGCTGTTAGTACTATCCACACAATTATGAAATACCGAAGTTCAACGCAATAAGGAGACAAAACAGAAATTTCAAAACGCTATAAAAAATCGCTCTAATACAAACAGAAGATTATAACAACATAGAGTCAGCTTGGAAAAATATCAAATTAGCTCTGACAAGCGTATCAAATAAAATACAAGGACACAAAAAAAACAACAAAAAAATGGTTCGATGATGATTGCCTGAACTCCATAACAGCAAGGAATATGGCTAGAAGAAACATGCTACAAAACCCCTCACACAACAACAATGAGATTTATAGACAAAGAAGAACAGAGACAAGAAAACTAATGAAAAGAAAGAAGAGGGAGTATCAGAAACAAATAATCAGAGATATAGAAGAAAAAAGAAAGAATAAACAAGCGAGAATTCTTCAAAGGAGTTTCAGATATTAAGACCGGGTACCAAGCAAGAACAGAAAACTTCCTTCAAAACGACAGTAGACAGACGACAAACATAGAGGTACATACAGCTGAAATAGAAGACCAATATCCGACATACGAAGAAGTAATACAGGCAATTAAAAAAACTTAAAAATAACACCAGGTGGAGATGGTATACACGCAGAGTGCTTAAAACAAGGAGGAGAAGCGTTGTACAGTTCTATATAAAAGCTAATTCAAGACATTTGTCGAGAAGAAACAATGCCAGATGAATGGAAAGAAGGAGTTATTGTACCAATACACAAAAAAGGAAACAAAAAGCAATGTATTAACTATCTGCAGAAGAATATCACTCCTAAACACCACTTACAAAATCCTTGCAAAAATCTTGCTAGAAAGAACCAAAACATACACAGAAGAAATCGTTGGAGATTATCAATGCGGATTAAGACCAGGCCTCTCTACTATTGACCATATATTCACAATAAAACAGATACTAGAAAAATGCTGGGAGTTTGATCGTGAGATTCATCAGATGTTCATAAATTTTGAACGAGCATTTGATAGAGTACGCAGGGACATACTGTGGACAGCGATGCAGGAACTTTGCTTTCCAAAAACACTAGTTAGGTTGATACGGATGTGTATGGAACGGTTACGATATAAGGTGAGACTTGGACAACAATACTCGAAGACATTTAAAATAAACAATGGACTAAAACAGGGAGATGCACTTTCACCACAACTCTTCAACTTAGCTCTGAGGCACATAATCAGAAGTACAAAAATCGAAAAACCGAATACAGTATTTCTTCGAGAAGGACCAAATTTACTACTGGCATTTGCAGACGATATCGATTTAATAGGAAACACACGATTAATGATGAAGGAGACTTTCGTGAGATTTAAGAAGGAAGCAGAGACAATGGGGTTCCAAATCATCGAAAACAAGACGAAATATATGTATATGAGCCGCAATAACCAAAGCAGAGACAGAATCGGTCAGAACATTATCATCGATGACTTTAACTTTGAGCGCGTTAGAAAATTCAAGTATCTTGGAATAACAATAACTGAAGACAATAACGGATCACAAAACCTTATAGAATCGAAACAATTAACACGACGTACATATAAAACAATCATACGACCCGTTGTGATGTATGGAAGCGAAACGTGGACGATAAAAAAGGAAAACGAAGAGAGACTACGTGTTTGGGAAAGAAAAATCCTAAGAAAGATCTTTGGTCCTGTGCTGGATGAAACATCAGGACAATATAGGATAAGAACCAACAAAGAGTTCGAAGAATTTTACCCAGACGCCAACATCATAAAAGAAATAAAGTTGTAACGGCTAGCTCACCCATTGCACATTGAAACCCCTCAGGGGTGATGTTCGGCATAAACTAACTTAATTTGAGAAATCGGGAATTATTAATAAAATAATTTCTTTACCACATATCTTTATTTATTTATATTTTAATAAATCAAAATGTAATAACAAATAAATTGAGGTTCTAACAACAGGGAATTAAGCACCTATATACAAAATCTCAAGAAATAAAGAAACTTAGCTCTACTCTATGAGAAATCCTCCTGCTCTTCTCTTCTCAACTCGGACCATACAATGTCTGCAAAAATCATGCCGCTAAGCCGAAACCATGTGGATCCCTCTCCAATCCAAAGCCATGCGGATTTTCAAAATCGAGATGGATTTCTTATTAAAAAAAAAAACAATTCCATTTTCGTATTCTTCGACCAAAAAATCCATGCCAACGTAAATTTTCTTATATCATAATCAAGGTGGATTTTCTTGAATAAAAATCAAGGTGGATTCTCTTGAATAAAAACCAAGGTGGATTCTCTTGAATAAAAACCAAGGTGGATTCTCTTGAATAAAAACCAAGGTGGATTCTCTTGAATAAAAACCAAGGTGGCTGGAAAAACAAAAACCCTATAAAATTCGTCATGGCACGAGTTTTGTCCAACAAGAGAAGAATTCTGGCAAGCGGAAAGCTCTTCTCTCTGAGACCTGTATACCGAACCAGAATTCTCTGATGTTGCCAAAACTCACAAATTAATAATTGTAATTAATAGATAAATTATTAAATGAAAAATGAAGAAAACAAAGTTGTGCGATAAATCCGATTTATATTGAATTATTATTATTACAGCAAAGGTAAAAAGAAAATAAAAATTGTAAGCAGTTTTTAAGTACTAGCGTACACAAAATTGTACGAAAAACTAAAAGTGTTCTTGATTAAAGTATGAAAATATGTTGTTGTAAAAAGAGCAAAGTATTAACTTACCCAGACCGTTGGAAGTTTCTGACCACTAGGACTTATTTTTTTAAAATACCTTCTCGTTTGCTGGTTTATGTTAAAAAGAAATTAAATCGGATCGGATTGATAGAAGTAAATTATTTAGGAGTGGGGTTTCTGTTTCTTGTACGATAAAGTAGGCGAAGGTAGGACTACGAGAGGACTTAAGAAATTAGTCAGCGGATTTATTTGTAATCGGAAAATATTGAAATAAAATATAGGAATACAAACAAAGGAAAAAGAACTTTTTATCAATGAAAATCAAATAGTATGAGCAGAAAATAGTGGAAAGTACTTTGAAATTAATAAGAACAAAAATGTAACGTTTTAAACGTTACAAAGTCCAGAAGACTCCAATGGGCAGGACATCTCAGAAGACATTCTGACGAACGAACAGTAAGACTAGTGTGAGAGTAAGTCCCAACTGAAAGAAAACCACGCGGACGCCCTCGTCTTCGGTGGCGAGATAATATAGCAGGAGACCTAAGCACTATGGGCGTGGAGAATTGGATGGAGGTTGCTGAAGGCAGAAAACAGTTGAGGCATGTTGTCGAGTCGGCTTAAACCTACGAAGGGTTGTAACGCCACGGAGTAAGTAAGAGTAAGTAAGTATTAGTACTATCCTAACCTCTGCGATTCTAATAATGTGTTCGTTCCATTTTCCTTTCCGTTTTGTCACCCATCCATTTATGTCTTCTATATTGCTTACTTTTCTTGTGTTTGCTTCTCCTCCTATCAAACAGACTTTTTCCTGATATTCGTCGAAGTATTTTTATCTCTGTTGCTTCTAGTAGTCGTCTAGTTTACTACTTAATAAATTCTTGTTTTTATGTTTTGTCTTAGGTGTCTTTTGTTCCAGATTGTGTCATTAAGAGATCTTGCGGCTTTACTTGCTTTTCAGCTTTGTTGTCGAACTTCTTCTTCAACATATCCGTAACTGGTTATATATATATATATATATATATATATATATATATATATATATATATATGTTCGGAAAGATTTCCGCGGTTAGTACAATAAAAACCTAGAGCTAAGATTAATATTATTACTAAAATTAATATCAAACTCACCAGTCTTCCGGGTTGAACCGCGTCGATATTCATTTTGCCGAGCTTTCGGCATTCTCTCCAATGCCTTCCTCAAGGCTTCCGAGGTCTCAGTCTCCCGGGTCCCCAGACACTACTATACCGTTCACTTTTCACTACACTGTCACTACTACGGCTGGGAACAGGAGACGGTTCATTTATACCGTCGATGATGGCGTGGCCTAGGTGGGGGTTGGGGTAGAGGTTGGCGCGTGAGTTGGCACTGTGGTTGGCGCGAATATTTCCGACTGTGGAATTTTGATTCGAGGGTGGAGGGGGCGATAAGTGCTTTATGAGAGGTCTCCATGTAGAAGGTAACCGTATGGCATCATCTCTTTTATTAAGACAATTTGGCCTTTTTTCTATTTCTATGGCTTCTCGGATAATTCTTGGTTTATAGAAGCGGATGGGGGCTATGGTTCTGGAGTTTTCAAAATCCATTTTATGACCTGTATGAAGATGGTGTTGACCGAGAGCTGAAATTGAATCGGAATTGCGAACAGAAATGGAATGTTCATAAATCCTATTTTGGATTCTACGATTTGTTTGGCCTATATAGGATCGGGGACAGTCTGCACAAGGTATTTCATAAACTCCGTGTTGTTCATCTACTCATTCTTTCAATGTACATCCTATATTATGGGATAGTTTCGACCGTATCAATACACAATCAGCCCTAAACACTTTCGAATCTAAAAGTGAAACTCGGAAATGCAAATTATTAAATCTCATTTCCGAACAAATTCCAAAATCCTCAACATTGAAACCCACTAAAGTGGTCCACAACTTTTCTGGTACTTCTATTTCAACCATTGCCACTCAAGCTTTAGCAAAAGGTTTCAATTACTCTGTTACCCCAAGTAACATTCCAATTGAGACTATCATCTGTCAAACTGAAGAAGCCATCTCCAGTTTATCTTCCGAAGATGCTGAAATAACCAGGCAAGATATCTCTAGAGTTCTTAGAAACTCAAAACCGCCTATTCAAAATATTAGCCAATCCGAGAAAAAAGCCCTGAAAGAACTTCAGTCAAATCCAAATCTAGTCATTCTTCCTGCCAATAAAGGAAACACCACCGTCATCCTAAACACTTCTTCTTATATTAATAAACTCAAATCTCGTTAATACTTCAGACTACAAATCAATTCCTAATAATCCAACAACCTATCTGGAGAAAACAACAAAAGCCATTATCAATAAAACTTCTCTTCCTGTTGGCATCAAAAAATCTCTAATTCCTCGTGAAAAATCTTCAAGAACACCTCGAATATATGGCATACCCAAAATTCATAAACCCGATATCCCGTTTCGTCCCATTGTCAGTGCATACAACTGCGCTACACAACCCTTGGCCAAGTATTTGGCCAAAACTCTACAACCTTTCGCCGAAAATGCTTCATCCTTCGTCAAAAACTCTTTTCATTTCATCGAACTTCTTAAACAATACCCTATATCACCGTCAGACATTCTAGTAAGTTTCGATATTGTCTCACTCTTTACAAACATTCCAATAGATAAAACTCTTAACATTCTTAAAACTAAATACAATATTCAACAAGATCACTTATCTCTCATTAAACATTGTATGTCCAACACCTATTTCATCTTTCAAAACAAATTCTACAGAGAAATAAATAAGTATATTACAATATTACACAATATTACAATATACACCAGTAAAACATGCCATCAACCAAGTTTTACTATTTTTACAATAAATTTAAAAAATTTTATATTGTATTCTGTCCATAATTGTATATTTTAATGTGTGTTATTTAAGTGTCAATGCTTATATAGATTTTTTTTTAAACAGTTCCATCAGGTATCTTTCCTATTCATTTGCTGGTATGTTATTGTATTCCTTTAATTCTGCCATTTCTTTCCGTTGGTCTCTTATGAATCTGCATATTTGGTTTTGTCTACCGTAGAAGTCGCTTTCCATCCTTTTTGTAAACCATTCCCAGTGTTCATTTTTTGTTTTTCTTACCAACTGCTTTGTTTTATTTCGTATGCTTTTATAGGTTCTTCGGAATTCTGGAGTATTTGATGTTTTGTACTTCGTGTAGGTTTATTGTTTCTCTTTACGTTTCTCTTTTAGTTCTTTTTGGAACTATGGTGTATTTTTGTTGTTTCTTTTGTTCAGTATGACTTTGCGTTTTCCTAGAGCTTCTGTTGCTGCTTCTTCAATGTTGTTTTTAATTTTCTTTTAGCTTGCGATTATATCTTTGATGTCGGTACATGTACTTATGGTAATTAATGTCTTAAATTACTACAATTAGTTTTCGTGGCATACAGAAGAAGTTGGTGTATCGTGTGACAAAAAGATTTCAATAAAATTGAAAGGAAAATTTTATAAAACTAGTCATAAGCTCAGCTACGATGTACGGAACTGAATTTTGGGCATTTAACCAAAGGAAAATAACAAATGCATGTGACAAAAATGAGAATGCTTAAAAGTTTGCTTAAATACATAATAAGTTTGTTAGCCATAATGTCTGTCTTTAGAAAGCGAAAAACTTAAGAATAATCTATTCTATAGTTTATTTTTATGAACGAGAGAGTAATTAGCATAATTTTAACTGGTACCCCCGACCACTCCATGGGCGTGCTCAAGATTAATTGAAAAATTACTTTGAATAATTTTAAAAAATAAATGAATTATTTCAGTGTTATAAAGTGTTATGTGTATGTAAACAAAAGTGACCTCTTTTATCACACACTATATTAGAACTGACTGGCCTACATTAAAAAGGGTTTTAAAAAATTCACATTTTTTTTAATTTTTAAAAATTACAAAAGAGAAAAAGAGTTTTTAAAAACCGTCTAAGGTATGTTAAATAGATGAATAAAAATATTAATATAAAACTTACAGCTACTTGTTACAAATCCAAATCAGATTTAGAAGATGAACTTTCAGAACCAAGATTTATAATAACTGGCTCGATCATTTTATCAGTAATATTGTTCAGCTTCCACATTTTTTCCTCTTCTTTAATAGTGTGATTTACTGCTTTTTTCCAGTTTTCAGGTTTTACATTATTTACGGCCTCCAAAAACAACTGTTTAACATCATGAATTTTAAAAGTGGTATTTTTTCTTGAAACTTCACTCTTTATCTGTGCCCATACCAGTTCAATCGGGTTTAATTCACAATGATATGGTGGGGATCTAAGTACTGTCATTCCACGATTTTTGGCAATTTCATCAATTTCGTATTTTTTAAATTTTTCTTTATGAAGGGCACACAACGAATAAAGTTCCTTTCTTATAGATCCGGGATGGTACGTAATATTTTTTGAACTCAGCCAATTCTGCAAGTCTTTTTTTAACCACGTGATTGTGGGCAGTCATTCTATAAGTCTGGAGTGATAACTTGCATTATCCATTACTATTACACAGTTCTTAGGAAGAAGATCTATCATTTGTTTGAACCATTCTTGAAAGACATCAGCGTTCATGTCTTCATGGTAGTCACCGGTACGAGTTGATTCAAAAGTTAACAAACCACCTTCAACAAAACCGTCTGAACTGCGAATGTGTTTTATTATCTGCCTGCGTCCCTTTCCTGGTGGTGGGTTTAAACCAGTAGATAAGTTATTTACAAAAGCATGCCTTTGACTTGTAACAGTTTTATCCTGCCAAAATTTATTTGGTGTATGACCCTCGTTGATCCATGTTTTATCAAGATAAAATATTTTTCTTTTTTGGTTTCTCATTTCCTTTATGGTTCTTAGAAAATGTCTTCTCCATATGACAATATCGCTTCTTTCTAATAAAATAGACTTTCTGGGATTCTTTTTCCAGCGGAAGCCTATTTCTTTTAAAAGTTTCCATAACGTACTTCGACTCATTTCTGGGTAATCCTTATCATCTCGAACTGAGACAAGAACTTTATCCAATGTTGGAAATTCTTGTCTAAAGAAGAATTCATGCACTTTCCGTCGAAGTCCTTCTTTAAAATGATATTCTATTTGAAATTTTGGTTTCCCTGGAGCATTACGTGGCATTTGAAAACTATCACATTTCTCTTCTATAATAACTCTGTAAATCGTAGATTTCCCAACACCAACTGTACTGCTAACTAACTCAACGGTCTCATCAACACTTTCACATAAACGTTTGTCTGTAAATGATTTAAAAGAAATAAATATTAATGTTTTTTCATTAACTGTTAAAGGACCAATTTTTCGGCGTTTACACGGCACTTCCAAATTTTCCTTAACACTAGTATACACAATAAACTGCACCTTGCAACTGAAGTACCTACTTTTAGTGAACTGTTAAGAATTTTGAATACGCCACTTGGACCTTCCTACAAAATAGAAAAACCCACTATCACATTTTCTTTGGAATAAGTTTAGAAGGTAATTATCTAGTCAATTACTGTCGTAGATTCCTGGAATTAAAGAATTAAATGTTTTATTGTTGAAACCCTTACTTCGTGGAATGCACTCATTTCAGATAAAATAAAACGTTTTATTTTATCTAAAGAATTAAACTTTATTTTGCAAATAGGTAGGTACTTATTAAACTTTTATTGGTTATATATAACCAATAAAATAAACATCTTACATTTCTTGCAAATTCATTAGTACCTGTTAACCTCCATCACTCCGACACTGGCAACCTTATTTAGGGATTAGTAACCCTCACAACTATTGTATTCTATTCTGCTTCAACCTTTATACCTGGTGGTCATACTCAATTTAAAATTGTTTTCCTATATACTTCTGTAAACTTGTTGACAAATATCTGTTTTTCACTGAGTCACCCGTATCAACAGTTTAGGGATTTGCATACATAATTTATTGTTTTATTACTCTCTCATACATAAAAATACACTATAAAACATAAAAGACACACTTTATTTAGATCGTCTAAGAGACACGTTGTCTTGATTAGTTATTGAAAACCTTTAGACTAACCCTTTTTTAAAATATATGTTATACAATATCCTCTAGTTTCAATTTTCTAAAACAGTTTCCACTCGCTACAACGAACTTTAGCAATCCAACACCGAGAAAATAGCGTGTAAACATGGATACTGTTACAAGAAAACATAATACGATGGGGGTGTCACGTAAGGCGTCTGATAAAACTTTAAAAAGCGATACTTCGACTTCTAAGAATTTCTGGCGGGAATTCTTGTAGCTAAGAACAGCTAAAAAGAAAGGTGGAAGTTGTGATGGAAGTCGTTCGAACAAAGTTTACAAGGAATATAAAACTCTTTTCAAAAGTTACGATGAAATAAATATTGTTCTTAGAGTACGAACATTTGGGATTGTACTACAATATTTATCCTACGTCTAAACTTTTATAGTTTGTTCTCTAAACGTATGTCAGGAGCAGGATTATAGTTTTTTAAAAATAAAAATGTTAAGAATTTTACTGAAATAACGCAAGAAAAATGTTTAATTAAAATTAGACAAAAAAACGGATAAATTCTTTAAATTTTGTCAATTTTTCCTAAAATTGACAAAAATATTGGTTGTAAGTAACAAATGGTTAATTATCCATTTGTTACTTTAGTTACATATTAGTATATTAGATATTAATATATCAGAATTTGAAATAAATATCTCAAATAATTAAAAAATACCCTGACAGATAACACACACCTACAACAATTTCAAATAAAAATAAAAAACTTAGTAAACTTATTATACATTTGATTATAAAATGTACATGTTCAGTTGCCAAAGAGTTACTTTAATTTGTTCAGTAATTTGGACATTAGACTGAGTTAGTTATATTGTAGGATGTATTTGAATTATCCATATTGTTATATTAAATTTGATTAATTAGAGATTGTTAAAGTATGCCAATATTAAACACATCAATTTACTTTTGATATCTAAATTGAAACAATTTATAGACATTCATTAATAACAGCATATTTCATAAAACTAGATAACTTAACTTACAGTATTGAGAAACAGAAGAAGAACTATCACATGCTAACCTACATCTGTCAAATTTACCACTAGAATCTAATAGATAAAACATAAAAAACTCATTGTGCCCAAGACTGCGATTTAGTGCATTAAAGCCCTTACCCCCTTTTAAATTCAATGTTTGTTTCGTCCCTTCTAAGTGTTTTCTATTGTAGTGTGTTTAAATTGTCCTTAATTCTTTGTATTTTAATATTTTATTTACTTAACTTTCCAATAATTCACTAATTGCCAATAGAACTTTATCAAAGTAATTTGATAACTACAAGTTGGAAAATAATTGCACACCCACACAATTTTTACATCTAAACTTATTCATTGTCATGTCACCTTCATAAAACAATTACTCAATAAATAAAACACATTTCAAAAATATATCTCTCGAATAAGTATAAATAGCTTTTAATAACACAATGGTATATTACATCACTTTCATTTAACAAACAATCACACACATATCTCTTCTTCATTGGATCAAATCTATCTCCTCAAGAACTTCCCGTTTACTGTCAAACAACTGCAATAATAGAATTGAGTTCTCCATTCAACAATACATAGTAGTTTCAACCATGTTCTACCATCCATCAATTAATAGAGTACCGGCATGTAAGTAATGTTTATTTTATTTATTTGCTCATTTCATTTATTATTAACATGAATTTATTACAATCGAAGAGACTATTTTATAACAATTTGTGGGCCTTACCTTGTCTGTTTAAACTTTTTAAAACTTTTATACCTTTTATTCAACTTACTCATTTAAATAAAACCACAGACATGTAATATTGGCATAATTATTGTAATTTACAACATCTACTTCGTTTATCGTTATTAGACAACACCCTAATATGGGTTTTTATTATTTCAGCATTTGTTTAACTTTGTATCGAGACGTGAGGATGCTTTGCATATTGTAGAAAGCGAAACCGGTCGTCTGATAGTTAAATTAAATTGATTGTGAGTAAGTCTTATTTATTATTTCTTTGCCTATTTGAAATGGACTCACACAAGCAACATATTCATGATAAGAAGATTGTAGTTTGTTATTATGTTGACATTGTACCTGGGTTGTCAGATTCTTTAAATAATTATATAATACACTAAATTATAATAAAAGATGTATACAAAATTAAATTAACAGATTATCATTAAACATAAACAGGATTTAAAATGGGACATTATCCAACGCAATAGTATTTATTACAATTTTAATTTATGAATTTTGATTTTGTCTCTATACAAATTAGCCCATTTAATTATATTTGGTAATAAATAGAATTTATTATGTATGTAAACGATATAAATCGAAAATTACCAAATATACCAAAGCATATTTTCATTGATTAGGTGAATATTTGTATAAAATGTAGTAAATATTTATTCATTATTTAAACTTTATTTGTGTATAATATACCTATATATAAATATACGCGTAATTATACTCTTTGTAACAGTTTGACTGCGTGACCGGTCCCCTGGGACCGGTATTCGTTATTATTAAAGTGCGGCGTGTAAAAACTGCAAACTTTGAAGATGCAAGGTGAAAGATACAAAAGAAAACTTGAGGCAACGGAAATGGATTTCTAGAGGTTCAGCAGAAAAATCTCGGCTAGAAAAAGTAACAAACAACAGATTAAGAGAAATTATGAAAGTAAAACATACAATAGTAAACGATATTGGTACCCAACAACTCAGATGGTACGGTCATGTACAGAGAATGTCGAAAGAACGTCTCTCAAAACAAGTCTTAATATGGACCCCTCACTTCTTCTTCTTTGGGTTCCATCTTTTATCGAAGGTTGGAAATCATCATGGCTATGAGGACTCTGTTGACTGCCGCTCTAAAAAGTTCTGCACTACTGCATTCAAACCATTCCCTTAAGTTCTTTAGCCAGGATATTCTTCGTCTTCCCACATTTCGCTTTCCTCGAATTTTGCCCTGCATAATAAATTGTAATAATGCGTATTTTTGCCCTCTCATCACATGTCTTAAGTACTCTTTTAATAGTTAATATTATTTCCGCCTCATTTCCTATCCTTCTAGTTACTTCCATGTTTGACATTCTTTGAATCCATGATAATGGATATCCCTCACGGTAGACAAAAAAGAGGAAGACCCCGTCTTAGTTGGGGAGAAGGGATCAATAGAATAATGAAAGACAGAGACACAATATGTCTTTGTTTATGTAAAAGATTTTAATTTTGTTTTTTAAGTATCTTGGTAAAGTATTTTTTCACTGGCCAAAAAATAAACTTATACATTTCAAATTTTATTGGCATTTGAATTAGTGTTTTTCTTTGTATTCCTAGACCTATAGGTCTCAAGAAGGTCACTATATTATCATCAACTTAGTATATACTTTATATATCTACAAGGCATTCATTCGAATCAAAAGCTTTCTTGTCATCAATAAAGACAGTGAATAGGTTCCTTTTCTTTGGTGTATTAGATATGTAATCAGGTGGTCTGATTAGAAATAACTGAGTCGATAATAAGTTGTTCTTTCCAGCACATGGAATCCTTAGCGCCTCATTTCTGTCGAGGCTCTATGATACTGTTTAGAGCGCAGTGTTGGTAGATACGCTGGGCTAAATAGAATGTGATCAATTTATATAGAGTTAGCAGATAAATAATTGGTAATAAATATTTTGGCCTTTCGGCATTAAATAAGTTGTTCCCTGAGGTATGAATGATGGTATTTCCTGCAGATTAGAAATAACATGAATAATTAGTGTTAACAAGCATTCATTCTTTCTTCTTTAGGTACCATCTCCTCTAAGGAGGTTCGTAATCATCACAGCTATTTTCACTTTTGAGATTTACTAGTTGAGTAGTTGAGAACAAGTCGACGGAACTGCAATTATACCAATTTCTCAGATTGTTGAGCCAGGAGATGCGTCTTCTTCCAATACTTCGTTTTCCCTGTATTTTTCCCTGCATTATGGTTTGTAGCAACACATATTTATCCCATCTCATAACGTGGCCGAGATACTGGAACTTTCTTATCTTAATCGTATTTATAATTTCCATTTCCTTTGTCATCTTTTGACAACCTCAACATTTGTTATTCGGTCTACCCAACTTATTTTTAATATTCTTCGGTAGGTTCACATCTCGAATGCTTCAAGTCGATTGCTCACCTCTTTCTTTAAGGTCCAGGCCTCCACCCCATACAGCATCACCGAAAACACATAAGAACGTAATATTCTTATTTTGATTTGTAAATTATGGTCTCTACTGCATAATACTTTTCTCATCTTATTAAATGTTGCTCTATCTTGTCCAATTCTCATTTTTATTTCTTCTGTATACTCGTTATTCTCATTAATAATTGTACCAAGATATCTGTATTTTTTTACTTTTTCTATTGGAACTCACCAAGTCCAAGATGTGTCTGACCTCACGTTTGAGGAATTCATGGGTGCCTATGGAGGTACCGGTAAAGCAAGACATGATGTTACCACTGAAGAAAGGCAAGATCTACTCGCTCTTCCCGATGACTACTCACTGGCCCTTACCATCCCGGCCAGTATCAAAGACGCACCAGGGTTGGCATCCGTCTTTCGAAGGAAGTTTGGTCGAGTTGCAGAACTTCAATGCCAAGTGCCAGCTCCTGGTAAAACCTTGAAACTCCAAGATGCATCACGTTACCTTTTCTACCTGGTAACAAAAGACACTGCCCGTGACCAACCTACCTACCGAGATGTATGGGAAGCTTTACTTCGATTGAGAGAGCACGTACTAGAGTCCGACGTGCAAAAGTTAGCCATGCCAAAGGTAGAGTGCCACCAATTAGATTGGAGGGTTATTCGAAGTATGGTGGAGGAGATCTTTAGAGACACCGAAGTCCAGGTGTTAGTCTGTTGCAATCCGCATAGTTACTGGTGCGAAGAGAAAACCGTCCCTTGTCATTTTTATAAAACTGGAAGTTGTAAAAGAGGGTCCAGTTGCCCATACCAGCATACCGTTCCAGTTTCAGCCCCGACAAGGTTCCAGGAGGAACCATCTTTTAAGAGGGGGGCAATGTTACGATTTTAAATGTTATGGCGTATAGAACTGTAAATATTTTATGACTAATTCTTTCTTATTGATTCTCGTAATTTGTAGGTCAAATTCTACCTGAGACACGTTGGGTTCCCCTTCGCTATAACAGCGACGAATACGAGTTTTCTGGAACCGCTTCGATACCAGTTGTTAGATTATTGCCGCTCTGTCTACGAGAGCCTCGTAAATACGAGATGATTCTATGGAGTTCCACTATAATGTAGAAGGTCGCCGAACTTTCCAGATAGCGGAAGTTTTTGTATATAAACGACACATTTTTATTTGTGAACTCAGTCATAAGAAGCTCGGGAACCGCGATTTTAAAATGTATCGAACATAACATAAATTTGTACAGTTATTTAATAAATTAGTAATTAGCTATCGTGAGTTTTAATAAATTAGAATATAGACAATAAATTAGAATAAAGACAAATAAATTAGAACAATATAAATATACTACAATATTCTCTGCAATTAGTATAATATCATCGGCATATCTGATATTGTTGATGGGTCTGCCGTTGACTTTTATTCCAATTGATATATTTTCGAGTGATTTTTTAATTATTTCTTCCGAATCTCTACTTCCTCTGAAAGTTCTCTGTCGACTCTAACTTTTTTTTTAACTGTTTGGTTAAAGTAGAGATGATTTATTATTCTTTTAAGTCTTTTTTGTCAATGTGTTTCTCTTTAAGTAACTGTATAAGACGGTTGTGTCGGACCTTATCGAACGCCTTATTATAATCAGCATTCATAAGCATATGCATAAGCATTCATAAGTACTCCAAACTTCTTGGATCAGAAGTTTTTAACTCCATCTGGTTTAGGAGATTTCCAGTTATGGAGCTCGTTAATGATCTTAGAGACTTCTTCTGTGGTGAAGGGTTCATAAACAATAGGATATTGTTTACAGTCGTGCATCATTCTGCCATTCAAATTCGGCCATTTTCTTTTATCCATTCTGCGTTGCTCTCAAGAGCAGCTGGTGTGAAAAATTTATCTCCCCAAAACTACTGAATTTTTTCTTGGCTTGGGTGTGATTTATTGGCCCTTTCTTCATTGAAATTAATTTTTCCAGTGGTCCTAAATAAACGAAGAGTATTTGTTTTAATGTATCAATGCACTGTTGAGCCATGTTGTTGCACTGATTCATATTGCGAGTATCTTGCATTGCTCACCATTACTCACCATTATTTCTTCGGCACTTTTGATGAATTTCCTACTTCTTATTCCTCGTATATATTTTCATATATATATATATATATATATATATATATATATATATATATATATATTCCTCGCAACTATATAATTTAATAATATAATTATTAATTCTCCTTTGTATAAAATATTATTAGCTTTAAAGGAATAAACAAAAACTGTAGATTCATTCTTGAATAATTTCTCGCATCTGATATTTCATCTAATTATAAAAAAATTAAAGGAATAACAGTTTCCTTCATTTCATTGAGCTATAGCACTAATATACATCAACAATGGCAGACTCCCATTCTGGATAATTGAATAGGCTTGGAGTTAACGAAGCGATATAATGTATTCTGTTTCAGATGCGTCAGTTGTAGGTAAATAAAACTGCCGCTATGTACTTCATTAAACAATAGAGTATATAATTGACTCTAAAAGTTTTAATTTAAAATTTTCACTCCTACTACTGACATTTGTTAAATGCGACGTAATAAAAAACGACGTTCGGAAAAGTTCATAAAAGAGTGGCTGTGAATTCAAACAGATGGTTGACAACGTTTCGACTTTATCAACGGAAACAACCCATGTGCGTTACCACAGAATAAAGTCGGGGGAGTGGGTGTATGGTTTAGTGGAATGAGTTAAAAATTTAGTATAAATCATCGTGCTAAGCAGCCTTTGTTGATCAATCTGTATTTGTATTACCATAATATATTATATGCACCCTTTGTTCTTATATTATCCCGACACCTACAAAATTTTCAATTTCTAATTTAACTAAGCTGTCACCGTGCTTCGGAGGGCACGTAAACCCGTCGGTCCCGGCTACGATAGTAGTCGTTAAGTCATGTTAGGGGCGCTTTAGCGACCTGAAAACCCTAACATTAGACTTTAGCCAGAAGGTTACACTAACTTTACTTTTTTACGTTTTTATAACTTATTATTTAGCTCCTCCATTTAATTCTCTAAGAATCTGTCTATATAAAAGGCTAGGCTAGAAAGAAAGCTGAAATACCACATCATATAACTACCGAGTCAATCATATTTGGTTCATGAAACGATACGTTTAAATTATTAATACTAATAATATTAATTAGATAATAAAAATTGCCAAAACTATTGGTTGCTGTAATTTAAAGATAATATTTAATAAACAAAATAATCTAAAGCTTTAGATTAGTTTATATTTAAACACCTAGCGAAACCTAGAAAAAATAAACTTATCTAAAAGATAAAATGTAAAATATTTATTTACCAAATACAGCACCGATTAAGAAGTTCGGTGTTCGTGCGAGAGCGACTTCTGCAAGTGTGTACACATAAAGCAAATATTGAGGCAAGTTACTGTCTGCAATTATTGTAGAGAGAGGTTTGTAAAGTTTTTTCGTAATAAATGTCGGAGATGTATACACTGAATCTTGGAAAATTTGCGCAAGTAATTCAAGATCAGAAGTTGAAATGTCGGCTGTCAAAGTTAGATATGCTGCTGCGTATGTAGTAATTCTACTACAAACCAAAAAGAAGAAAAAAACGAATGTTTGGGTGACAGATTGGATTTTAAGAAGATCTACACATGGTTTTTATAAAACATTATTAACTGAGAAGAGAAAATACCAACAAAATGGCACAAAAGTGTAATAATTCCTATCCATAAAAAGGGAGACAAAACCAAGTGCTCTACCTATAGAGGCATCTCCCTACTTAATACGGCGTACAAAATCTTATCTAACATCCTATTAAGTAGACTAACATCTTTTGTAGAAAATTTCATAGGGGAATACCAAGCCGGATTCAGAAAAAATAGATCGACCATAGATCAGATTTTTACTCTCAGGCAGCTGCTTGAAAAAGGATGGGAATTCAATAGAACTATTCATAATCTCTTCATAGATTTCCGACAAGCATACGACAGCATTAAAAGGGATCAGATGTGGAATGCAATGGCAGAACTTTCAGTTCCAAAAAAATTTACCGAGCTCGTTAAAGTTTGTGTAAATGGCTGTAGATCTTGAGTGCGGCTAGGTAACAAGCTCTCAGAGTCGTTTGAAATAAACAGTGGACTGAAACAAGGAGACGCGCTGTCACCTCTTCTTTTAATATAATCCTGGAAAAAGTAGTAAGAACCGCACAAATTAGAACAGAACTACTGACAGTAAATGGACCAAAATTACTACTAGCATACGCGGATGACATTAACATTGTAGGAAATACCGTCACCAATGTAAAAGAAACCTTCAATAAATTAGAGAGAGAGGCAAAAAATACCGGTCTAATATATGTGCATTAACAGACAAAAGAGACGAGATAGAATAGGACAAAATGTAACAATAGACCCCTATAACTTTGAAAGAGTGGAGAGTTTTAAATATCTCCGAGCGACTATCACCACAGATAAAGATATCACGGAAGAGATAAAAGGGAGAATTCAGGCAGCAAACAGATGTATGTATAGCCTTCACAACACTATTAAATCCAAGAGCCCAACACAAACATCAAAAATCAGGATATATAAAACAGTAATTAGACCGGTGCTCATGTATGGGTGTGAGACGTGGACGCTGACAAAAGCAATGGAAAGTAAACTCAGATGCTTTGAGAGAAAAATCCTCAGAAAGATCTTCGGTCTCTATCACGATCCGAATACTAACTGGGTAATAACCGCCTTACCAAGTTAATCTGGGAAGAAGTCCCGACAGGAAGAAGGCCCTTAGGACGTCCACGAATGCGATGGAGAGATAATATATGGTCAGATTTGAGAACAATGAGGCTACCCACTGACTTAAACATCATGGACGACCGTTCGAGATAAAAGCATGTTGTGCAGTCAGCCAAGACCCACCCCGGTTGTAGTGCTACCAGAAGAAGAAGAAGATTATTAACTAAATTAAGAGAAACCTACAGAACTTAATAATTTCCTACGTATGCGTATTATTGATTTTAATTGTATCTTAAAACTTGTTAGCACAATTATATCAAAAACTGACACAAAAATGCGCCCTAAAATGGATTGGGCCCATTTATTTTGGCAAGAAAACAATTATATGTATAATGTTTAATACTAATATTAATAATAATAATAATCATCATCATCATCACATGATCATCCACGCAGTGCATTAGAGAGAACAACATTGCCGCGGTATCAAGGAGGAAGAGGACTTTTGGATATAGGTGAGCAATTGTATAAACAAATTGCTAATTTAAGATCTTATTTTCAGGTACAGGCTGAGACATTTACTTTACTGAGCAATTTGCGCAGTAGATGATACAATGCCGCTTAAACTGAGGCAACAAGAAATGCGCATAAAGCGCTTGACTAAGCAAGATAAAATGCGCATCTGGATGAGTAAACCTCTGAATGGGCGACATCTCAATGCGATCAGCCCAGAATGTGTCGACAATACAGGGTTTAACTATTTGTTGATATCAGAAAAGATGTTTCCCGAGACTGAGGGTTTCCTACTTGCCATTAAGGATCAGGTTATTCCAACTAAAAATTACCTGAAATATATTGTTAAAATCCTTAAGTCCAAAATGACAAATTCCGATATGGATGCCAAGCCCAAGAAACTATCCAACATCTTACTGGGGGCTGCCAGGCGTTTGTCGGAACTGATTTTAAAGAATACCATGACTCAGTTTTCCTTAATATCAATAAGTTCCTGACAAAATGCTTGAAAATGACAACTACATGCTATACTGGGACCGCACTATGCTTACAGATCAACCAGAGGCACATAATAGACAGGATCTCATACTAGTTAATAAACTTACCAGTCAAATAACACTTATGAATGTGGCGATAACTAACACCAATAATTTGAGTGTGAAATACAACAAAAAGATCGCCAAGTATAGAGATCTAGAAATACAAATCAGGAGGCAATTGAGAATGGAAAGTACCCAGATAGTACCTATTGTTCTATCTACTACTGGTGATATTCCCAAAAATCTTTTAGCCAACATTAAACAGCTGGGTCTAAATGATCATCTTTAAGGCCATGCAGAAAGCTGTTCGCGACGTCCAGATGTGTACTAAAATTTTTGGGAGATACTTCAACATACCAAATCACCTCGGGCTCGATAACACGGAAAGAGTACCCACCAGAGCTCAATCCTTTTGAGACCATGGGTATTTAAGATGAGTGAATTTTCCCCTTAGAGGAAGTGTGCGCGGTATGGCTAAATCTAGATAACAAAAATGTTTAATAATAATAAAATATCAATCCAACGTGTACTTATAGAAAGTTTTACTTATAAAAAGGTACAAAGGTTATTTTTATTAACAACTTTAGGCTTTATATCAGTCTTTGAGCCTTGTTTTTTTTACAAAGGGTAGGATACTAGCCTGGCTCATCAACCCTCCTCATCAAGAACGTGGCTTCTGAGCATATAAGAAGGAAGAAGAAGAAGAATAATAATAATTTCAGGAGACTAGTACCACTTTCTGATGTACTTGTGCAGGATTCCTCGTGTGTACGATTGGCCATCTAATTCCAGAATGTTGTAAGGCTGTGTATAAGGTTCAAAAAAATAAATACCTTAAATTGAGTATGACATGTTTAATATACGAATTATCTTCTTGTGGTTACCAAACATTTAAATTGGAAAAAATGAGGCTTATGATGAAGGTCTTGATGAACTTGATAATAAAGTTGATAAAAAAGAAATAGGTAAATATATTTTATATTTTTTTTTTTTTTTAAACCGTATCCCTTTCAGTTCTACGCCCTTTAATTGTCATTTTATTATAATGCTAGATACCATAACGAAGAACTTTTGAAATAAAAAAGAAAACCATTGTTACATTTTTTTAAAATAATGGCCTGGTGGTCCCTTATGCTGTAAATCGCAAATAATATGCTGATATCTCTTTTGCATAGTCAGCACACAAAGCTACTTTGAGAGAAAAAGTAAACAAACAATAAACAAAAGGATCAAAGACAAATGTTTGTAATTTCTCTTAACAGAGAAACATTTATTTTATATAATTTATATGGACATTTAAAAACCTCTTTACCATGGTATCTTTTAGAGTACTATGAATATTCAAGATATCTCGGAACGTTGAAAAGAACTAAAGGCATATTTCTACTGTAAGCAAAGGCAGAAAAATGTATAAATAAAATTAATAGAAGCAAGAAGTTTATAGAGTATCTATAAATTATCTTTACAGTTTTTTTGAAGTTGATATAACAGAGAGGCGTAACTTATGGTATTGTTCTTTTCAGAGCCTCCTTTTAGTCGTGAAATATTGTTGTGTTTTAGGGATGTCAAGACTTATTGCATGGAAAATCTGACAGCGACCAGTATTGTATTAGCCACATATGCATTGGTCGTTAACCCTAGATTGCCAGTGTGCGTAAATTTAACATATACAATTTCAAATGTAGCGCGTAAAACTTCTGCCACTTATTTGATTAAGCTCATCTTCTAGCCATGCAGAGAACTAAGAAGACAGTTCGTATTCCTAGTTATGCCTAGTATATTACAGATTTCCTGAAATAGATCGTTCTCGAAATTTCTTTCTTGGTCAATATGGATCTCCAAAGGCACACAAATCGACTAAAGTGCTCTTTGATCAATAGATTTTGTCAATGGTAGCTCTGTTGTATATTAAGATTAATAATACAACACACACTATCTCTTAAGCTAAAAGTAACCTAACAATATTTAAAATGTATTTTTTCTGCCATATTATTTAAAAGGCTTTGAGGTTTACAATATAAACAGTCTTTTATGTACCGAGTTTCTCATTATATTTTGACCCCCACTTATTTTCCTTGTTTTCGGGAATACAAAAAAAAGTTTCAAATAAAAGTTATATTATTTTATCTGTACCGACCAACAATGTAGCAACAGACCAAATTTTGTATACAAGGAATGCCCAATAAAATACATCTTCAATATTTCAAATAGGACACCCTGTATTTTTTTATAGTTTGGGTAGCCCTGCATTTCCTGATCACCAATATATAACATTATGTAGCATAAGTTTTGTTCTATAATGGCATATGGTACTACAAAAGGGTAACCGTAGGTGGCTATACAACTGACATTTCAACTGTCAGTCCTCATACGGAAATGGCTTATACTGCAGATGAAGAAGTAGATATATTCTCAATTTATATAAAAAATAATAAAAGCAAGCAATCTGCAAAAAGAGAATATAGGCTATATATTTATCCAGATTGACAAACTCCTTCTGCAAATACTTCTTCTAGTTCCATGACCGTTATCGATCGTTGGATATCATGTTGGCTACCATATTCGTTATGGTGACTTTATTGACAGCAGCTCTAAATAACGATGTAGGTGATTTTCCATACCATTGCCTTATATTTTTCAGCCATGATGTTCTTCGTCTACCAGGACCACGATTACCTTGGATCTTTCCCTGAAATATCAGATGTAAAAGATCATAATTATTTTTCAGGGTGTCTCATAATGTGACCGAAGTATTCCAGCTTGCGTTTCTTTATTATATTGACCAGTTGTGTTGTTTGGCTCAGCCGTTTAAGGACCTCCTCATTTCTAACTCTGTCGATCCATTTTATTTTCAGTAGTCATCTGTAAACCCATATCTCAAAGGCTGTCAAGCGTTTAAGCATAGCCTCAGTTAGAGTCCACGCTTCCACTCCATACAGCAGGACAGGAAAGATGTAGCAAGATGTCATACAAACTCTAAGGTTAATGCTAAGATAGTGACTGTAAAGTACGTTTCTCATTTTTACAAAGGCACGTCGGGTCTTGTTCTATTCGGCTTTTAATTTCTGCTGATGAATCCCAGCTCTCATTGATATTACTGCCGAGATACACGAGTTTCTCTACTCTGTCCAGTGGGGCATCTCCGACTTTTATACCGTCATCCTGTATATAATTTTGTTTGCTAACTATCATATATTTACTTTTCTTAACGTTGAGTTTTAATCCATACTGATCACACGTCTGTTTTATTTTGTTCATTAGATTTTAAAGGTCTTCTCCGCAATTGGCAAGGACTAAGGTATCGTCGGCATATCTAACATTGTTGACGGTTACTCCATTCACAATAATACCATTGGTTGTCTCCATTAAGGCTTCCTTAAATGGAGACTTTATTGGAGAATATGGAGAATATTTAAGGATTCCTTAAATATTTCCTCCGAATATAAGTTAAAAAGTAAAGGCGACAATATGTTCTCGAACGCGACTAGTTCGCGCTCGAGGAGCATCGCCCCGCCCCTCATTTTTCCTATTGGTCCCTGATCTGGAAATCCCTATTTATCGCTACTGCAGCGTGTATAAAAATAGACGATTTTCAGGTCAACCAAGTGAGTCCTTCAGTGGCTCTCCGAGAGGTTAGTGCTCTCGGGGCTCTGCTTCCTTTTTAGCTTTCCATACTCTGTGGCTGAGTATTTATTCTACTACAATTTGGTGTTTTACTTCAACTTAACATCGTTCATGTAAGAAATAACTTGCCTTTTTCAAGGCAAGTCACCAAAGAAGACAACCTGGTGGTTTATTTCAACGAAGAATTTTCGTCATGTAAGAAATAACTCGTCTTTCTCAAGACGAGTCATCAGATGAGAAAATTTTTACAAGTCCATAACCTATAAGTGGACTTGGGTAGTGGTGCTTACGTTGACGTCTCCGACGCCCTCTACAGAGCACCTGGAGGACATAGAAGGATGTCAGACTGCTATTTGATCCCCCGCGGTGACAAATATACAGCCTTATCTCACTCCTCTTTTTATATTTATTTCATCCGACAGTTCTTGTTCAACCTTTATTCTTGCCACTTGATGCCAGTATAGATTTGTAATTATTTGTGGATCTTTATCGTCCAATCCAACTGTTTCCAATATTTCTAGCATTTTGTTATGTCGGACTTTGTCAAAAGCTTTTTCAAAATCGATTGCACAAATGTACACATTTTGATTTATATCTCTGCATCTCTGTACTAGCACCTGTATACTATACAAGGCTTCTCTTGTACCCAAGCCACTCCTAAACCCAAATTGAGTATTGCTAATTCTGTCCTCTAACAGCGTGTAAATTCTGCTGTGTATTACTCGCAGGAAGATCTTCAAAACGTGACTCATCAGACTTATTCTCCGATAATCACCGCATGTCTTTGGACGATGTGTCTTAGGTATTGTGACAAATGTCGACTTTAACCAATCAGTTGGTAATATCCCAGTGTCATAAATTCTGTTAAAGAGATTACACAGAGCTTTAATTCCATTTTCTCACAAAAACTTTAGTATTTCAGCACTAACTTCATCAGGGCCAAGTGCTGCAAATACGTATGATGAATATCTTAATACTTTACTTTACTTTGAAGGTAAAAATTAAAAACTCAAATAATAGATTTAATCCATAATAACATTTTTATTTTAGAAAATTCCGAAACTAGTCTAAACAATGCTACTCTAATGCATTAGAGAAAAGCCGTGCGATGATACATAGGGTTTGAAAAAAGCACAACTATAAGCTGTACAAAATATTACAGGTAAAGAACTTACCGATGTTCATAAGAGAAAGCGTTTACAGTTCTGTCAAGACATGCTTACAAATTTGAACAATGATCCTAATTATTTTTATAACATTTTATGGACAGATGAATCAAATTTTTCAACTTAAGGCATTTTTAATAGAAGAAATATAAGTATTCGTAGGAACATAAAAATATTAGAAAAAGAAAAATTAAGCAAATAAAAAAGTTAGGAAGAAAATCAATAAATGTGTGGTGCGGAATATTTCAAAACGAAATAGTTGGACCATTGTTTTATGATTATAAGATAACTGAAGAATTATATTTGGACACAGTCATTACAGAAGTGGATGAGTTATTAAATCATAATTATACACAAAATCAATTAAATAGTATGATTTGGCAACAAGATGGAGCATCGCCACATAATGAGGTAGCCGTTCAAGAACATTTAAATAATCAATTTAATGTGTGGATCGGCAATAAGGGTACCATTACATGGCCACCAAATAGTCCCGACTTAACACCATGTGAAAGCTTTTTATGGGGGTTTTTTAAAGAAAAAGTGTATCTTGATTCAAGTACAAATATCACTATATATTTGCACTATCACGGCACAAGTTCGCACGGAAATTGAAAATTTAAATGATTATAATAACACAATATCTGATGCATTAGAAAATTTGAGACAAAGATATTACTTAGGCATTGATAACAATGGAGGATAATTTGAGCATCTATTGTAATCTTAAATGTAGTATTGTATGTTAAATGTAGTATGTAAGTCATTAATTTTGTTGACTTTCTAAATATATTTTTTTCTTATCTTAGTATAGTATAGTAGTACCATACGCCATTATAGAACAAAACTAATGCTACACTATGTTATATATTTGTAATCAGGAAATGCAAGGCTACTCAAAACTATAAAAAAATACAAGGTGTCCCATTTGAAATATTGAAGATGCATTTTATTGGGCACTCCCTGTATACAAAATTTGCTACAGTTGCTACACTGTTGTCGGTACAGATAAATTATTACAACTTTTATTTAAAACTTTTTTTTGTATTTCCGAAATCAAGGAAAATGAGTAAGGGTCAAAATATAATGAGAAACCTGGTATATCGAAACACCTCCATGCCATTTATCTTTTCTTGTGAAATACGCTACTTGCTTATAATTTTGATAACAGAATAAATCCTTATTTAGATCACTGCATCCTGTTTCAGATACACATAGAATATCAGGATCCTCAGAGCTCAATATTACCTACATTCTGTAACTTTTATTAGTCATTGATTGAGAGCTAACACTTATGGTTTTAAATTTTTCAGAAGAAACTACCTGATTATTATTATTTTGTGTACCGTGTCCGGGCATTTTTATGGACACCCTCCATTTATTTATTATCGCCTCCATTTGGCTGTTCCACTCTGTAGAATGGAGTTTACATAATACTAAGAAGGAAAAATTAGTACTGATTATTAAAATACTTTGCTTTTCTTTTTGTTCTGATTTTTTAAAACCTCTTGAGGTTTACCTAAATTGACGGGGGCTTCGTAACGCTCTATAATTCGATCACCAAGGAGTTAACTCCACCGAAACGCCGCAATGAAAATTAAGGATGTCTTCTTCCCTCGGGCCATCGAAAATCAATCAAATTTTGTTATGTTGACGTCCTAAGAAGCCAACGATCTTGACCTTTTTTATTTTAGGGCTACGTTCAGTTTAGACGGTAAATACGATATGACAGCACGTAAAGGATAACAAGTGAATTTCTCTCTTCTATATTGCCTGATAGCTTTTTTAAGGCGTATTCCGTGTTTTTCCATGATATACTTAAATATCTACTTGAGTAAAAACTGGTGTAACGTTTTTATATGCGTTGTTAAGTTCATAAAAGCAGCGGTGAACGTAAATAACAATAACTTTACCGTTAAATTGTTATAGGGTGTGCCATGCTAAACCAAGTCAAGTTCAGTTAGACTACAAAAATGTTCTGAGGACTTTTACTATACAGGGAGAAACTTAAAAAATTTCTTCGCCGTTGAAATTTTAACGAAAATTACGGTAAAAGTTCAAATTATTTACATTACCTATTTAATTTATTTATCTAATGAAGACCTGTCGACACGTTATTCACTAATCATTGCAGCAATAATAACAAATCCATCAGAAAAATGTTCAACTCCAAGACTAATGTATCAAACAACAGACTGGAATATTATCAAAGGTATCCTACAAAAAAATAGACTTATAAATCCCACTTACTTACTTACTTTCCGTGTTCGGAACACCTAAAGCTTTAAATTTTATGTTTTCAAAGGTTGGCCACATAGATGGCCCTATCACTCGCTAAGAATAGGTCTTCTTCTGTGCAAGGCTCTCTCATCTCTGTGCATGATAGTAGATGGTGATTATTCTGAACCGTGCCACAGTCGCAGGTATCGTCCTCCTGGTATCCCCATTTCTTCAGGTTACTAGCACAATGTGAAACGCCAGTTCTTAGTCTGTTTAGAGACACGGCAAATTATGTCCAGCAACCATGTCCTCTAAAGGAAGCAAAATGTGTTGTAGTTGACGCTTGCCATAGGTGTATTTGGCTCGTCTTTGGCTCTTCGGAAAGGGATCGACATTTTTTTAGAAAGCTTTTCCGAGATCTTAATCTACTTGGCTAAACTTGGTAGTTATACACGGAATGTGTTTGATCCATCTCCTGCTTCTTTCGTTCTATCTCTGACGTGACCTGTGTTCTGATAGCAGGTGGAGCGATTCCAACTATACAGTAGACCTCTTCGATAGGTGTCGGTTTCAAGCAACCAGATATTATACGAACCGTTTCATCTAACGCAACACCGATTTTTTTAACTTGACCAGAGTTTTCTCACACTGGTACTTCAAACTCGGCGGCAGAAAAACATAATGCTAAGGCAGACGTATGGAGAGTATGTGGTTGCGCTCCCCGTTTTGTGTTTGTAAGTTTGCGGATGATATTATTTCTGGTGCTTACTTTTTCTTGATATTTTGACAGTGATATCGATAAGACAGAGTTCTATCCAGACGTACGCCGAGGTATTTTGGCATCCCATTGTATTCCACCATCTTACCACGCCATTCCATTTTACTTCGGGCATGCTTGTTTCTAAGGTAGAAAGCACACAACTGGGTTTTTGTAGGATTTGGTTTCAAATGGTTTTCGTCATAGTATAGTGCTAAATCTTTCAGGGCATCTGTAAGTTTTACTTCGACTTCATTGAACGTGCTTCCCTGAGCTGCCACAGCTGTATCATCCACGTAAATAAACTGTCTTGTTTGTTAGTTTTTGGGTTGTTCGTTGGTGTAAATGTGTAGCGTTTTATATTTTAGATTTTTGTAGTATGCCCCTGGTTGTTTATCTCAAGTTGTAGCAAGTTTTTTTTAATATTTCGGCGGAGAAGTTAGATGTATGTTGTAAATATTGATTTCAAGTTTTTTTGGCGAGTTAGGGCAAAATCATTGTCAAGTAAAAAATATTCCGGTTAGAATAATCAATAACTACGTGTTATTTTACCCAATTTAAAAGTTACTATTTCAACATGTTTTTTGTCGCCGAAAACGATTATATTACATGAGTCCCCTAATATTCCGTTTAAAAAAAGAGGTTTTATTGTCGTTCGTCCTTTTAGAACAAGGGTACGAGGTATTGTTTGTTTAGCTGCGGAGACGCAAGAGGGATTTATTTGGCGTTTGAGTTTGTAAAATGTAACACAGATAAAAATTCCAAGAATAGATTTGAAACTAGGCAGACGTGTTACAATGTAGAGTCGGAGAAAAGATTTGAAACTGTGTAGACGATAAATATGTTTGGGAATTTTGAATCAAAAAGTCGATTCATTTTTTGGTAATGTTTTAAGACCAGTCAAAGTGCTAATACTCTTGCATAAGCAGTTTTGACAGAGTAGTTAGTCACTAGAAGATTTGTATAGATACCGGAAACTTTTGAAAAGTATTATATAGGATGTCCTCGTCGTCAGCTTGATTCCTCCACCAAACCTGTTTCGATCGCTCGTTCCTGAGTATGGAAATGGTTTCCTTGTTCATAATGGAGAATATGTCCAGAGATATTGGCAAGTTTCCAAGTTAAGTGAAATATGTAAAAATTAAGATAACTTTTAATATAATAATTTTTCCAAGTTATCAAGACATTTCTAATAATTGCTTTCATTAAAATAAAAGAATTTGTAATTATTAAAGTTTTATATTATGTTATGAATAGTAGCTAAAAAATGTCATATTTTATTCTAATTTAAAATGTTATGTTGACATATGACATTTGCTCTAATCCATTGTGGTTGTAAAACAATTTCAATTTTCATATATAAGGTTAAATTCTACAGTATTTTCATAAAAGGATATCCAATAAATTTTAATAATCTAATTTGGCCATATTATATAAATATTAAACGCCATATTAAACGTTTGATTTGTTTCCCCGATTATTTTAATTTGAAAATCTCCCAACCTTTTTTGTGTGCTTACTTTTTTATAGGAAAGAAGAGCCTTTTTTCTTTCCTTTAGCAAACTAGGATCCATCGAAGCGGCTCCCGTATCTTAACTTGCTAGAAGCCCTTTTATGTTGTCTTTATTGTCCAGTTGTCCGGGAGTATGTAGGTATGTAAGTATTCCTTTGTTTTTATTTAGTATTTACCCCATTCCGACCCAAATGTATTTCAACTTATCCACGACCCAGCTCTCCAACAACCCTCTGAGTGCCGTACGCACTAGTTTCGATTTATTTTGTTTGCCCAATCTTCTACCCCATGTTCTTACCCTGAAGTAAGCAAAATATTCGTTATAAATGTTGTATAGCAACGGCGCGAGGACACTTCCTTGTGGGAGTCCATTTTTTATCCCCCCACCGACTGTTCTTGGACTGGAGCGTTACGTAGAAGCGTCTGTTCTGAAGAAGACATTTCATTAACCTTGTTAGTCGGAAATCATTTGTAATTTCGTAGAGCTTTACCAGCAGCCGTTGATGGTTAACTGTATTATAAGTGGCAGTCAGGTCTATGAACACTAGTCCTGTTATTTCTTTCCGTTCAAACACATCTTCAATATGTTGGATGGGATTAAGAGTTTGACAGAATTTTCCGAGTCTAAACCCTGCTTGTTCATAAATAATTTTAGTGTCCACAGATTCAGCGATCCGATTCAGTATAATTCTTTTGAACGCCTTGAAAAGGTAACACAAAAGGAGACACGTCTAAAACTCTTTGTATCCACCGGATTCTTTCCTGGTTTTAAGAGGGCCACCACTCTAGCTTTCCTCCAGATTTTGGGGAGTTGGAATGTACGGACGCAACAATTCATCATTTTTACGAGCCACTCTAGGGTTTTTTGGTCTAGGCCAGCTGCTTTATTTTCCTTTATTTGGTCGATCGCACCTCTCATCTCCTCCAGACAAAAGGAAGTACCTAGAACATCCTCTTCGTCGATATTTCGTTGTACTCTCACTTTGTTCTTCCTTGATGTCGTCTTACCATTTGTCAGCAGATGACAGGCTACCTAATCAGGTGTGACTTTTGTCAGATTGGGTGCCGGAGCAGCGGGATTGTTGCCAAAATTCCGAATTAATTTCCAAGCCCCTCTGCTAATTTGTTTCATGTCTAGGCTCGTGACCAGCTTACACCACCTGTCCGTTCTGTTGGCGGATATCGCATGTAGCACTTCCTTCCAGGCCTGTATTGTTGCTTCCGAAAAGGGATCGTCTTCATATAGCTGCTCCTATCTTTTAAGTAGGGGTTTAGATTCTTCATTTAGTCCCGCTATGTATTCGGTTCGGCAACTTCTAGGAATATATTTTCGTGATGTTTGTTTTACAAATGTGTATAAATTTAACGCATAAATCAGAGCACGGTTCTAGCTGGAAAACTTCTTGATCTAAAGCTTCAGCGAATTTTTCTCATTTTACTTTAGTGAAATTGAATCTTCTCGTGAAAGAAACAATTTAGTATCTGATAGCCGCGTTCAAAAAACAAGTTATTGGTCTGTGCTGTGTTTTGGGAGGGCGCTTCTAACATTTTTTGTTACTTGGTCTCTAATCCTGTCGCTGAAAAATATATCGTCTGGGTTGCAACCTCTGCGCCATCTTCCGCTGTTGAAAAATGCAGGCTGTTTTGGATCATGAATAAGTTTGAGGTTCATGTTTTCAGCCTAATTTTCGAGTTCTTCATCATTGGAGTCTGTTTCGTTATACCCATACGCGAGTAAGTATAACTTCAAAATACATTAACAGAAGAAGTTGTAGACAAAAAGGTATACAGTGGTTACAATTGAAACAAAAACAATAATATGCCGTTTTTTAGTAACAATTTTTGAAACCTTATTATTTTAAACTAAAATAAATAAATACATAAAAAATATTAAGCATGGTCATCTCACCTAGTATCTATCTAAGACTGACCCTAATAGCGACTCCATATCTATGTATGTCTGTTTCCCGAATAATAGATTATTTCTTTCTTTATATTGCTTGTATCAGAGTTTGTTATCTTATGTCTCTATTTCTCAGTATATAGATCCTCTAAATATGCATTCCCCTTCTTTTTAGTATTTCTTAATTTTATGGGTTTTACATGCTCTTCGCGTTCCATGTCGCAATTTTGAGGTTTTCATGTATATTTAATAGGCACAGATTTCGCTGATTTACGACCTGGGAAGCCCTACTCTCCTTGTCCTCTTTTCCCTTGCCGAATCTTGGTTTTCGAGGACCATAATTAGTAACTTGTTGTTTGTTATTCATCGCCATAATAGCCATAATGATATATAACTGGGGATAATTAATTGGGGTGGTTTCTCCTTGCCTTTCCAAATATCGGACTATTTTCCGGATACAATAAGGGATACTTACTAAGTATTTAAAATAAAACACTTCATTCTTAATAGTATCTATATTAATCTATATCTCAACAGTTTATAAAAATGGTCTTGTATCTATTTGCTTTGTATTCATTCATATATTTTTAGGCTCACAATTTTAAAATTAATCTATGTAGACTGCTAGTGGATAAGTATGACTGGATTGGATATTTTTAATTTTTAATAGGAGATTAAATTGTATTTAAATTTCAGAGATGTAAATTATTTAAAAATTAGACAGATTTATAATTGCCATTAAATACAAGTAGTCGCAAAATATGAAGAATCAAGGGTGCGCATTTATGATACTTTGAGCACGCTCACCGGTAGATACAATATTGGTAAAGATAGTACAAACACTCCTGACCATGGAGCTGCGCGAAGGGGGAGTCAAAATTCACGTAAAGACAGAAAGGTTCCATTGTAAGTGAAATTATACAGTGCACAGTACAATGGAAGTGCGAAATAGGTTCTACATAGGTTACTTAGAACATTGTAACAGTGGCGTGCACATTTTGAGACATGAAATAAATGCGTAATGCTATAGAATAAAATAAAAAAAAATAATAAAATATTTAATAGAATAAAGATACTAATACATAATAATATTGAAAACTCTGTTTTGTTATAAATAAACTACATAATATTTTTACCTGTTTGATATATTCTAAAGTAACACATTCTTTTCTTCTATCAAAATATTTAAATACTGTTACGAACATGAATTCTACGTAGTCCATATAACGGTTGCAGTCCGGGACGACGATGATCTGTCCTTCTAGAAGCGACAGGAACGGTCGACCTCTGGAGAGTTCGACCCGTCAAGCAAACGAATTAGAGGTGGACTACCCCAGAATATTCTAGTACATAATATCTTTTGTATATACAGTAGTATATGGACAACGAATCAATAGCAGTAATCGCAAAGATATTCAACAACATATACAGCTCTGGAGAGATACCAACAGAATGGCTGAAATCTGAGTTGATTGCACTTCCAAAAAACTAGGAGCCAAAAAATGCAAAGATTAACTTACTATAAGCCTCATGAGTCATCTCCTAAAATTGTTCCTAGATATAATTTATAAGGGAATCTACAAGCTCTGTGAAAGTCAAATTTTGCCCAACCAGTTCGGGTTCACAAATGCTGTTGGTACTAGAGAGGCTTTGTTCTCAGTACAAATCTTATTCCAGAGATGCAGCGATGTCAACTGTTACGTATACGCATGTCTGGTTGATTACCATAAAGCGTTTGATCGAGTACAGCACGCCAAGATGATGGAAATAATAAAAGAAGCAGGAATTAACAACTAAGATCTGAAAATAATTAGAAATCTTTACTGGAATCAGACAGCAAATCTCAGAGTTGAAGGTGAACATACTGACTATGTGAAAATCAAGCGTGGATGTGTTTTGTCTCCTCTAATCTTCAATCTGTACTCTGAAAGAATATTTATCGAAGCTTTGCACGAAACTGAAAAAGGTATTCTACCGGCTAAACAACATCAGATATGCAGATGACACCATAGTACTTGCAGACAACTTAGAAGACCTACAAGTTCTTATGAAGAAAATCACGTATAACAGTCAACAATATGGACTCAATATAAACATTAAGAAGATAAAGCTTATGATAATTAGCAAGAAAAGGATATCAGAAGGTCAACTCTACGTCAATCAATCTCCTGTAGAAAGAGTGACGCACTGCAGCTACCTCGGCACCATAATAAATAAAGAATGGACCAACAACCAGGAGATTAGAGCACGCATCGCAAAAGCTAGATCCACCTTTAATCGGATGGGGGTCTTCTTCAAGAGTCACAAACCTCTCTTTTGATACTTCTTATTTTGGCATCATAACCCTGGATGGGTCTTTGCCTGTCTGGCTATGTCCTTCCATTTAGATCTCTCTTGTGCCCTTCTTCTCCATTGTCTTATGTTCATTGTTTTCAGGTCGTCTTTCGCGTCATCCAACCATCTCGTTCTGGGCCTTCATTTTTTTCGCCTTCCTATGGGCTTCCATTGTAACATTTTCTTTGTTGTTTTTGCATCGTTTTGTCTCTGCACATGTCCCAGCCATGACAGTCTTTGACTTTTCACAAATCTTACAATGTCATAACCTTCATTTACCTCATTAACCTCGTCGTTTCTTCTGATTCTTCATGTGCCATCTTCCTCTTGTACCGGGCCATATACTTTTCTCGGTATTTTTCTCTCGAGTGTCCTGAGTTGGGCTTCATCTCTTTTCGTCATTACCCAAGTTTCACATCCATAGGTTACTACGGGTCCAATCAGTGTTCTGTAGATAGTTATTTTGGTTCTTTTGTGTAATAATTTCGATGTCATCAATCTTTTATTAGCATAGTATGTACTATTTCCGCTGGAAATGCGTGCATTAATTTCGCTACTTACGGAGTTCTTCTGATTGATTTCTGTGCCCAGATATGTAAAGGCATCCACTCGTTCGATAGTATAGTTGTCTATTATGATATTATTTTCATTGTCAGTTATTCTTTTTACTGTCATATACTTCGTTTTTGCTTCGTTTATTTTGAGACCTCTTTTTCTTGCTTCAGGATCAATTTGTTTGAACACTTACATTATTCGTGGCTCATTCCTACTAATGATGGCTACATCGTCTGCACATGCAGTAATTTGTACTGATTTGGTGTTTATATGGCCGGTTATATTGGTTTTTGTGATGACTGCCTCAAGAACTAGGTTGAATAGCATGGTTGATAGGGCATCTCCCTGACTTACTCCCATGTTGATGTTAAATAGGAGAGCCAGTTCTCCATCTACTCTGACTGCGGCTTTTGGACCCTGCAACGTCATTTTTATGAGGCTGATGTATTTCTTAGGTATACCTAGATTACAAAGGTCTTCCAGCATTCTATCTCTTTTCACACTATCAAAAGCTTGTTTAAAGTCTATATACATATTATATAGGTCTATGTCGTATTCATAAGCTTTATCTTGTATCGTTCTTAGTATGAATTGTTATCTGTAGTGGCTTTATTTGGTCTGAATCCATTTTGATAATTACCAATTATATTTTCGGAGTATTCAAATAATCTATTGTAGATTATACCAGAAAGAATTTTGTATATTACATTTAGCAATGTAATTGGCCTATAATTCTGGCATTCCCTCTTATCTCCTTTTTTATATATTGGCTGTATGAGGCCAACTGTCCATTCCTCTGGCATTTGCTCTCCTTCGTCCATATTAATGTTATTAGGTAATGGATTCTCTCCCAGAGTTCGGATCCTCCATGCTTTAATAATTCTGCCGAAATTCCGTCCGTTCCTGGTGCTTTATTATTTTTTAGTTTATTTATTATCTGAACTACTTCTTCATAACTCTTCCATCTCATTATAATTTTTTGCTTCTCTGTTAGTAGTTCTCCGTCCTTGTCTTTGCATATCGTTAGTTTTGGTCTAAATGACTGTGTGCTTTCTTTTATGCATTTATAGAATTTTCTACTTTCGCGTCTGTTGTTATGCTTTACGATTTCTTGTACTTGTTTTTTCATAGCTTCTCTTTTCTTTCTTTTGCATATTCTAGTCGCTTGTATTCTTATTTCGTTATAAATCTCACTGCTATATCTTGTGTTTCTTTGAAGTTGGTTAAGCCTAGCTTGCCTTTTTTCCTCTACTGCAGTTCTGCATTCATCATCATACCATTCCGCATTTTTTTGCCTTTTGGCTTTTCCGACAGTTTTCTCTGCTGACTCCGTTATAATTGTTTTTAATTGTCTCCATTTCTCCTCTGCAGTAATTTCCTCTCTAATTCGGTTGAGTTTTAATTGGAGAGCATTTCTGTAATCTTGTCTCTTTGTTGCGCTTTTGAATCCTTCGACATTCCAATTTTTTGATTTGAATATTTTTCCCTTTTGCTACTTTCGCTATTTTCTGCCGTAATTTTGCCCCTACAAGATAGTGTAGATCTCTTTTGATACAAGAGTAAGAATGCTACGATGCTACGTCTTCTCTGTACTTTTTTATGGTGTTGAATTGTGGATCTTGAACAAACATATGTGCAAAAAACTGGAAGCATTTGAGATGTGGCTATATCGGAGAATACTTAAGATCCCGTGGATTAACCAAGTCACAAATAAGGAGGTCCTTAGAAGAATGTATAAGAACTGAGAGGTGCTGACCACCATTAAATCTCAAAAGTTACAATTCTTGGGACATATTATACAAAATGAATCCAGATATGCTCTCCTTCAAGCTATCCTGCAAGGAAAAATATTTGGAAAGCGAGGTCCAGGAAGAAGAAGAACATCTTGGTTAAAGAACCTCAGAATCTGGTTCAATAGATAAGGTAAAGTTTGTCATGATGATCGCCAACATTCGTAACGGATAGGCATGATTGGCATAGATTGGCATTCATCAAGAAGGTGAATATATGTAAGTATACCTTCCATGAGTTAAAGTTAGTTACTAAGATATTTTTCGTCCTGTAAACTTATAAATAAATATATTTTTTAAATTAAGAACCGCTCGTTTTATTTAAATATGCTAGAATACATTAAATAATATTTCACTGCTTTGTCCTAATATCACGGATTTACACTTTTTATTTTACACGATGGCAGACATTATCCAAATTATCAGTCACATTGCAAATACCGACAAAAGAAACAAACAGTTACATCTATACGTATACAATCGTTACTGACAAGTAGTTACGCTACTGACAGTAAGCCAGAATAGGGTTTAAGTGTAAGTAGGCGTGTCGACTTTAAGTAAACGAAATCCGGTTTGTTCGCTGGTACTTCAGATTTGGCGTCCACTTGTAACGGTGTTAGGAACAAACATTTGATTAATTTTCTAAAAGTAAAAAAGAACGGTTGTTTGAAAATACATAATCACAATAATTGTCTTTTATATTTGCCTAAAAAATGTCTTATAAGTTCTTCATTTCTTAACAATTTTAAAATGCGGCAGAATAACCACATTTCAAAGTTTCCCAAACGTTATAACGAACATAAAGATTTTACCCAAGAGTCAATCTATCACTTTATTCCAAAAGAAGGGCATAGTTCCTTTTCCAATCCTTTTTCGATGGGAAAAGTTAATGTACCCCTTGCACACTTCACAGTACCTCGTCTATGCCCATCATAAACTGAATCCACCGAGTGACTAGACACAGCAGCACCATTCAGCTCATCAGCGATTCGAAGTCTACATTGTCAAAAGCCCTCTCTATGTCGAAGAAGTTGAGTTAAATTCTTGATAAAATTCTCTTTATAGACTGTTGTTTTCATTTCTTATTCGTCCAATTGCTTTTGTTTTACCAAAACTAATTTTTTCAATTTCATAATCGCCTTTATAAAAATAGTAATCTTTATTTTATTTTGATTGCAATTTGATATCAAATGTTTAAGTGGGCCATATTTAACATCAAAACCATTTTAATATTGATTTTAATTACTATTCCCTATATAATAAATAAAAAGTGTCTCACCATTATTTCAACCTTTTAAATTATTGCTGCGTTTATATCATGTAGCAATTAATAGTTCTTGGTACAATGCTTTTTGAATTTAAATTAAATTATTGCCCTAATTGAAACCTATGGTTTCAGTTAATTTATATGCATCTAATTGCTTTTGTATATGGGAAATTTATTAAACAATATATAGCGGACTCAATAAGTTAATATGTTAATGGATATTTTTTTATATTAATTGATACTTTCTTTGATGCGTTCCTAAAACGACTTTATTTTAAGATAGTTCATTAGATTGTATTAAATCAACATAACTTAAGAATATTTCAGAAAAATTGTACCATGTAATTCGTCTTTAAAAAGACAATTAGATGTAATATTGACAGTAAAATTATCATGTTAGTAACTCCATAGTAAATTATGAGTAAAGAAACCTCATAATTCTATCCCGACATGGTAAGTATTTAGTCTTACATTTAGTTTACTTTCATTAAACACCAAATCCTTTTTTTTTATATGTATGTTATTTAAAAAACCTAACTGATGTATCCTCGATATGTTACTAACTTACAAATAGTGGTATTTTTCTATTATTAACTTTCTATTTTAATATGGGTAACTGGGTCCTAATACATTTTGCCGAGGAATTTACGACACAGCGCCAAAAAATTGATGCCTTTAAGATGTGGTGCTGGAGAAACGTAATGCGCATATCTTAGAAAGTTCATCGAATAAACGTTTTCATTCTAAACCAACTCGAGATTTAAAAAAATTCTGTCCACAATATGTCTGCAACGTATTCTGCAATTTTTCGGTCACGTGGTTGGCAAAGGTGATAATAGTTTGGAGAGATTAATTCTTTCTGGAAACGTTCCGGGAAGAAGATTAAATGGATCATCACCAACTAGATGGTCCGACCAAATTAAGAATTCAGCTGGAAACTCATTTTGCGAAGTCTTCAGAGCAGCTGAAGATAGAAACCAATGGAAAAAATTGTTAAGAATATTGGAAGAAATCGCGATCCTCAGTAATAAGGAAACGACAAGAGAAAGAGAGAAAAAGATTCGTTTCATCTATAGTTTTTTTATTTAATTGTTTTCCGAACTTGTTACAGCACCATTTCGGTATTCCGGATGGTGGAAAATCCAACAAATTAAGTTTCATAAAAATCAGTCAAATTATTTTTGAATTATAAACAATCTAAATCCTAAATAACACGATTTTGCGATATAGATGCAGATTTGATTGTGATATAAATATAACTTTTAATACTACTTATTCCTACATCTGCATTACCTATTCCTTAAATAATGTAATTCACAAAAAATAATTCGACTGCATTATTTCTTAGAACGTTACTATTAAGTCTACACAGGAAAATTATAGATAATTTCTTCGTAAATATTTAAATTTAACTGTTTCATAGAATTGCAACAAAGGCAATTCGCAAGCGCTTCTGCTAAAATTAAATCCTTCGAGGTTTGAAGTAACAATATGTATAGAACTCTCATACTATGGCCACTACAGATACCATTTCTTAATTAGATTGCATTTAATATTTAAATAGATTAGATTCTCTACAACTTTGCAATTATTGGCGACAAAGAGATTGGGATTTTTCGAACAAAAGAAACGAGATAGGAATCGCTTTTTGTAAAATTTTGTAAATAATAAAATAAAATATTTAGCTCGTAACGTAGTTTTCGTAGTTGTGTGTTTTTTTGTCTACACTCTTTTTCTTCTCTTTATTTTGCGGTAATATGTAATTGCTCATAATATGTCTCAAATACTTAAATGTTCTTATTTTTTTTTGTTTTTTTAATGCTTCAAACTCTTGATTTAATCTGTAAAGTATCTAGTGCTTTTTCCATCCATCTACGATATTTTTAAAATACAACGTTAGCACCAAATACGTCAATGTTTTTTATTTTATATCTACAATAAAGTACTACAATTCTAGCGAATATCTCATGCTTTAACCCTGCGTTCGTGTGGTTGGGTGTGATATACCCCACGCATGCAAAAAATGGAATTTCTCTTAAAAACAGCATCTTACCGCCCTCTATTTCTCAGTTGTTGTTACTATAACATCACTCTATTCTATCGAGTAGCATTGTTATTTTCGTAATTTCAATTTCTTCAATACATACTTAGACCATATATGTCAGAATATGCCACAGGGGTATATCACACCCCACCACACCTCTGGCGTCAGTCAGTTAATTATTGTTGATGCCTGGACATTTTTTCCGAACTTCACGTGATCTTTTTAGTTTTTTTGCTCAAAATTTGTTATGAGTATGTGTAGTTATAAATAAACGCAAGCAAGGTTACTAAGATTTTGGAAAGAGATACAAAGTGATGAAGATGGGGCTATTGCTGATTCCGAAGACGAAGTGCAGCTCGACAATGTTAGTGTTCTCAATGTAAAGTTCTCATGATTCAGACACAGAACAAGATGGCGACGAAGATGAAGGTGAACAAGAGAATGGAAATGATGTGAGTATATTTGCCAGATATTATTGGAACAGAGATAAAGTGATGAAATGGGCTAAGAAGTTAGAACTAGGATCCGTTCCCACTAGAGACGAAAATATAATTTCTTAATTGCCTGGCTTAAAACGAGACGCTAAAGAAGCTAAAACTCCAATATATTGTAGGAAGCTTTTTATATATGACATACTCATTGCTGATATTGTAAAACATACTAATAGGAAAATCAATTAAGTAAGTGAACGTTACAACTATGATCACCAATACGTAATAAAAGAGACCTTAGAGCAAGAAATCCAGGCTGTATTTCGATTACTTTATTTAGCAGGAATTCAAAATGACGGCACAGAAATGCCAATATTCAAGAAAACTCTGTCTCTAAAATGCTTTCAATTTCTGCTAAGGTGATTGCGGTTTGACAAGCGTAGATAGAATCAAAATCAATACATTAGCCACAATTAGAGGTGTTTTCAAAAGAGTAGTTGACAATTTTTAGTCTGCCTATACACCTGGCATGTATGTCACCGTTGATAAAAATTGGAGGCATTTTGTGGCAAGTGCCCTTTTCGGCAATACATTCCAAATAAACCGGCTGGTTATGAAATTAAAATCTTTGCTTTAGTCGATTCAAGATGTTATTATACTACAAACTTTGGAAATTTATTGTGGTTCTCAACCGGACGGTCCTTTCAAACTGAGTACGAAGCCTACAGATGTAGTTTTAGGATTTATTTCACCACACTCATTCACCACCGACAAAAACGCCATTGCTTGGCTAGTTTTTTTATTGTTTTCTGCCTATAGGTCAGTTTTTTTGAAGAATTGTTTGTTGTGTTATTAGTCAATGGCACTTTTACGTTTACGACACAATTTAACAAGCGACTAAAAAACTAGAACTAGAATCAGAAATGTGTTTGAAGGACTTTGAGCCAGAGAACAAAATATGAATGTAAATAATGTAGTTACATTATGTAGTATAAAAATACAGTTTAAAATAAGAAATGTTCAATGAGCAGCATAACACAACATTTATGACAGCTTCCAGGGGTCGGTGGTGGTGACATATTCTCCGTCTCCTGTAGGTGCCATCCTAGGTATATGTAAGGTTAATCTTGTTCTTAGCTATCCGGTTCCCTTTTGCGGTGTTTCGTAGTCGACTGTATCTGGGCCTACGTGGTGACTTGGATCACATCTTGTAGGTAGTGACTGGGCCTACTCCAGAAACTTCAGTATCCTGTCTTTTTAAATCCAGCACACGGTGGACTCATCTATGTGCCTTCTGAACGTGGGATCGTGTGAATTGTTGGGCGCTATTTCCCCTCCTCAGAGAAAGGGGTCAATTCGTACGCTCTATGTAAAGGGCTAAGATCGTCTCAGGTGAAGAATCCTCTGCTAAGTCCATCTTTGGCTATGGACTATTCGATGTATTTGGTTAGGTGTAGCTTGCCTTACAAAAAAACAAACTATTTCTTACCTAACAAAGTAAATAGAACACCAATTGTAGTTGCAGAATAAATCAGCCTCCGATTCTGGAAGTAGTAGAAGGAGCAGAGCCTTTAGAGAGAAAGGGCGATGCGGATTGGAGTACGCAATAGTCCACGGACTATAACACTCGATGATATTAACACAGTGTTATAAAGATAAATGTAATAAATATGTAGTAGATAAAATAGCGCGAGAACAAGGCGTAATTGTTGTTCAATTGACACTATACCATTCTGACTTAAAACTGATAGAAATTACATGGGCTCAAATAAAAAATGAAGTAGCAAGAAACCTGACCTGAAAGAAATATGTTTCGCAGTTGTGGATAAAATGTATTCAGCATGTTGTGAAAAAAGGGCAGAATATGTGAAACCTTAAAAAGTTTATTGAAATTATCATGGAACCAGTTGTTGTTGTGGATCTAGGTGAAGATACTATTGATGAATCTGAAGATGACATAGATGACTCAGATTAGATTATACATAATGTAAGTTTTTATTTTAACATTTTTTTTATGTTTTATGCAAATAAGTATTCAGTTAAGGTAAACCATCAGATCTTCAAGGAAAATTACCTTGGTGGAAATCTTGTACTTTCTAATAGTGGCATGCATATAGAAGTTGTTCCCGAAATGTTCTATGAACAATGTTTTTCGACATTTCTTTTACATTTAATTTACGGATATTTTTTTTCTTCCTCTATTTTTGTTTCTCGGTACATCAGAACCTGTTTCTAATGATCTTTAAGAAATATTCACAAAAATTCGGGAATTAGGAGTTCGCCTTTCGGGATACCGAGACACATAAATTTGGACAGCTAAATGTACACTGTGCTTCACCATAAATAATCAACATATCATGGCACTCGTGAATCGAAAACATTTATGCGATGACACCAAACTATCTGTTAATTGTTCCAAACTATCTGTTTACTAAAGTTGTGACTGTGTACGTTTAAATTTTCGTACTGCACATAGTGGACAGAATTATTTTTGCATACCAAAATGAATTTTCGTTTGTTGACCAAACGGTTGAATTTAGGAAAAAATGTCATTAGACTTTTTTGCTCTACATAGTGCCTTCTACCTATACCTTTAAGAAACGCACAATCTTCGGGTAGACCCTGTAAATAAAAAACAATGAGCAACTACATTTATTTGGCATGTTGTTGGGTTTTTATACAGGTTTTATCAAGGTTTACAGATCGATTCTGTAAAGTGTACACAGTTTCATAGTAAATAGCTCCAGCATACAGAAAACGTGCAGTGTAAAGCAAAAAGGCGAATAGTTTCCAACATCGCCACACTCTACTAAAAAATAAAGCCAATACTCCAAACCTACCCTTTCGCGGTCTCCAATTAGCTCTAAACAGATGCAACACATTCAACCACTAGCTTGTTTAGCCCTTTAAATTTCAGTACGAAACGAGTGCGACCATTCACAATTATCCCGATAAAGTTCATTAGTGGGAGGTAATAAAGTATGTAAATTGCCCCAGCTATAAACAATATTTATTAGTTTTTACTTCATCGACTGCAATTAAAAACTCAATTATTGGAAAAATAATTTCTGCTTGGTCAATTATATCTGACAACTACACCTATATATTCATTACAAATTCCGATCTAATCGATTTAGTGACTTGATATGGATGTGATTTTAATTTTTTAATCGGATATTGATTATTTATTTACTGTATACACTTTTTATTAATTCCCCCTTTTGCAAGCGTATGTTGTCTTTAAATATCTTTCATTTTTCTTGTGCTTTATTTATTTTTTTAAATTTGTTCTCCCGTTTTTCTTTTTTGTCTTGTTCTTCTTTTTTTTTTCGTTTGGTTCTTACTATTTTGGCTTTACATTTTTATTTTACGTTTTGAAGATGTACGTCTGCTTACTGTTATACCTAACTTTTAAATCTTATTTATATTAAATTTGACCTATTTCTTTTTGACTTTATAATATATGAGGCGTTGAGAACCAGAGCGGACCATCCCACAAAATCTTAAAAAATGCAATATACGTGTTTTCATAAGCAGAAAGCTTATTTTTAAAAGCCAGAATGGACTAAGCGACCTACTACTATTCTTTAATAGATGCCACTACTGAAAAGTTTGGTCCAGTCGGTGGATTTTAATAATTTGTCGATGCCATACTGGATTATGTGGCTTAGTCCACTCTGGCAGTGAGTTCGATTATTGTTTACTGTTTGGTTCGATATAAATTACACGTGGTTTTGTGTATATTATTATTTAGACTATTTTAGCATTAGGTACATAGTTTAATTTGAAAAGTATGGCATTACCTACTTGTTCGTATGTACGTACATCCAAAAAAATAGAAGGTAAGTTATTCTCTGCTTTTATTCGTTAATATTTCGATTTTTTAACCATCGCTAACCTTACTTTTAGAACATGACGAAAATTCAGATAGTGATTGTGAACCCCCAAATTCTCAAGATAATGGCAGTTCTGACGTATATGAGCCATCTGATTTAGAGTCCGAGAGCAGTCTTAATAACACGGAGCCTAAGATCAAACGCAACCAGAAAAAATTAGGGATATTTTTGGGTACGCAGTTTAATTTGAAAAATATGGCATTACCTAGTTGTTCGTATGTACATACAAAGCAAAGAATAGAAGGTAAGTCTTACTGCTTTTTTTCGTAAATATTTCGAATTTAACTATCGCTAATCTCACTTTTAGAACATGAAAATTCAGATAGTGATTGTGAACCCGCAAATTATCAAGATAATGGCAGTTCTGACGAATATGAGTCATCTGATGTAGAGTTCGAGAGCAGTCTTGATAACACGGAGCCTAATGTGAAACGCGAGCAACAACAATTAAGGACATTTGTGGGTGCGGAGGCCCAGTTTGAAATGGTTAACAATGGTGATGAAGCTTTGTTGGACGAAAATAAACCAAAATCAAGAAAGCGGATCAGGAACGAGGACCAATGGAAAAAAATTCAAAGAAAATTTTTGCGGGCTACTGGTAAGGAATACACTAATGTAAACGGTCACATTGTTCCCGCTAAACTATTTTGTTACGTGAACAATTGCTGTAAATTAAATTGCTATAAATTATTTAGCCCAGAAACGCAAAAAGAGATCTATAATAAATTTAATGGGCTTGCAAATTTCGATTTACAGACTGGATACATATTTTCTCAAATTAAAGTTAAACCAGTTGCCCGTCATTACACCCCTAAAAACAGTGGCATTCCTATTCCTACTAATAAATCGAAAAGCCTTACGAGAGAAAATTATTTACCCAATAACCAAGGAAATTATGTAAAAATATGTAAAAGTTTATTTAAAAAGGTTCTTATGGTTTCAGACGGTAAACTTGATAGAACTCTTAAGAAAAAAACTGACTTGATGGTTCCATTGGATAAACGAGGGCGCCATCACCCTGCTAATAAAACTCCTGTGAAAAAAATTGATGATGTTTGCAAGTTCATTGAAAGTTTTCCAACCTATATTTCCCATTACTCTATGCATAAAACAGTCAGAAAATATCTTGGTCCAGAGCTAAACATTCGAATTCTTTACAGTGAATATAAGAAAAAAACAGTTAATTACGTGTCAGAACATAAGTTTCGTTATATATTTAACAGTAAATTTGATATACATTTTCATCCGCCCATTGTAGACTCCTGCAAAACTTGCGATTCTTTAGGAAATAAAATAAAATATGAAGTAAATCAAACAAAACTGAAGGAATTAACTTTGAAACTAGAACTTCACCAGCGCAAAGCCCAACAACTACGAGATGCTATGGATCAGGATGCAAAAATTCCATCGAAGGAAGATGTTACAGTTATCGCCTTTGATCTTATGAAAACCCTACCTACACCTATCATCTCTACCGGCATAACTTATTATAAGAGGCAATTATGGACATTCTGTCTAGGAGTTCATAATTTGCAGAATAATGAAGCCACCATGTTTATATGGGATGAATCGATTGCATCTCGTGGAGCCCAAGAGGTGGGATCATGTTTGATGTACTATATTAAAAATAATGTAAAGACCAAAAAAGTTATAATGTATTCTGATGGCTGCGGAGGCCAGAACAGGAATATCAAAATGATTTTAATTTGCAACTATATTGTACATTCTCAAGAATTTGTCGTACAAGAAATTCAACATAATTTTTTGGTTAGCGGTCATTCTTTTCTCTCGTGTGATAGGGACTTCGGACTTATTGAAAAAAATAAAAAATTCTTTCCTAATATTTACGTTCCCAATAACTGGATTGATGTCGTATTAGAAGCAAAGTCTGTTTACTTATGTTTGGAGTTTTTCTTATTCGAGTTCTGGGCAATTATAATTTCGTTGGTTACGCGTTTGAATAGTTCAATTAAACAGCATCCAAACCGTTCACCGAGATTGCGTAGCTACGAGATTTTACGTCTTTCTACGCTCTTTTTGCCTTTGATTTTGCCCTGCAAAATATTCCTTAGTAGTTCGTATTTTTCACCACTCATGATGTATCTCAAGTATTCCAACTTCCTCATTTGTATGAAATTTAAAACTTAGCACTGTCTTCCGATTTGTTTCAAAACTTGTGCATTTGTTTCGCTATTCATCCATAATATTTTTAGAATATCCCGGTATGCGGTTTGATTCCAATAGAAGTTACATAGGTTAAGTAAATGACCGAAATATTGTAACTTTCGAATTTTTATTGTTTTTGTTATTTCTGTGCTCTTTTTCATTCGATGTAAAATTATTTAATTTCTTATTCGATCAACCCAACTTATCCGCAATAGTCCGTCCACATCCCTCAATAAATCCACATCTCAAAGGCCTAAATAGGCAAGACCCAAATAGAGTGTTCAACGGGGACGGAACTTGTTTCCTTGTCCTAAGGAAAATAAAGTTGTTGCTTCTTACGGTTCTAAAAATGTTTAACAGGTGGATCAAGGAACAGCAAAGGCCAATATTATTGTAATGTTCACCTTCTCAGCTGCTGGATTAGTAACTTATCCGATGATTATTTACTCCCATAAGAGTCTTCCTGCTGCTGTTGGTAAAAGTGTTCCTGATGCGTAGGAAATAAGAACATGACAATAGCAGGATGAAATCTATATTTTAAATATACTCCATCCCAATTTTTGCAAAAACCAAAATACAGTTTCCCGTCATTCTTTATGTGGATGGCCACAAAACTCACATGAGCGATAACCTAGGTACCCTTTGTACGAGGCTTTAAATAATACTTGTTGCATTAAATCCAAATGCTACCAATCCTCCAACCAGCATATTTATATTAGCTGCTTTAAATCTAAGCAAAATTCCTTAAAACGTTCGGTTCGGAAATGGCAAAGAAATATTCCCTTCATTGGATTAACCAAAACTTATTATGCACCGATATTAAAATATTCCTTATGGTCACTAAAAAGTTCTTTAATTTGTAATGATTTTAAATCTTGAGGATTGCATCCTTAGAATGTCGAATCCATTCACTATTCAAAATGTATTGGAACGAAGACAACAGGACCAGAAATAGCTGTTGGAAGTGGAAATGGAAAGGACAGTTGCGAAATGATATATGATGACTTTATTTCCATTGTTGGACAAGAAAAGTTAAACTAACTTTTCCGTATAGGAAAAACTGAGGCAAATGTAATGAAACTGAAGATTTCCAGTTGCTTGTAAAAATATTTTTAAGATTTACAAAAGAGGAAGCTACTGAATCATGCGGTCCTAGTGTAGATGATTTTTTTGTTATTGTGCTGTTTGATGGTGAAGTTTGTGAGTCACATTAAAATTAAGAGAGGTGATTTGAAAAGTGTAATTTACCTGTATCGTATTACACCCACGAAAGTATTGAAGATATGGAAATAGTTATCGGAGATAGTGTACTTACACAACAGCAATCTGAAATTATAACCCACACTATAACGGAACCAAATTCTGACAACAAGACAACAAACTTGATGATTTTGGAAAACTTAGAATTTGAAAAAACAAAAAACTCAACCAAATATTGATCAAGAACAATCGTATGTAGGAGGCAAAAAAAGTCAAGAAAGAGTGTTACATTCAATGTAATACGTCAAACAACTGTGATCCTATCACAGACGCTGCTGGTTACGGGTTTCGCGACACTTTGCTATGACAACTGACACCAGAGAGATAGTCTCAGCGTACAACAGAAAAAATTCCATACGTAATAACATCTAGTCGGTTTAACAAAATTCATAAAGAAAATGAAGAAGCTAAACTACCGAAACAGATGAAGAAAGAAGAAAATGAGAAAAACCGTGAAATGAACAAAATGACCAGTAGTAGTAGTAGATAATAGAAATAAGAAAGAGGCTAGAAAAACCAAAACACGTCACCAACTTAACAGCATTTTTAACAGAAAACAAAGCTCCGATGACCAAAAAATCCATTATATCAACCCAGCGAAGTTCTACAAGTTCAAGTAATCTAAGCAACGAGGGAATGTGCACAATCCCAATGCGCCTTTCTAAGAATAATATAATATCGTAATAAGGAATTGTCTTTTATATGTATGAAAATTGAAACAGTAGCATTTTTGGAAATAAGTGCCAGAACTGTATGATAATCTACCATTACAAATAAAAAATTTTTTAAAAATACTGCCAAAAAATATATATATACACACCTCATCATTTATGCAAAGTGTGCCAAAGAAACTTATCTTTTTTGTTCATAGGATAAAGGTTTTTATTTTAAGTTTTAATGAAACTTTGTTCATTCAGTTAAGGTTTTTATTTCAAAACATTGCAGTTTGAGTTATAGTTTTTTTTATTTAATATATGTATACATTTATTTAAAATAATTTGAGCTCGTATTGTTTCATTCCATTACTATGAAAGTGATGCCATTGATGCCATTAACTGCACCAAGACGTGTAACAATTACTGCAGGTAGGTGCCAATGACTACAGTCATGTGAATGCCAATAACTGCAGACAACGTGAAAATAACTAGTATTTTCTCTGATTTTTAATTTCAGTCAATTTTATTTAAATATTCTAACTTAATTACCAAAAACAGTTGTGTGATGAGAAAAGTAAGTAAAAAAGAGTGCGTTACCCTTTCATTTTAATGTCTCTACTGTTTATTTTTTTATTTATTAAAATTTCTTTCAGCTAATTATGCTGCAATTAGTCAAAAACATTTTCAAAATCAATAAAACAGGTACTGACTCATGTCTAGGCATCACTGCAAACTAGGCTTTCCTAAATGTTATTTGTGCACTACTTGCACAAATGTTCATTGCACTCCTTTGCATTGGTTTTTTGGGAGTAGTATAAATATAGATTAGAGCTATTCTTTAGGTATTATACCGGTTCTATATAGGTACTATGGTATTAAATAGATCCAAAAGAATGGTAATAGATTCAGTAGATATTCTCCATTAGCTTAGCTAGGGCACATTTTGACAGACTGATTGTCGGAAACCTACAACACAATTCCTACTTCTCAGTATTAATAGCTCAAGTATACTACTATTGCAGACTTCTTTCTTTGAAAAAAAGAAGAATTATTCTAAATAGTGGAAGTGTATACTAAACCCATCAAATTTTCCCTGTATATTTAAAATATAATATTTATTATTCGCGTTGTTTATTTAATTTAATATAGTTTTATTGTTTTATTATCTTTGTTTAATTCTTTTGTTAGTTCTATTCAGTTAAATAATTAGTTATATTTTAAATTTTATTATTATGGATAGTCAAAATTTTCCATTTGTTCCATCAGCTAATGCGTTAGTAAGTTTTTCTTAATAAATATGGTAAAATCTTTTTTAAAAGTTAATATTTTTAGATGAGTAAGGATGCTGTTTCTAGATTACAAGGTAATGAAACTGCACAAAGGTTTATTCAAAATGCCTATAATTTTTTTTTAATTATTTGCCGAATGAAAACCCTGTTGAGGTAAGTTGATCATTAAAATGTATTTATCGAATTATGTAAATTTTAGATTATCTATTAAGATAAACATTAAAACATTTCAGTTGACATCCAAATGTCTGAAAGTCTTAGAAAAAAGTGTGCGGAATAAAGATGGGCCTAATACAATCCTCGCATTCAAGAAGCAAAATCGCACAACAAAATTAAGGACTGAATTAAATCATAGTATCAAAAATCAAATTCGTTTAGAAATTTATCGGATGTATGAAGAAAGTAAGTGTATATTATATATAAAAATATATATTTTATAAAAAAGTTAGGCTAATTTAGTTTATATCGTTAAGTTGCGCCAAATGTATGCAACCAACTTAAAGTTTTTAAATTTGTGATTAATAATTAATTCTGTTAGAGTAAATATATTTTGTTTTGTGTTGCTGATTAAACATATATTATTAGTAATTAAATATTTACATAAACTGTCAACTATCCGAATTTAGAATATATTTAAATTTGTTCGATTATGTAGTTGTTAGGGCTTCGTATATTGACACTCTTTCCGAGAAAATTTCCAACTTGGATATGTAAACTATCTAAAAATTAATAATTGTTTTAGAGTTGCCTCTCACAATATCTAGTCTGCTGAAGATTTTAAGAGACAAATTTATTTATGAAGGAGGAAAAACAAGTCTCTTTCTGATCTTGAAAGAAATAGGATTCATATACAAAATAGACAGTCCACAAAAACATTTCATGGAAGTTCCTCACGTAGTTGATATAAGGCATAATTGTTTAAGGATTTACCACAGAAATGACCAAAAAGGCGTTTACAAAAATCCCTTAATTTTTTTAGACGAAACATGGATATTTTCTTCTAGATCAGTTAGAAGGTCTTAGCAGGATGGGACCAATAAAGGAATAACAAAAAGAACTGCACAACATAAGGAACTTGCTGTGTCTTATTTAACCTCACTTTGACTTCTTAATTTTGTAGAATTTATTCCCACTATTTTTATTTTATACAATAAATAATTTTAATATTTGTTATCAATACATTATACGGTGTAAATAAATAAATATTGATTGTCGGTAATTCGCAAAGTTCTCCTTTATTTACTTTTGTTTACATTAATATTGACTAAGAGCACGTATGCTTGGTTGTACAGTAATTTCCAGCCACTTCGAGTCTGTCAAAAAGTACTAACTTCGCAAAAAAATAATTACTAAAATCACTAGACAGTTCGGACTGGGAATAGCGAAACGGGTATAGACTCAGGATCCGCAATTTTCGGATTATTAGAAACTAATTTGCGAAGAATATTCGCCGTGTTGGACGATACGTCGTGGAATGCAAATTGTAGGTTCCCCAAAATGTCTGCTTTATATTGGAAAAGCGCAGAAAACACATATTTAAATTTTAGTTTTGTCAAGTAAAAAATCTTCGTACTTCTATTAATTGTAATATTATATCTAAATTGTCAATATTAAAAGAATTTTTGATGAAGTAACAAAAAAATGTATTTAATTTACTAATGTTTTGGATTTGTACTGATTTTAAATATAAGTTGTGGCTTATTTCCAACAAAATAATAAATTCATAAAGTTATTATCGTTAATATATTTTTTAAAGTGTACTACTTTTAAACGTGGCAAAATGTCACGCTCTAAATGAATATATCCCTTACCTTAATATCTAATATTTTTGAAGATCTTGCCACCAAATTTCCGTCGCTTCTCTTAAATAATTCGAGAACTGTAAAACAACCCTAACGCTTCCTTAGATAATGTCCAAGCTGTAATAGCCCGAAGCCTCATCTCAACTTCCGATCCCGTGAATTGCAAACTTAGGGACACATAGAGTTAACTCTGCATCCCATGGGCGTATTAACAAGACAAAAGACAAAGAGGAAATTAATACCGTTAAGAGCTCAATGTAATAATGTGCTATATCACTTTGTTTTATTGATGCTTTAATCTACAATTTTGAGATATATAATATTAATATATGTAAAATGAAACTTTGTTGATGCTTTTATTACTCCAGTAAAAGATCGTTTTGGAGGGTAATTATCCTTGTCACAACGGATTCGCTTGAAAATTTGGATTTAGATTCATCTTACCTTCTACTTCAATCTTGCACTCGAGCACTGGTTTGCTTTTACTTAAAGGTAAAATCCACCCCTTCTTGGGGTTGAAAAAACATACGTTTAAAATAATACCGTAAATTGATAATTTGACTTATTCTTCTGTTTTACACAGTTTTTTCACTAAACAAAGTTCCATCTTGAGTTATCTTTATACCCAGGTACTTGTATTCATCACAGTGTCCAATTTTTACCCCATCGTCTAATATAATGGATTGCTTTGTCCTTCCAATACACAAGGCTTAAGTTTTCTCAATGTTGACTTCGAGACCCCATTTGTTATATTCTTCTATTAGCTTTCGAGTCATGTAACTCAAGTTTTTATGATTCTGAGCAATTAGTATTTAGTTATCAGCGAAACATAAGGTGTACAGTTTAGTCTCGTCATTGAGAAGGATTCCCATGCCATTACATTTTATTTGCCACAGCTTGAGTGCTTATTCCAGATAAATTTTGAAAAGGGTGGGCGAAATACAGCAACCCTGCTTTAATCCTTTCGTGACCTTAAATCCCTAAGATATCCTTAATTCAATTTTAATTTTTGCAGTCGTTCCATTATACAGACTTTGGACTGCTTTGATAAGACCAGGTAGGGTTAACCATAGTTTACTGAGGGGTACACTGTCCTATGCTTTTTGTAAGTCTACGTACACCAGGTGAACTTCTTTATTGACGACTGTTTTTTTCTCAATAATTTGCTTAATAGAATACAAGTGGTCTACTGTGGATCGCCCAGCGCTAAAACCAGCTTGCTCCTCTGCTTCGTAATTTCTATAGACATTTTCTATTTTGTTCTTAATAAGTTTCCCATACATCCTACTTATTGTGCTGTTTACTGCAATTCATCTGTAATTTTCACACTGATCCTTGCTGTCCTTTTTGTGGATAGTTGAGATGATAGATAATTTCCATTCTTTTGGTAATTTCGCCCTATTCAAGCAGTCTTAAAAGGGTTTTCTTAACTGTTCCTGGAGTTTGTCTGTACCGGCTTTTACTAATTCTGCAGGGATGTCATCAGGATCAGGAAATTTTCCATTTCTCATGGATTTGGTTATTTTTCCCATCTCTAATTTACTTATTTGTAATGGTGATATCTATCGTATTGTCTTCTATGTTAGTAAATTCTGGTCTTTGTTCTATTAGCAATTTTTTGAAATATTCTTCCTATTTTTCTGTTGTTATTGGTGATATAACGTCGTTTTTCTTATTATTTCTCATACTTTTAATCAATCTCCAACTCTCTGTGCGTCTTTTACCTCCTATATAAAAATGATAAAGTATCAAAATCACAAAATAACAAACATTTCAATGATCTAACAGAAATATGGAGGTTAGCTTATAATTACTGCGGCATAAATTAGGAAGAAGAGCGGACATACACGTGTAGTACCACTTTTTTACCAAATGTGTTACTACTATTTTTGCCATTTTTGCTGGTCTACTTAGTTGAATACAGTGGGATCAAATGGGTTAATCAGAAGTAAAGTTATAAACAATAATGTCTGGAATAATAAATAATTTAATAATTTGTTATTTTTTAAGAATAAATTTGCAATATTTCAGCTTCTGATGGACCAATTTTTATATTCCAAAGTGTATTTGGTTTGTTTTTTAAAAGAAACCAAACATAACTAAAAAACGAGTATAATTAGTTATAAGCATTTAAACAATTAAGTTGTTAATAACGGGTCAAAATACATAAAAATAAGTAAAGCTCATAGACCTTTTTAAAAAAACAACTGAAAGCTTTTGAAACTATTTATACCATTAATGGTATTCTTTTCAGGAGTTTTATCGTCCGCCAGTGAGTTGATCTTCTTCGAAATGTGTCTGAAACGGTCACATTACACATTCTATTGTCACATAACAGTTGGAGATGGAGACTCCTCGCCTCAGGGGTTTAACCCAGTCAAAGTGAACGGACTGGCTTTGATAATTTATTTCCAGTAAAGATGCCCGTCAATGTTAGAAAGCAACTTTGGTCAATACGGATTTATAGGATATTAGATTCTGATACACAGGTTAATTCACTCGTTAAATATTGGGAAATTGCTTAAGCAATTAATTAAAAAGAAAATAAAATGGGGCTTAATAATAACCAAAATTATTAAGCAGTAATTAAAAAGATGTGGCACGAAAAATTATGTTATTAAGCTGATACAGCTCTTCATCACCCACATTATGTAGCTATTACTGTCCGCTATTGAGTAAGGACTTCCTCAAAGCTCCTCCATGTCTCTCGATGTTGGCAACAATCATCATCATCAACTAGCCTCTAACGTCCACTGCCGAACATAGGCCTCTCGCATGCTTTTCCACTTAGTCCGATTTTGCCCCATCGGAATCCAATTTGTAGTCACTCTTTTTATGTCATCTGTCTATCTCGGTGGGGGTGACCTCTATTTCTGTTAGCTTGTATTCGGGGTCTCCATTCCAAAATTCTTTTTGTCCACCGGCCATCAACTGATCTTGCTACGGTCCTGATTAGTTCCACTTTAGTGTTGTTATCCTTTCAATAACGTCTGCTACTCCTGATCTTTTGCGTATAGTAGCATTGGGTATTCAATCACATAGAGAAATCCCTAACATTATTCTCTTCGTTGGCCTTTCCGCAACTTGTAGTTTATTCACTGTTATGAATACTTTTTTTTTCAGACACACTGGAATCTTAGACCTAAAAATATCCTTCATCTTTCCAAATGCAGCCCAAGCAAGGTTTATTGTTCTCTTTAGCTCGATTGTTTGGTTGTCTCGACTTATTCTGATCTCATGGCCCAAGTATTTATAGGAGTCAACTGGCTCAATATTTTTGTCTTCTACTGAAATGTTTTTGTTGTAGACTAAATTTGTCATAAATTGTGTTTTTGTAAAATTTATTTTAAGACCAACTCTTTTTGTAGTAGTATGGAGTTCTTGGAGCATTATCTGTGCCTGATCAAAGCTGTCTGCAATAAGAGCAATATCATCTACAAATTTAAGGTTATTCAAAAATTATCCATCTACGTTGATGCCCTTTTCGTATCAATTTATTGTTTTACAAGCGTATTCTAGCAAAGTTGTAAATAATTTAGGAGGCATGTTGTCTCCTTACCGAATGCCTCTTTCAATACGAAAGGTCCCAGTATCTTCATTAAGTCTTGCACAGGCTGTAGCATACTGATAGATGTATCTGATGAGGGATATGTATCGGCGATCTGTGATATATCATCATCATCATTGGCTTTTACAACTCTTCGTGAGTTTTTGCCGCGTTTACTATTGCCTTCCATTGATTCCGATCCTGTGCTATTATTTCCCATGGTCCCATGGCCTTACTTCCATCTTCTCCAGGTCTTCCCTGACTGCGTTTTTCCACCTTTTTCTAGGCCTTCTTGTCGATCTTCTACCGGTCTTCTTTGGTCTTTCCCAAAACACGTTGCTAATCAGTCTGTCGTCATCACTCCATACCACGTGGCCTGCCCATCTTAATCTATTGGCTTTTATGTATCTTAAGATGTTTTCTTTCCCGAAGAGAGTCTCTATTTCATTGTTGTATCTGCTCCTCCATTCATTTGTCACGCTGTCCCTGAAAGGACCATATATAATTCGCAGGATTTTGCGTTCCCATACTAATAGCTTATTGATTTCTTTCTTTCTTAATGTTCATGTTTCACTTCCATATGTCACTGCTGGTCGTATTATGGTTTTGTACATTTGGATTTTGGCACGCCTTGAGAGAAGCTTTGACCTCATTAGATGTTGAATGGCAAAGAATGATTTATTCCCCGCCAGTATTCATATTTCGGTATGTGATATATCGGTTTGTAACAATACTATTTGGTTATTAGAGTAAATGTGGTGTTTTTTTTTTTAAATAGATAGAGCAAAATATCCTCAAGCTCCACACAAGGCTTTTTGAAACGTTATTAGATATTATACGGCTGGATAAACTTTGGTTAATTGTTATCTTTACAAAATAATTTGTGATGAATTATCTGTCGAATCGATCAACTTTTAATACTGCTTTTAGACCATTCTAATACTACAGAACTTTATTACACTTCAATAAAATTCGTAACTGGTGTATTTTTGGCTTAAATTACCTCTGTGAAACCTACAAAAACTATTGTGTAATTCGGACATTTGCAGCCGGCAAATAACTCTTCTCTATTTACGTTCGAATGAACTGCAGATTCAATCGCGGCCCTTTTTTCATTTTCTCTCAGTTAAGCAATTTTTGCACGCGATCTGTCCCATAAATTAAACATTTCGAATTTTAAATAAATGCTTTCAACGACTATTTTTCGTTTTGCGTGAATCGTGAGATGGAAAATTTCGAAATAAATATCTTTACTATTGGCGTAAAAACAAATACATAAAACGAAAATATATTGTACAGCTAAAAATCTAGATACTAATTTATCAGAAAATGTTATAGCAACAAATAGTAAGTCATATGTTAATATGTAAACATAAAAGGTCAATTGCTTGTAATCTTGAGGTAAAGTTTGTTTTAATGAAAAGTCCAATCGCAAATAAGCGTTTATTGCCTTCACTTTTGAGAAATACGTATTTTCTGTACCTATGCAGAAACTTCCTTTTTGTTTGCAATCATCATCATCATCCATCCTCAAAAGTCCACTACTAAATATAGACCTCTTCATCGTTCTGAAGCTATTTTCTTGTGGCATTGTAAATTAATTACTATTTATAACTGGGAATAAGCCACAATTAAAGATAAAAATACGTTTATTGACGTTTCAAGTTCCAATTCGGAAATCGTTCTCAAAATACAAACAGTAAATTAAACAAATTTTTTTTTTGTTACATAGTGAAAAAATTCTTCTAATAATTTAATTTTATCTGACCCATTTATATTGACAATTCAGACATACATTGTGCATTTTAAAGTAGACGACTTTAAAATGATATTGCCAATATTGTCGAGTTGCGCTCCTGAGACGACTTTACTTATAAGATAGTTAATTCGATTACATGAAATCAACTTTAACTTGAGAATATCCGTCAGAAAAAAATCATAGCATGTAATTCGTCTTTAAAAAGACAAACACATGACATGATGACAGTAAAATTCCCCTGTTAGTGATTACATATTAAATTATGAGGGAAAACCAAGAAAAAAACCTCATAATACTATCCCGACATGGTAAATATTTGTTCGTGCATTTAGTTTACCTTCAACAAACACCAAAATTCTAATTTTATATATTTCGTTATTTAAAAAACATAAATGATGTATCCTCTATATGTTACTGACTTACTAATACTGGTATTTTCCTATTAATAACTTCCTCTTTCAATATTGGTAACCAGATCCTTCTACATTCTGCCGAGGAATTTGCGACACAATTGGCCTCATTTAGCATAATTAGAGCCGCTTCTTTGATTTTCCTTTTTTTACCATCCGTTTCTTTTAGAACTATATTTGAATTATTCCATTGAACCCTATGTTCATTATCCCATGCGTGTTTACATATTTGAGATCTATCAAATTCTCTATTTTTAATATAAGATTGATGTTCATTTATTCTAACATTTAATGGCCTTGATGATTCACCTAAATAAAACTGATCGCATTCACAAGGTATTTTATAAATGCAATTCTTTGTCCTTTCTTGTTCATTGTTAGGTTTGGTTTTGGACAAATTAGATCTCAACGTGTTTGTTGTTTTGAATGTTGTTGAAATGTTGAATTTATTTCCTATCCTTTTAAGTTTTTCTGATAATCCTTTTATGTACGGTATTGTTATTTTCTTCATATTATTCCTTGTGTATACTGTAGGATCTCGTTCTAAATTGTTCTGTTCTATTCGATCGATTGTTGAAAATTCCTTATTTATAAACGATAAAGGATAATCATTTTTTAATAAAACAGATGTTAACAAATGTTTCTCCTCCAAGAACGAATTTTCGTTAGAACAAGTAATTTTGGCTCTATCGTATAAGGATTTAATTATTCCCTTTTTTACATTATTATTGTGATTTGATTTGAAATTTAAATATCTATTGGTGTATGTTGGTTTTTAATTTTTTAACACGCACCAATAGATATTTAAATTTCAAATGAAATCACAATATTAATGTAAAAAAAGGGAATAATTAAATCCTTATACGATAGAGCCAAAATTACTTGTTCTAACGAAAATTCGTTCTTGGAGGAGAAACATTTGTTAACATCTGTTTTATTAAAAAATGGTTATCCTTTATCGTTTATAAATAAGGAATTTTCAACAATCGATCGAATAGAACAGAACAACTTAGAACGAGATCCTACAGCATACACAAGGAATAATATGAGGAAAATAATACCGTACATAAAAGGATTATCAGAAAAACTTAAAAGGATAGGAAATAAATTCAACATTTCAACAACATTCAAAACAACAAACACGTTGAGATCTATTTTGTCCAAAACCAAACCTAACAATGAACAAGAAAGGAAAAAGAATTGCATTTATAAAATACCTTGTGAGTGCGATCAGTTTTATTTAGGTGAATCATTAAGGCCATTAAATGTTAGAATAAGTGAACATCAATCTTATATTAAAAATAGAGAATTTGATAGATCTCAAATATGTAAACACGCATGGGATAATGAACATAGGGTTCAATGGAATAATTCAAATATAGTCCTAAAAGAAACGGATGGTAAAAAAAGAAAAATCAAAGAAGCGGCTCTAATTATGCTAAATGAGGCCAATTGTGTCGCAAATTCCTCGGCAGAATGTAGTAGGATCTGGTTACCAATATTGAAAGAGGAAGTTATTATTAGGAAAATACCAGTATTAGTAAGTCAGTAACATATAGAGGATACATCATTTATGTTTTTTAAATAACGTAACATATAAAATCAGAATTTTGATGTTTGTTGAAGGTAAACTAAATTCACGAACAAATACTTACAATGTCGGGATAGAGTTATGAGGTTTTTTTTCTGGTTTTTCCCTCATAATTTACTATGGAATCACTAACAGGAGAATTTTACTGTCATCGTGTCATGTGTTTGTCTTTTGAAAGACGAATTACATGTTATGATTTTTTCTGACGGATATTCTCAAGTTAAAGTTGATTTCATGTAATCGAATGAACTATTTTATAAGTAAAGTCGTCCCAGGAGCGCAACTCAACAATATTGGCAATATCATTTTAAAGTCGTCTACTTTAAAATGCATACATAATGTATGTCTGAATTGTCAATATAAATGAGTCAGAAAAAATTAAATTATTAGAAGAATTTTTTCACTATGTAACAAAAAACAAAATTTGTTTAATTTACTGTTTGTATTTTGAGAACGATTTTCGAATTGGAAATTGAAACGTCAATAAACGTATTTTTATCTTTAATTGTGGCTGATTCCCAGTTATAAATAGTAATTAACTCTTCATCGTGTTTCCAACCCTGTCTATTTTGTGTCTCTCATTCAGTTTTCTTAAATCGTCCGCCCATTGCTTAGGTGGTGCTGGTAGTCGTCTCAGTTGCTAATTAAACGTTGACGAGTGTGTTAACTTTAAAGTGTAGTAAATAAAGCCATAATCTCCATTATTACGAGAGAGCTATAGTCAAAGGACTATCGCGTCATGTACTTATAATTACCGTAATTGCTTAACGTCGATACTAGGAAATAGGTAGCTACAGTCGACGACTTGGTTCGGGTCGGTGACGTGTAACAACAGTGAGAGACGATTGATTCATTGTCCTAACTGCCTTGCGAAATTTACATGCGACAGCAGTTCATTATCATCCAGCCTCAAGAGTCCACTGCTGAACATATGCCTCTTCCTCATGTTTCCAACCCCGTCTATCTTGCGCCGCTCTTATCCAGTTTTTACTGAGTCTTCTTAAATCGTCAGTACATCTTGTAGGTGGTCGATCGACGTTTCTCTTGTCTTCCCTTGGCCTTCTTTACAATAACCTCTTTGTCCATCGCCAATCTGTCATTCTGGCTATGTGTCCTGCCCATCTCCATTTTAGTCTGGCTATCTTCTCGATGATGTCAGTCATTCCGGTTCTTCTCCTGATGTCTTCGTTGGTTATTCTGTCTTGCAGAGTTATTCCTAACATAGACCGCTCCATTCTTCTCTGCGTGACTCTGAGTTTGGCAGCTGCGGCTTTTGTTAAGGTAAGTGTTTCTGCTCCGTACGTCAAGACTGGGAGGACGCACTGATCAAATACCTTTCTCTTAAGGCATGTGAGCAGCTCACTTTTAAAAGTTTCTCTCAGTTTTCCAAATGCTGTTCACCCAAGGCCGATTCTTCTCTTCAGTTAATGAGTCTGGTTATCCCTGCTAATCATAATTTCATGTCCCAGGTATTTATATCTATCTACGAGTTCTATTTCTTTCCCACCAATACTGATGTTCTGGTTGGGTACCAACCAGAACATCAGTATGCGACAGCAGTTAAGCTTCGATAATCCTTGAGGAATGTACGAAGTGTCACCGTTTCTTCGTAATGGTTAGGAGAAGACTTAAGCCTGCCGCTTTCCCTGACGGCTTATCCTGACTGGCCCTAACATAGGGTCTAAATTAAAAGCACGTTAGAAATAAGCTTGACTTTAGTTTGTCCGTAAACACTTTAATTGGGACCTTTGCCGATGGAACAAAGGTTTATTCTCTGATAAGAGTCAAACGTGCTTGTATAACAATGACAGAAGACAACGCGTCTATCGAAGGTCTAGAGAACAATTTTCCCAGCGCTTCTGTGTCGACACAATGAGCTATGGAGGTAGTTCGTGCATTATTCGGGGTGGTACATCTTTAGAAGGAAAAACAAAGCTTCTCTTTATACCTGGTGGAAGTCGCGAAAGGAGTTTGATAGCGAATGGTTATATTACGGATATTTGTCAAGACCATGGTGCTTCTTACGCCGGGTAATGCCTGTTACACAGCACGTATTACAAAAGATTACCTGGTTACCTGTTTGCAAGACATGCCATTACATTACACTTTTAATATTCACTCGCATTAACCTTATTTTATTAATTTTTTTTTAATGTTTTAGCAATTGACATTCCTTTCTTTAGGTAGTTGTAGCTTCCTCCGTGGTTATTGTGAGTTGTTAAGTTAATCCAATGCTGGCATCGTGAGATGGCCGTCAAACAAGCCATATAGGAGCAAGATTCCGATTAAAAAAGCAAAAATAGATCATATTAAATGGATGCTAAAATATATTTCAGAAAACCACCAACCGTTTTATAACGATATTGTTAACTGGCCAACTACAAAATAAGTGAAAATAAGTTATACCCTTCCATTTTCATTGAGTTTTTGCTAAATAAACATTATTTCTTAAAAAAAAGTTTTATTTTCCTGTAAGTTGTTGAAAGGGGCTAAGTGACATGTAGAAAAATAACAATTATTCAAAAACAAAAAGAAAAAATGTCGTTTTTTTACTATAATATAACTTCTTCTTCTTGTAGTTCCTTCTCCTATCGGAGGTTGTGAACATAAAAACCAAATGGATGTTAGTAAGCAAAACCCAACAACCACCACAGCAACTGATATTAGACAATGAAAGAATTGAACACGTGGATTCGTACATCTACTTGGGAACAACAGTTAACTCAAATTGGGATTAAGTGAAGGAAATACGTATAAGAGTAGAAAAGGCAAGAGCATCGTTCACTAGCATGAAGCAAGTTTTCACCTCTAAAAGTCTCACCCTACCTCTCAAAATTCGACTTCTGAAATGTTATGTATTCCCGGTTTTGTTATATGGAATGGAGGCGTAAACAATGACCGCAACATTGATGAAAAAAGTAGAGGCCTTCGAAATGTGGGCTTACCGACGTATATTACGTATATCCTGGACTGAGCACGTGACCAACGAAGAGGTACTACGCCGGATAGGTAAAGAGACAGAGGTAAAA